>JAOEGT010000007.1:2595896-2608220 GCA_025447795.1 Speoplatyrhinus poulsoni | reverse complement strand
GAGAAAGGGTTCCCTAGCAATCAGAGCTGAAGCTGGGGGAGGGGGGGGGCAAGGAATAGAGAGAGGGATGTGGGGGGGGGGGGAAATCAATATTTTCAATGTAACGTGCAGCCAATGAAATAATGGAATGATTTATGTAGGGATGGCTACTCCCCGACTCGGATGGGCTTTGTGCTTTGTGACCAGAGCAGAGTGGGGCTGGGGGGGGGGTCGCCACACAGCCGACAGAGCAACTGTAAAAGGTTGAAAAGTGTTCGATGATGCCGCCGATAAGCGGGACTGTGCCTCTCCCTATATCTGCTGTCTTCATGTTTCCTTGCACCCACGTTTGCTCTGCCTAATGCCAGCTATGGTGTTTTACACTAAAGGCTACTGGGACACACACACACACAAACACACACACACACTCAAAAGTCTAGCAGGTTGTGGACCACCGGCCAGCAAACAGTATATGTTTGTCTCCTATCCAGATTAATGGGAGCATGTTAATGTTACAGTGGCACAGTGAGAGAGGGGAGGGGGAGGAGAGTAAGAGAGCAGGGGGCAAGAGAGAGAGAGAGAGAGAGAGAGAGAGAGAGAGACTCGGGAAGTGACTGAGGATGAGCGTGGAGGCAGGATAGAGCCTAGAGGATCTACCATATACGACACACACATTGGTGTGTGTCTGTGCGTGTGTGTGTGTGTGTGTGTGTTTGCTTTACTGCGGTGGCCCCACCTACCCCTCCATCCTGTTACGGAGGCACAGTGCTAAGAAGGGGGAGGATACCCTGCCTCAGCCACCAACACACACACGCACACACACCCACCCACTCCCACACCCACACACACACACACACACGCGCGCATCCTCTGTCACACTCCTCGGAAAGAGAGCGGACGCTGAAGAGCGATGGATAAGACCATGGGAGGTGTTGCAGGTGTTCCACCCTCTCTCTCTGCTCTCCACGGCTGCCTCGGAAGGTTGTATTCTGCACTACTTCATGTCTTTCTCTCACTCTGACACTTTATCCTTTCTGTATTTTGCGCTCAGCTTCTCCCTGGATGCCTCTCATCTTGCAAACTGCTGCTACCGGTAACATTGTCGCTGCTGCCTTTAGCAGCATCTCTCTTTCTTTTCTTTTTCTTCCAGCATGTGTGTGAGAGCCTATGGTTGCATGATTGTATGGGTGTGTAATGCTGCGCGTGTTGATTACACGCTGTAGCCACAGTTCTAGGTAACTTTAGCCGAATGGATGGTATAGCAGTGGCTCAGTCTGACCATTTGTTATTACATTGCATTGGTAATGTACAGTATAGTTTATTTGATATGGTGTAGTTATGAGTGCTGGTTGCTTTATTATTTACATCTAATACTTTATATGGCATTTGACTGTTTTAGAGTCCATTATCTGTGATGTTTCTATGGTTACAGCACATGTAGGATAACTGAGGTATTTTTAAAATTTGACCATGCTATTTTTAATTCACTTGAACACAGAGTAGTGTTTTTAGGATGTCAGCGTGTTGGTGTGTTTGTGGGGGGCTATGGGGGGAGATGGTGAGTGTTTTCTGGCTTAATGCTTACATCGGGAGTGAAACATTCATTTTTAAATGGCGAGTTGAAAGAAATTAGAAATAAATGGATAATCTCACAGGAACTTTGATTTGTCATTGAAACACTCAAAGGGTGACAGTACTGAAATGAATTATTCTCTTTTAGTTAAATCTTTGAAATGTGTACAGATCTATGTCAAAAAACATAATTAAACCCAAAAGTCCTGTTAGTGAGCAATGTGCTCCTGTTTTTGTCATGCAGTAGGGCTCAAGCTACACCTAGGTGTGGGGTAGGCCTGTATTTAAAAATGTCCACCCTATGCTCCACACCTCCTACGTGTACTATTACATAGCTTTAGGCAGCAGTACTTTGACTACTGTACTCAAAGCATATCTTTAGAAATATAGTATCTTATGTGCAATATTGAGCTTTAGGTTAATTGATTGTGAATGTCGCTAGGATGACTAAGCTAAAATGAAGGCATTATTTTGGTGTATGTTTGGTAGCCTTGGAAATGATCCTTGGAACACACAAAAACAAAACACGTGCACAAAAACGACCCCGGCCTAATCTAGTGTTTTTCTTTGGAAATGCTTCTTTTGTTTGGCCACGCGTCCCTGCTTTGTGCTATGCCCCCAGATCCTTTCAGACATCTTTGTAAACTTTGTAAACGACGGCTAACGTCCCCAAAGCCATCCTGAAAATGTGTCCCCACAACAACCTACCTCTCCACTCCTGTACGTTAAAGCAGAGCTCCCTCCTCCTCTTGTTTGGTCCTTATTGACCCGTTAATAGTATTATCCACAGAGCGTGTGGCAGGGCCAGGGTCAGCTCCCTTGAGGTTTGGCTGGTCAACCCCTCTGGCCGTAGCTTGGTCAGAAAGCAGCCAATAGGGCCGTGGTAGTGGTCATCCCTCAAGCTCCTTCCTTTCACACCAGGGGTCATGGGGGTCAAAGGGTAATAAGTTTAACCCCTCAAGGGGAGAGGAGCCAGAGGTCACACGCCTGGCTTTAGGGAAGGGGTTTGCATCATCAATCAGTGGCACTCCTGGTTATAGCTGTGTGCAGCGATGACATATGTGCCTTTCTGCCACTGCTCGTTTGCATGGGCTGCTAACCACAATGGCTGTGATGACCCTATAGTCGGCCCATATCCGTTTTATGGAGGTACATATTAGTTAAAGTAGTGAGTGTGTGTGTTTGTTCAAATACGGTACTCCCTCCTTTGGGGAAAACCTTTAGTTTTCACTGTATGTGTAATAATATGAACGCTGACTTATTCATAATTTTTAAGGTGTAAGGTATCACGTTATTTCATTGTAGGAATAAACAAAGATCATGTTTAATATGTTTAAGGAAATTATAATCACATTTTGTTATTCAATATATGGATTATACCTTTGTATACCCATGTAAAACTGATATCCTTCCCCCCAAACACACACACACACACGCACACAGAGACAGAGTGGTGCATTGATTGGATTTCACCAACAAAGCCTTGCCCTATGTTCCTCCTTCAATACACAACTAGTATTTGTTTAGATGGTGTGATTTCACCCGATGACCGTTCGTTTTCAGCTGTGAATTCTGCCAAAAGCTATATCGCAGGAATTATTAATATCAGAAGCCCATTATTGAAAATCACAATCAGTCTTTCAAATGTTTAAATTTTTTTCCCCCTTAAAGAGAACGTCCATCCATGTGAACCTCAGCAAATAGTGCTGCGCTACCGCTTTAGTATCTCCCCGAGGTCTCCACTCCCTGGCTACCGTTAGCGATGTGTCAGCAGCATTCAACTAGACCTACCCATGGTGGCAGCCAGCCCAGACTGGACTGCAGCCAGAGCAGACATGTCTTGGCAGTCGCCGGAGACCAAGAGGTGACAGGAGGCAGGATCAGAAACACAGTCAGTGTGTGAGCACAGCACAGCATTACCGTATCGCCTCCACTGTGCGTCCCCCTACAAGTGCATGTCTCTGCATTCCGTGTGCACGTGCATTAATTTGGCGCTCTACAGAATACACGAGCGCCCACTTAAGTGTGCGAGTAAGAGATGTACATGTTGCTCAGTCAGCTATTGCTCAGAGAGAGAGAGAGAGAGAGAGACCATCAATCACGAATGCACAGTGAGCCGCATTGCTCTTTGGCAGGTCCCACGAGCCCTCTTTTTCTCGGGGGCTGGAATTACGCAGCACTTTACCTGCGCGGACCCCGTCAACCAGTGCTACATTTTGCGAGTTTTTATTGCCACTGTTCTGCCCTATAACTCATGTAGCGCGCGTGTCTCCGCATTTGCTGCGGTTAAGAAATGTGCTGTGGCTACGCACTTGAATACCAGGCAGAAATATGAATACTGAATTGGCCAGAAGTAAATTTACAGGTACAGTGATGTCTCCTCTACAGTCCAATATACTGCGTGTCTGTAGTGTCTTATTTGGCTGTAGGCTGTTGGAGAAAAGCTTTCAATTTGCAAAAAGAAACCCCACGAGAGGTTCATGCGCTTTTATTTCTCCTTTGAGTTTTGAAGGTTTCTTTTCTCAATTATTTGTATCTATTTTATTTTCATCCTTTATCCTTAAATAATTTTTATCTGAAAGAGGGATAGTTGACTACTCGTTTTGCAAGGCGATGAGGGCTGTCGTGATCTGTGAACTAGAGGTACTGTTCATTTGCTGCGATGTAAATGTACAGGAGTGACACACACAGCAACACTGGCCTGTTCAAAATATATATCAGCATCCTATTTGAGATAATGAAGCAACAAAATAGGGGTGAGCGAAATGGCCTTGCGATTAGGGCCTTCAAATTATTCTTTTGGCTGTAACATTATTATTGATTACTGTGTGTATATATATTAAAACCTCCAAACCACTGGCTTTGATTTCGGGAATCAATTCATCCAGGCTGACACAAACTGCAGCTGCTCAGCCACATGTTTGTTTCATATCAAAGGATATTATGTATCATTATGGCCAAAATAAATATCTATGTCAATAGCCTATATCATGATATTGTAATATTGTATTATAATATCAATTCAGCATTAAAATACCATGATAGATCTACAGTATTTTACATACAATACTTCTGATAATAAAAGAGATCCATCCAGCTGAAACTAATTGGTAAAAATATAAAAAACATCAGTTGGACTGGACGTTTTGCTCTATTTGAGATGCACACTAATACTACTATCTGTCTCATGTTATTGGAGGTCTGCGTGACATCTTGTTTATATCTGTGTGTAGGCCTAGTTGATGTCACCTGCTTATGCCATTCAATTTATTTTCCTTTGACAAGAGCGCCACATCAACCACATGTTCCACGCACAAGATGTTCTGAATTGTGCCCTGAAACCCCTACATCTATTTTCTTTGTTACATCTGCCCACATCACACTCGTTTTTTAATGTTTAACGTTTGTCATTATATCCAACTCATAGATACCTGTACCTTTACTGGCTGTTAAACATCCGGATGCAATCAGATACAGTACTATAGGTCTATGGCAGGGGGCAACAGGCAGCTGCAGTTGATAGATGGGGAGAAAGACCTTGGGTTTGGATAAGGGGCGAGGGAGCGAATGCTGAGGGCTCTGTGTGTTTTGTAATAGTGGGCAGCATTTAGGGGAAGGCGTGTGATAAGCCACAGGTGCACTTGCCATTCTTTTGATAAGAGCAGGACTTCAAACAGGCGGTCAAGGTTGAAATATAGTTTGGTCAGCTGAAAAGTTACCTCTTTGCTTCTTTTTTGGACTGCCAAAAGAGGCAACGATGATAAAAACATAACCGATATCATTTTCCACATTTGTGGTTAAACTAACTTCATATTAGGCTACATACTGTGAATGGAGGAAGGTGTGCTCGAAGCATTTATGAAGTTGTGCATGGTTCTTTTTATTATATTTATTATATATCTGTCTTGGAGCAAAGCTCTCTCTGATTGTGGCTGCTAAAGTGATGTGGTGCCTGGGTTGTCATGGATTGCTCTTTACAAAGGTCACCTATTACCACACGCTTTGAGACGCGGCCAATAACCCAGCCAATAACTTGACCTGGTGAGACACCGACTAATTAGAATGGTTTGTGTAGGGTTGTAGCGGCAACATCCCAATCACGGCTAATACAATGGCAGCAGACATAAAATAGATAAAATATTTTCAGGCTAATATTTTACTGTATCATCTAGTAACTGTTTTGGACAAGGTGTTTTGTCATGTGTTGTAATGCATAACACCTGAGCAGAATTAACGTTTTGTCTACAATTCTTAATTGATGAGGAACTACTTTGAACTCCAGAACTCCAGATTGAGATGTGAATCTGAGGAACATTATTGGGTTTGGCTGTAACGTCCGTCCGGGACTGCGGGGCCAAATGCGCCTTCCCCGGTCCGTCTCGCCGCAGTACTAGCCACTGACCTGCGGCTGCCCATCCTCTGACACTCGCTGGCACACCTGCCAGCAATCACAATCACGTCACCTGCTGCCAGTCGTGGCTTTATCTGTTGCCTTGTTTGTCTTGTCAGCGTTCGTGATTGATTGTGTTGTCTTGTGTCACGTTACCTGCAACAACGACTACACTACTTCATTTAACTTTCTGAGCACTCTGCTCGCTGTTTGGGCTATGCCATTGTCTTTGCTTCCTCGGTCTGCGCCTGCATTCACCTCGACGCCTTACAGAGGAGCATACCGTAACACATACAGCATACTGTAACACGTAGAGTATAATGTAACACATACAGCATACTGTAACACATAGAGTATAATGCAGGATATATTTTGTCTCCAGTGGCCAAAACAATACACTCTACCCATTTTTCCATAAAAATTTAACTTTTGTTAAATTTAACTTTTGTTAAATTTTTTACATACTTCTGTACTTAACGTACTTTACCTCAATATTAAGTCCTTTCACGGGTGTTCGCCTTAAATGATCCCCTTGTTTGCAACTCAGTTTTGTTTGTCAGCCAGCTCCATCTCAAAAGCCTTTTTAAGCCTTGTCTATACAACTTGTCTGTTAGGGTTGACTATAATGCGCTGTAGCTTGTTAGCTTGCAACGTGTAACTTGGCTGATTATGTTAACCTGTGGCCTTAGGTGAGAGGGAGATCTGATGGAGAAAGTTGCTTGGCTCGAAAATGAAAGAGAATTCTGCTTCGCTAACGGCCAGACTTCCATTAGGACTAAATCAACTGCCCGCTCATATACATGACACATATATTTAAATGGCAGCATATTGCCCGGGTGACTGACTGATGACACTGGTGCTGCCTATGAAATTATAATCATATAGTCTGCTGTGACTGCGATAGAGAGATGTGACAGAGGAACGGTTGGAGAAATTATGTGTCCAATTACAGAGCGGGGATGTAAATATTGTCCGGACAGTAGAATCTGATGTGTCATCGCCTCATTTCATCTGCAGTTGCACTACAAGAGCTAAGTGGACACCAGACACTAGTCACACACCAGAGGGCTTGGCAATATAAAACCCTTTAGGATTGTATAGGAAAGTGTGCCGCTCTCCTCAGCACAATAGTGCGTGTGTGCGCCCGTGCGTGCGTGTTTGCGCCCGTGCGTGCGTTTTGGTCTTTTCTGCACATGAGACTTATGTGCTTTTGCAATGCCCATGCTACGAACCATACAATAACCACTACGCACCGTGCTTGGTAGCGTGTGGTTGGTATTGTCCCATGCCTCGTATGCAGCACATAACAGCGGTCTCACTGCACTCATTGTCTGACCATCGGTGCACTTAACCCTGCCACAGCCCTCTCCGTCCATCCTCCCTTCCTATCTGTCCTTGAGCACCCCTCCCGCCCACCCCAGAGCGTGCTATTCTTCCGTTCACGTCTACATTATCGGGGTGCCTCTAACGGAAGGCCTGAGACAAAAACACATGTCACTTTAGCTCAGGGTTCACCTCAATCGTGTTCAATCGACGTGCACCGCTGGGATGCCACGGGGTCGTCTATGTGGCACAGCATGTAGCAGGTACACAATGCAAGCAGCCGGCTCCCTGTCCGAGCACGCACGCACGCACGTACGCGCACACACCCTATTCCCTACACTAATGCTGAGGTTGAGTGCATATGCGCTCATTCAACATTCATACACTCTGGTTTTATACTCCAATCAATTAAATCTGGTCCCGCAAACCTCAGCGCCAACAGGACCATCAGAACAATATGGCTCGCCAGGAGGCCCGCTACATAATGCAGCCCTATTTGCACATTGCGCCGCTCTCCTTTGATACGTTTTCCTCCAACTGATGTTTGTGTCTGTTTAGTTTCGGGAAGAGCGGTGCTCTTGCAGGGGAGGGCCGCTGTCTTAATTAAGAGCTCAAGAGAACACAGCGTATACAGGGTGCCGGGGGTCATCTTTTGCACCTAATTGTTGTATTAGGGAGATGATAATTGTATCTCTTTTAAAAACACTATTTGAAAACTAAGCTTTTTTATATTCAACTGTTGGCTAGAGCAATGTATGATGGACACAGTGGGATTTAAAATGTTTACATATTTACTCTAAGCTTTGAAATACAGGCAATCATTTAATCATTAATGATTCAACGTTAATTCCATCTTCTGGTGAGGCAGGACTGATAGTAAGGACAGTGATTTTTAGGCTGAATATCAGTACAGGTTGTTCAGTGGCCTTCCTGGCTCTGGCTGGTAACTCCTATTGTTCTGGCTACTTTGTGTTCCAGCAGGCCCACTCATGCAAGGTAGGGCCCAGGTTTAGGGATAAAGGCAGAGCCGCGGGGCTCCCATTGGGTTGCAGAAAGCTTCATAAAGCTTTTTTTTTTTAAGTTTTAAATAAATTAAAATACTCTCACAGCTTCCAAAGCTGCGGTTTCACCATTGTTGGAGCAGACATGGCACGTCTATTTGTTTTGCATACACAATGTTGTGATTTTGAGGGTGATGCCAGTTTTTCCAAATGTTTTTTAAACATTTGATCAAATCATGAGCATCATCTTTATTCACAGGAATAGCATTTGTGCATGATTTTTATGCTAAACTGTTGGGAGGGATACGGGGGGGAAATCATGAAGTTGGGACAGATGGTATTTAGCTCTAGCTGTGCCGGGCTCAGCAGGACCTGAAGCTTAAGAGGTTAGGCCTGTCAAAACCACTCTGTTCATTCACTGCCTAACAAAGTGTGGACTGTCAGCCTGTTCTGTTTAATAAACTTAAGATTTTTCTTTTTGTCAACGCCTGAACAACACAACTCGATGACCTCAATATCTCGTCATGCATCTAGGCTCCCTGGAGCTCACGGGAAAGCCTTGCTATAATGTGTGGACTTTGTTTGTTATTGTTTTGCTTTATTACAGGGATATTGAACAATGCCAGTCAAACCCTTTCCTGGTCATGCGTTTTTACATATAATAGTCAAATGTGTCTTGTTTTTGTCCATGAGAGTAGTGCCACTTAAATTGAACTACATTGGAACCCAATCTGTGTGTAATGAGAAAAAATAAAGATTTGGTTCAAGTTTCTCAAATACAGTGACCAAATGGATAATTAATCGCCTATATCGGTATGGTGACTTGTTAAGAAAGCTATAGAGTTCAATGGTTTTACTACAGTTTATTATCCAATTAAAGAGAGGAATTAATTGTTTCAACTATGAAAATATGTAATCATTATTTTATATTTCTATATTATCATCATTTTTTAATTCCTAAGTCTTCTGTGACTTTCTAGACTATCAAAAAAGAATAAAAGCCTGTCCAATACTTAACTGACCCTAGTAGGAATACTGTACAGTTTTTTTATAAAACGTAATAATTGTTCAATTGTCTCCCAAATTTAAAACTGTATTTTAGAAGCATTTTCAGTTTTTAACAATCATACTTAGCCACAAGAGGGTGACAAAATGTAACGTGAGATTATTCAGGTTGTTGCCACACAGTACATGTTTTGTAAAACCTCACAATATCTTAAACTGCTCACTAAGCATTCAGTGCTTGTTCAAAGACACAAGCAAAATGTTCCTTTATGTCTACTTAATTTGTCTTTTGTCTCCCCCATCCATTAATTTGTTTCAGTGGTTGGTGGGGGTCAAAACCTGAAGGGTGGTTAATCGTGACCTTAGCGAGAGGCCTTGGTAACACTTGACCTCTAACTGGGCGTGCGGCTGACCCTGGAGGATACCACACAACAATGGAAGACACGTGCCCCGGCCTTGTCACTATGGTAACAGAGGCCTAGAAGAACAGAGGGGTGTTAGCTTTGGGGTCTTTATCCCGATCTATGTTAACCATCTCCTACAAACTGACTCTTAAAGATGCCTCACCAAAAGCACACATACCCACAACTGAATGTTGAGTTGTGTGTGTGTGTGTATGAGAGAGAGAGAGAGAGAGAGAGAGAGAGAGAGAGAGAGAGAGTGTGAGAGTGTGAGAGTACACGGACAGACTGGGTAATCTCTGCAGGCAACTGTGATGGTGCTTTATATTCTCACAATCACCTGGAGAGATTCTACAGTCTGTCCAATATGCCCTTTGCAACACATCTCTATTGAGATTATAGCTGCAGCTCAGCTCTGCAGCTTGCATCCACAAAGAATAGTGCATCATCGTTTAAGCCAGTGGTTTTCAAACTTTCTGAGCTGCATATAGAAGTGGTTCATACGTTTATGTGTGTAAAGAAGGGGGAGTTGTGAAACACTTCTGTGAATAGCATAACACAGCATAAAAATCCATAAATATGCATATACTAATATTAAAAATGCATGCACGTTTTATTAAAGGTAATAAACTTTCAAATAAAAAAATAAATATGAACATAATTATTTATTTTTAATTTTGAAACCGTTCATCTCCTGACTGTCCCACACTTTGAAAACCAGTGTTTTTAATCAATAACTCTGACCAAAATCTGACCCATGAAACCATGGCAGCAAGCTGTCCTACCAGGAAGAACGCCATGCTCGCCTGGAATGGCCAGGATGCCAGTGATGTTAAAGCTACTGTAATTGTTCCAGAAGTCTTGTGGTTTGTTCAGATGAAACTGCAAACTTAAGCCATGCTGCAATTTTCTTTGCAGAGAGGATAGGCTTTCTCCTGTTAACCCTTTAAAACAAACAATATTTGTTCAGTCTTCTTCTAATTGTACCGCTATGCAATTTAACATTTAACATGCTAACTGAGGCCTGTAAAATCTGATGTAACTCTTGGGTTTCTTGCAATTTCTCTGAGCATTGCATGGTCTGAACGTGGGGTGAATTTGATGGGACATCCACTCCTAGGATGATTGAAAACTGTTTTCAACTTTTGAATAAACCTTCTCACTGTAGAATGATGGACTTCAAAATTTTTAAAAATGGTCTTACACCCCTTCCCAGATTGATGGGCAGCAACAATTGCTTCTCTAAGATCATTGCTGATGTCTTTCCTCCCTGGCATTGTGTTAACACACACCTGAATGCTCCAGACCAGCAAACTGCTTAAACATTGGTTTTTATAGAGGTGGTCACACTTGCTGATAATCAATGAATCAAAGGCATTTGATTAGCAGCATCTGTCTGCTACTTAGCATTTTAATTCCTCTGGAATTAGTAAGGGTGTACTTATTTTTTCACACATGGCATCTCCATTTTGGCTTTATGTTAGTTAAATAAATCATGACATGGTCTAATGTGTCATGCGTTGTTGTTTGTCTAAGGTTGCATTTACCAAAATATTTAGAGCTGCTTAAGATCAGATGATTGATATTATGTCCTGATATGAAAAAAATGGTGTACAATCTTTTTCAGATGACTGTATAGAACTTAAATTTTTGGTCATTATTACAAATGCATTGATTTACATTTACAATATAATTTATAGGGTACTTTTAGTATTTTCGGCTAACTTTCGGGAACTATTTTGAGGCTCCACAGTCCGCCATTGCTGTGACAAAAACATTGCATTGGAGTGAATGGAAATGATGCGCCTCTCTCTTTACATTTCTCTGTCTACTTTTTCTTGTTCTTTTTCTTGCTCTCTTATGTATGGGACGATATGAAAAATGTAATTAACGATTATCCTGGACAAAATAATTTCGATAAATTATATTGTCACGATTATTTATTATATTATTAAAAAGGGACACAACCATACTGTAACAATGTTCTTACATTTTGTTAAAACACAAACATTGTCATTTTATCATGACACACATACTGTATCTTTGTGATTGATCGTGTGATTGTTTTTGTTTTGAAACCAGTATTTCAACAAATCCGATGTATCCTTTTTGTGGCTTTCAGCCATAGTGGTGATGGACTGGAAAGATGCAGTCTAATTACATAAAAATAATTTGACTGTACAAGTGAACGACACAGCTTTTTTTCCAAGTCACTTATATTATTCTTACTCATGTGAGGATATTCACGATAATCCTGATAATGGACATTCACCACGATACGATTACCGTCAGTATTTTACCACGATAAACGATAATATCATACATCATCCCATCCCTGCTCCGTCTTCTTCTCATCACCTTTGCGTTCTTCTGCTGTGTTTTGGCCAAATCTCAGCTGGCAACTGTGAGTCGTTCACTGGCTGCTCTCACAATGGCCTCTGGGATTATGCTAAACACAGCCGCCCGCCGCCCGGGCCTCTCTCTCCCTGATCGGCCGGCACCGGCGACGCCCCCCTGGCGCACACGGGAAAGAAGAAGAAGGTGGAGGAGGAGGAGGGCTCTCAATGAAGATGTCACTGCGATTACACAAGCGCATCTCACAGACACCCCCCCATCTCTCTCTCTCTCTCTCTCTCTCTCTCTCTCTCTCTCT
>JAOEGT010000007.1:2571209-2588681 GCA_025447795.1 Speoplatyrhinus poulsoni | reverse complement strand
GTGGTAATGTAGTCACGGGCTACATCAGCATAGCCACAATGTTAGTGGTGTGGTAATGTAGTCACAGGGGCCACATCAGTGGTGTGGTGATGTAGTCACAGGGGCCACATTAGTGGTGTGGTAATGTAGTCACGGGCTACATCAGCATAGCCACAATGTTAGTGGTGTGGTAATGTAGTCACAGGGGCCACATCGGTGGTGTGGTAATGTAGTCACGGGCTACATCAGCATAGCCACAATGTTAGTGGTGTGGTAATGTAGTCACAGGGGTCACATTAGTGGTGTGGTGATGTAGTCACAGGGGCCACATTAGTGGTGTGGTAATGTAGTCACAGGGGCCACATTAGTGGTGTGGTGATGTAGTCACAGGGGCCACATTAGCATAGCTACATTAGTGGCGTAGTGATGTAGTCACAGGGGCTACATCAGCATAGCTACATTAGTGACGTGGCATATGGTCTTACTGGTATGTTTCAATGTGTCCCAGCTCCTCTCCACGGGGGCCGTCTACCTCGCCGTCAGCCCACAGTATTAGCACCCCTGAGAAGAACCGTTTCCCCCGCGGGACAACCAGCCGCAGTACCTTCCACGGGGCGCAGCTCCGGGACCGCCGCAGTGCAACGTACAACGGCCCCCCCGCCTCACCCACCTTGTCCCATGACACGGGGGCTCTGGCCCAGCAACGCAGGGGCACCTCCACTGGAATCATTAGCAAAATCACCTCCAAATTTGTGCGCAGGTTTGTGGAGTCTTATTAACGCTGGTTAAGATGTTGCTGAAAGGTATAGTCGTTATAATAGTAATTCTGGAGAAAGCTTGTTGATATTTGATATATATCAAACCAAAAACACCTCTGCCTTCAATGCCATGGGTGATCCTTCAGAAGCTCCGCCCTACACATTGGAAACGCATTGCGAAGGCTAGGATATTGTTATGTGTGGTCTGCACCACATTGAAGTACCGGATTATTCCGATTTTCAGTACACACAGAACTGTAAACTGGGGGACCACAAGGAGATATTTGAATTTGAAATAAGTAAGCTTACAAATGTGTACTATCCTTTTTAAAGTGACTTATAAAGAGGATACACTTCCTATTTACAGTTTCATAATGCCACATCAAACGCGAATATTCTGACATTTATATTTAGTTCTATCAAATTTTTTTTTACACAATTCAAATTCTTATACTTTACAATACTATTCATTCACTACTATAAGGCCTGTATTTTGTACACTCTTGTACCTTATGACCCTAAAACGTTTCCGCTCCCACTAAAGGTGTCTACACACTGCACTTTTGGTTCAACTCTGGAAAGTTCCTCACAATGTTTCCACACTGTGGACAGATGGTAAACATAAGTGTCACAGGCAGCCAACATCAAGGCAGTAGTGTAGTTAGCACAAACTATACCGATACTCTATAATAAACACACAAGATGGTCAAAATCACAGTGCGGCACCTTTGCTCATTTACCATTAGATGCATTTGAAGAGGCCATAACAGGCTAGTCTGCCACTGTGGAGTCAGTTGTTTGAGTCAGTCACGCTATAGCCTGATTGAGTCATTGTGTTAGAAGCTCACAGCTCTCTCCCCTCTCCTTCTCTCCCTGCATAGAGCTATGTCTTTCAGGTCAGCCCAGAGGTAGGCGAATACGCTTGCAGCACCGTCTCCCTGTGCAAAGCCAACACACTCACACAAAGCCCTTGGCCTATGTTTCCTTAACCCCTGACATACTTGCCCACCTGCCCCGTTGCCTTACTGACACCCTTGTTATGCAGTGTATGACTCTTCCTCGCGACCACACCCCCTCTGAATAACCGCAATGGGGTCCGCCTTTACGCCTAACTAGTCTAATCCAAGTTGCAGCTGTATTTTCCTCTCCTCACTCCCTCTTTCTCGATGCTGAGCTTAAACTGTGGAGGTGTGAGCAGGGATCTTCCCTCTCCAACGAGGAGTCACGGCTAGCCAGTAGCTAGCAAACCTTCCGGCTCACCGCCATCCTGTTGCGTGCCCAACCCTGGCACCCAGGAGCGTGGACTCTTTCCTGGCATGTAGCCTGAGCATCCTCCCCCCCCTCCCCACTATCCCCTCTCCACTGTGTCCATATAACAAGGGTACCTGGGGTGGCTTTCTGATTTTGGAAGTGGATCCTGTGAGTAACGGTGTGTTCCGGGTTATTTCAGGGTGCCTAGTGAGGGAGAGGCGGGTGCCAGGACAGAAACACCGAGGTGAGGCCTTTACTGGGAGGTTGCTAATCTAAGAAGTTTGTCTCACCCGCCTGCCTCTCTCAACATCGCTCTCTCTCTCTCTCTCTCTCTGTCTGTCTGTCTGTCTGTCTGTCTGTCTGTGCGTCTTGTTCTCCCTCCCTCGCCGCCAGGAGTGCGTCGGGGGACAGCAAAGAGGACGCGGCGCGCGACTCCAAGCCCCGCTCGCTGCGCTTCACATGGAGCATGAAGACCACCTCGTCCATGGAGCCCGCCGACATGATGCGGGAGATCCGGAAGGTCCTGGACGCCAACAACTGCGACTACGAGCAGCGTGAGCGCTTCCTGCTCTTCTGCGTCCACGGCGACGCCCGCCAGGACAACCTGGTCCAATGGGAGATGGAGGTGTGCAAGCTGCCCCGCCTCTCATTGAACGGCGTGCGCTTCAAGAGGATATCGGGCACGTCCATCGCCTTTAAGAATATTGCCTGCAAAATTGCCAACGAGCTCAAACTGTGACGGCAGACAGGAGCGCGGGTCGGCCCCAGGGGGACGAGCTCTGGTCTCAGTGGGCCCACTGGCTGCGTTAGTGTTGGCGGAAGGACAAGATTCAGCACTGAGGGACTTCACCAGGCAGAATCAGTGTGGCCCCGGCTAGTGGTTTTTGCAATGCTGGCCATGAATGTACTTTTTACAGGGTAGTGGCTCAGAGAGAGAGAATGCTACGTTTCACCGCTGATCCCCTCCCCTCTTCTCCCCCTCCCTTTTATTTTCTTTCTTTTTTTTTTCTTCTTCATCCAAGTTTCTGTCACCGTGCGCTGCTCCTTGGCATAGGACTCATTCATGTAACACAGGCAGTATGCAACTAAAAGACGACCCTCCCTGCAATAATGTTTTGCATCTTTTTCTAGGAGCCTAATACAAGATCTAATCTCCTTGCTGAATATCCATTTAAAGTACTGAAAACTAAATTCAATAGCCGCTTTTCCACCTGTGTTAAGTCAGTATATAGATCAGGCTGGATTCCATACTAGAAATATGTAAAAAATAAAAAAATAAAAAACTTTCAGAAAAAGAATTGTACTGTATGCATTACATCTGCAGGTACTGTATTGTATATTTGTTTTACGTTCTGTACAGACTTTTATTGTTGATATTGTGTCTTTTCTGTTCTCTTGACATTTTAGTTTTTCCTAAAATAATCGATGTCTCCTAGAACATTGTCCTTTTTTGCTCTGTGAGTTAATTCTTTTTTTTTTTTTTTTTTTTTTAGTCACTATATTTCAATAGTGTTTTTAATTTTATTTAAAGAGCACTAAGTTATTTTGTGGAATATTTGAGGGATGCGTTTAAGCTCCCTTGCCTTCTATGATTTACTGCTCCATTCTGTTTGAAAGAAAGAAAGAAACACAACATTGCACCATGCAGACTTGACAAGTAACTTCAGTGATGACTGAAAATGTATTCACTTTATTTTCTCTCAGTGGTCTGTAGGCGATATGAAGGCCCTGCTGATGTTGCACAAGTTTCCCAGGAGTGACCAGTATAAACATGAGAGTGCACATGTATTTCTTTCATGTCAATTAGACAGTTCTCAGTTACATTAGAGCAAGGTTTAAATTGGTTTACTTTAGTCAAGAGACTCAAGAGTAGTTAAAACAGCGGATGCATGAAAGTCTAAAATTGGAAGACGCAACATGTTTGGAAGGCTTGCTTATACTTTGGAACGGTTCTAAAGAGCCTAATTTAGTCCCAGCATCGGTGTGATTGTGCAGGTACTTTATGTCCTGGCGTGTTCAGTTTTCTTATTTACCACCGTTTTTTTTTTTTTTAGCAGATTTTGTTTTATTTATTCCATTACATTGTAATGTGCTGCTTTGTAGAATTGAGGCGTGCACTTTGTTGGAGAAAATAAAAAGGATTTTATTTGTTTGTATTTTATTTTATTTGTCAGATGTGTAATTATGGATTCACACATAAGTTATGACAACTTCCCCCCTCAAGGGAGGGGGAGAGAGAGAGAGAGATATATATATATATATATATAGTGTAAATGTGTTGAATTAAGTTGTGTACCTGGCCATAGCATTTCACATTGAAGTAGCATGCTGTACAGAGCCAGAGGAAAGCTAAGATGTAAAAGCCATGCTAATAATACAAACCTTTATTTCTGTTTAAACATGATAGAATAACTTCCTCATAAAGATGACGTACATGGTAGATTTTTCAAACATGTATAGTAAAAATTGACATTACAGTTTTGTTAATTTAATTTACAAAGTTGTCTGGAACTTGTTTGAAACACGGTTTATCCATATGGTGTGGTAAAACGTATTAACATTTCAATATTTAATCTGTACAAAGTATTAATATAGGTTTTAAAGATTTACAAAGGCAAACATTACAGAATGTCAGAACATCAACTTGTAACTGCTATGGTCCTTTTAAACTTACAAAAGCTGAATTTACAAATAATTTAGCTTTAGTGGAAAGACAAAATTGTAAACATTTCCATTTGGCAATTTTCTTTACTTCATATTAGTGGATTAAAAGTAACTTTAATTATGAGTTTGCAAATATATACAGTAAACATTGTAAAGTCACATGAATAGTTACACACAAACAAAATAAAATAAAAAACCCTATTGTCCAATGGTTGATTTAATGTATTATTAAATATGTTTAAAGTGCTGCATTCAGCACTGGAATAGACCTGCTTGAGGCCTTGGCCATGCATTAAAAAAAACCTTTAAGGCTAATCCTAACTTTAGATGCATGAATTTAACTAAACAATTCACATGCACTGGCTTCAAATGAAGAAAAAAAAAAACTTTATTTTTTTTAAATTATGCATGGTCTCAATTTAGAATTAAAAATCCTTTCACTCCTGTACAACCTATAGCAACTCTGTACAATTATTATGTAAGCAGCCAGCCAGCCAGCCAATCATTCAATTACTCAGATCTATGACCAGGTGTTCGTAGATCTGGGTCTTCCCTTTGAAACTGGAGGCCAGCAGGAAATGGCGGTTGTCTATAGAGACCGGAGAGAAAGCCCTAGGGGCCTGGATGTTGAGCTCCTGAAAGTGGACGAACTGGCCCTTCTTGGTGTCCCAGCGGTACACCTGAGTGAAGGAGTAGTCACTGCCCAGGATGGAGTACTGCCAGGTGTCCATGGCGAAGGGCTGGAACACCATGGAGCCTCGTGACGGCATGGTCTGCAGTTCTCGGAAGAGGGCGCCGTCCCAGCGCATCACTTTGGAGTCGCCGATGAAGCGCGTCATGCAGATAAAGAGGTCGGCCTTGACCTGGAAATGCTTCACGGCGTAGACGTCCTCCATCTCGGGAATATCGGTGCGCCGGTCAAACAACTTGGTGCCTTTGTTCCACTGATAGATCACTGGCCTCTGAGAGCTGCTGGAAAGTATCAGGTGAGGTTTAGAGGAGATCTCCATGTATTCTACGTCTGTGTCCCGATACCACGGGTGGAGGGACTGGTGAGAATAAAAACCATTTCCGTTCCACTTGTAGATGGTGGTGGTGCCGGCCTTAGAGCTGTCGGCGATGATGAAGAATGATTCTCCATCTATGCGGAAGGTCTCCACGTCATTGGGCTTGCGGATTTTGAGGACGTCTATGTCCTGGATCTTGATGAACTTGTTGGCAGAGATGTCGCGCTTATAGATGTGTGACCCGCCAAACAACTGAGCCACGATTATAAAGAGCTGGCTGTCGATAACCAGCGGCTTACAAATGACTGTGGATGTGCCTGGAGAGATGAAGCATTGGCATAGAAAGATCACATAGTACTCCACCACACCATTTGTGTCTCCATCTAGTGGCGCACACGTGACTTAAACCAAACACAAACCTAATCACCCCATCACATTCTTACTTACTGTCGATCTCATCAAAGTTTCTGAAGACCATGTCCACATGGTCCCAATCCAGAAAAATGCATTTCCCACTGAACGGCTGAGCAAACACCACATAATGGTCATTCCCAAAGGAAAACTCCTCCACAGATATAGACTCAAACTGTAGGGACTGGTAGGAAGCAAATTCTGTAACGAACATAAAATGAAATGTTATTTATTGAAGGACAGCGGGGGAGGGGAAAACTAGCAAAGTTGCATACAGAAATGGCTAATTAATTAATTAATTAATTAATTAATTAATTAATTAATTGAGAATACATTTTTTATGTGACTGGCCTATTCTGCAGTTCACCTGTTGTAATGCAGTCAAAGGACTGTGGAAGCAGGTCATTGATCTTCTTATCCAGCTGAGCAGTGGGGCCCTTGCAATAAATGTGGTCCACTGTGGCGTTGGTGTGGTGCATCCACTCCACCAACCACTTCAGCTTACAGTCACACGTGAACTGGTTCCCCCGCAAGTCTCTGAGGGAAAGAACACCACACGTACCCCCAAATAAATAACCTCCAAAGACGCAAGGTTTCAGTTTCAGGAGTCAAAAGATCAAAACATTACGTAAGAAAAAATAATCAGGCATTTGTAAATGACAGCAGGAAGAGCACTGCCATGAATGTGTTTGAATGTGAAAATGGAAACTGCTCTCTCATGACCGTAAAGAGGTTTTTAGAAGGGCTGTATGTTCCCCAGTCAATGATATATTGCACACTGCTGCTCTGCCTTAATACCATTTGAAATATTAATGACGGTAAATGTCTTAGCTGCCCACACATTATTCAAGACATGGCTGCAGTAGAATAATGATGTTCCATATTTAGCACACTGTCCAGAAGGATGTGCTCCACAGTGCGGTATATTCATTAGTATTCATCTTCTTATGTATCGTACTACTACGTTAAAGGCTGTGGCAGTTACAGCACATATACTTACACTTTGCTTAAGGCCTCAAGGCCCTTGAAAACGTCTTTGGGCAGAGTCTCAAGATTGTTGTAGGCCAGACTTCTGTAAAAAGATAAAACATGCAAGCCATAGTATATCTACTGATAACTACGTTTCAGTAAAGATTGCTGTCTGAATTGTGTTTGAATTGTGTGTTGCTAGGAATCTCAAACATTGAGAATGTCATTTCCCCACTGAGCACAGTTCAAAATTGTGGAAACATTGCATGTTTTTATGCAATGCTTCCACTGAAGACCATTGGTCTGACTCTAGCATAGCCTATACCTACACTGAGAATAGATCAAACTTGCTTATTACTAGTTTGGTGAAACAGCGGTTATTTTTAGATTAGCCTCTTCGCCCACACAAACAACTTCTTTTTGGAGGTTGTAGCTGAAGTTTGAATCTCCTGCTCTCTTTGATTCTCTAAATATGTAGAATATTTTACAGAAAACATGTTATTGTTGTATTTACATTTGGGCGTGGCATGTTTATGTCATATTCCTCATAATGCATGCTGCTGAAGTGTCTCAAATGTTGGGGAACTAGCTGACATATTGCTAAAAATGCCTTTGCTAAGGCTCACAGTCCAGCACATTAAAATGCTGAACATTCTTTAAAGTTAACCTTCGTTGGCAATATGAATTAAAACAGAAACTAATTTACAGTATGTGTACTGTATATGTGTACATTTACTTACAGATGTACTAGTGTTTTCAGGCCACGGAACGCATGTGGTGATATTGACTTGATTTGATTGTTTTCAATGAATCTGAAAAAAGTATAAAGGTAATGTGAGAAAGGAGGGCGTTTATCTGCTGGCATTATGTTCTAGTAAAGTTGTGCCATTTACTCACAGATACTCCAAATGTGGAAGACCAAGGAAAGCATCCTCGTTGATTGAGTCAAAGGTGTTGGCTGTGAAAAGGCTGTAATAAACAAATTTCATTACACAATGGTTCATTTAAAGCATGAAAACTTAAAAACTGCAGCTCTTACAGTTTAAGACACAATTCAACTCATATAGACTATAACAAATCAAATTCCCAAAAGAATAAAAAGCAAATATTATTATTGCTGAAATGACCAAATAGCCCATAGCCCAGTGCTATTGCCTTCGATAACAGTTTAAATAAGATAGCCATGTTGCAGCAATGAAGCCGAAGGGGACCCATATATAATTGCATTATAGTGTTTCTTCCTATATAGGTTGGACCCCATCTGTGTTCAGAGAATGGTCTCCCAACAAAATCTCAAACAGGACAGTAATATGTTTATAGCCTAAAACGTTTGTCGGCCACACAGAATAAGAGCTATAGATTATAGGCCAATACCAATACCACCAATATCCAACCGGGCAATGTGAATTTCTAAGGGTCAGTCGAATGGAGCATTAATTAGCATGGATCTGTGTCAATTTAAACATGGCGTTAATTATCGCAAGAGACTGACAGCATAACAAAGAATGAAGAACAAAAAGCACCGGAGGGTGATCTCACAGGAGATGAAGTGCAGGCGTATGGATGAAGCTCTCTTTCGGGATTTCACTGAACTTAGACTTCACAAATGACCTGTACAAAAACAACAGATGCATAATGTTAGCCTGCTTTACAGAACCATCCATGTATGCCACTTTTGTTTTATTGTAGCCTATAGGCCTACATACTGTTATAGCGAGCATTCTGGTTAGCTTTAACTACAAACACCTCGTAGAAATCTAAAATCATTGTGGAGAAACCATGCATGTTTATTGGACTTACAGAGATATTACATCGGAGGGAAAGCTGCGAGGAATCAAGCCTGCGCTTTCACACAACGCAGTATCTTTGGTACATGTACACGATGTGGGGCAGCGAGGCAGCCGAGCTTTTTTGCAGTCCACCACAAGTAAAACACACGCAACCACAAGTACAGCGAAGCGTTTGCGCGTATATTCCATCTTTGGGAACCACGGTGGGCGCGACCTGTGCGTCGAAAAATCCTACACACATAGACCAGGCTTCAGTTATGGTCCCGATCTGTATTCTTGGAGGCCAAGATACTCTTTTTCGGCGTTGTTTATTACCATAAGTGTCGTGTGCCGTTTCCGTGGTGGTAATATCATCCACTAGAAGTCCCACGCCCGTTGAGTCAGTGGTGAAAACGCCACCAAGAACCGCAAAAAACGCCAAGCAGATCTTCAAGTACCCTATACGTTTAAATTCAACAGAAGGTAAAAAAAAGAAAAAAAAGAAAAAAAAAAAAACAGGTGGGGATCACTGTGTGAGTCTATAGAGCATCTCCATCAAAAACCACGCCTATAGCGAGCGAGCGTCGCCGTCGGGATCAATTCCACCTACAGTATGGGCTGTGTTTCGTGATTCAGCTGTAGAAATGCTGTGAAGAGGAACCCCTTATGAGCCAGCAAATATTGCGCAGACGCATGCTGTCTTTCTATGCGGGTATCCGGAGGGAAATCCAACACAAAGATTATTGCTAAATGTTACACGAATAATTATTAAAAATAATACAAAAATATGTATAATAATAATAATAATAATAATAATAATAATATACTTATTATATATTATAATATATATAATAATAATAATAGTTATAATGATTATTATTATTATAAAACGTTACTATTATCATTATATATACAGGCCTACAGTTTCCCTGAAAGATAATTCAGACATTCAGCCATACAGCCTATATGCCAATTCATTTATTTTGTATTTTATAATGGCTATACTGTATCAGAAGGTGCAATCTTGACAGCTGTTCCAGTGCCTCATAATGATCACAGACTAATGGACACTAAACAGTGTGTATCTCCAGCCCCCATTTTAAAATATTCTATCTTGCTTCTGGCGGCAAAGCATAACATTGATTAGCTTACAGAGCCACACAGGCCAATAGGCTACTATTATAGAAAATAACACAAATAGAGAAAGACAGCATGTCTGCAGTAAACCGTTTTATGAGAGAACTCTTTCCAACTGTACATCAGATGTGCATGTGCATGTCTGGCGTCATAGAGCCTTTAATCTGTTATATCCACTGTTTGCTGCTCATTTATGTCAGAAAGTTTTAAGAAGTGATATTCTCGAAAGATAAGATTTTCAAATTCAATGAATACAGACTATTAATGACCCTCCAATCTCCCCTGATTGATAACATGGGCTATGCCTGCTGGTATTGATAAATAAATTGTAATGTTTCACTATTATATGTTTTATGTAACCTTTTTCCTCTTAGTGATTTCCTCGTTTCTCATACACAACACTCCTCTGTGGAACGTTGTGTTACTGATTGATTTAAAAAGAGAACGATCATGGTTGGAAGGAAATTAGTATGGAAATGCTTCATTGGAATGAAGGTCAGCTTTTATGAACAGCTTTTGGACAAAATGGGGAACAGTGAGAACGATTGTGGGTCCTGCACATTGATGGGAAGTGTCTTTGTATCATAAATGTCATCATTCATGACTAGAATAAGACACACACTGTCCAGGAACTCTTTTGCAATAGTTTTTGCCAAACTCTTCTGAAACAACTGAAGCACAACATATTCTTTATCTGGTTATTGCATTTTATTGGCCACCTTGGAGGTCAACTACAGATTAGACAAAAAACGTTTCTGTATTTCTGTACAGATATTCATGTTTATAACCTCCTATGTACAGATTGATCAATATCTGTATCCTTAAGTTATCTGGCCCACTATGAGAGGTAGATCTGAAGATTACTGAAGAGATATAGAGATGTACAATTCTGCTATTTAGCCTAATTTAGCCAGATTATTTAAAAGTAAGGAATTTTAAAACATTTTAATTATCATTGTTTCTACAACTATGTTTCAATTTGTTTATATTTACATATGCTTGTTTGCAGGGAATATGCAAACTCTGATGACTGCTAAACAATGCTAGGGTAATGAGGTCACAGGCATGTCATTTGATGATCAGGTGAAGTTTCAGGGTACCCTATTGGTCGTTATGGAGACTTGCTCCAGTGACAGTGGGGCTTTAGGGATTCAAATCCTAAATGACAAAGGTACTACATATCCTGTCAACACTAACTCTAGCCAAGGTCAATGAAGACTCTCTCTATCTCACTATTTCTTTGAACTCTGGCTAGTCCTTCTGACTCTCTCTCTCTCTCTCTCTCTCTCTCTCTCTCTCTCTCAGGTCTCTTTGTGGAGAGAAGTTTAACACAAATGCTCACTGAAGTACAGTATATGCACAGCTCCTTGAGGTATATACACATGTAGAACAGAACATGTCATTAACAATCTAATTTAACTAGTGTGACATGTTTCTGAAAGACCAGGATCCCATATGAACATTAAGTGATTAAGCAAAATATAACAAGATTATTCCTTTTCAAAAATAGTATCATTTCAATTTACATCATTACATTTCTGAACTTCTATTTACTGAATATGACTTTCTGAATAATTAATGTCATTTAAAATGTTATGAACTGCCATCAGAAAGAACAGCACTAATGTTTTTAAACATTTAACCAAAGGAAACTCTGGGAACATATGGTCATAGAAACATATCATCTAGCCTCCACTAGTGCACACAGTGTTCTAGGTGGTCCAGCAGCTCTCTGTAGTGGCTGGACGGATACTGGACCAGACACTCTGGACATTCCAGGAAGCTCTCATCCAGTAAGCTGGACTTGTGGGGGGAAAGAGTCCCACTCTTTTTGGGAGGTTTGGGAGGAGGGAGTCTGTCAGAATATGAAGTGGCATCCCTCTACAAAGGTCAATAATTAATAAATCTTAAAACTTAGTAACACAACACTTGATAGCGCCAACACATTTAATGCTTCAAATAAATATGTAATGCAATATGAAAAGTCACTTAATCAAAACTGAAATGCATTCATTGGCTATCCATACTAACCTCTGACAATTTTGCAACTTTTTCATTTGCTTTGCACAGCTTCTTGAGAACGTCGTGCAGTTGTTTTTGTAAATACAGGCAATTTTGCTTCTCGTCTTCAAGGTCTTTGGAAGATATCTGGACCTAAAATGCATGCAACCACACATAAAATTATAGATGCTAGTAATTTTAAAATAATATACCTAAGTACAGTATGATGTAGTAATTAACTGACAATTAGCCAATAATATAACAGTATCCAGAACCCTCTATACACAGCCGTCAAATATTACTGTTGTAATGTATTACTGGTATTTAGCTAGTATTTAGTAAAAATGCAAGATTTTTCCTTTTCAAGAGAATATAGGAGGTTTATTGTAGTGAACAAACTGGGTCTGCCTCTTCTTGTGGATTGGCTAAGACCAGACTGATAACAGGAGCAGACACACAGAAGCATTTGAACCTTATTAAAGTGGCATTAGTGGTACAACTGAGGCATGGATAGCATCAACCTCACTTTTCTATTTAATTACTTACATACTAATAAAGAGTCCATGGAAGAACACACGAGCAATAGAAGAATATAAGAACAATAGGTCAGAGAGGGACAGAACACCTGCTGCTCCAGAACTCCAATCTTCTCCTGCTCCTCACAATGGGTCAACTGGAGATTTTGAAGGAGATTCACCTATGAGCAGACACAAATTATGGAATCCATATAATATATAGGCTTGCTGTCTCTTCCACTGTCTTGCATAATAAGCAGGGTTGGAAAGTAACTGATTACAAAAAAAAACTGAAACTGTAATTCATTAGTTACCATCTAAAATAGCGGAATCAGATTATTTATTAGATGATTACATCTTCAAATTTAAAAGGGAAGTTTGCAGAAGAAAAAAAGCATAAAACAATTGGCTGTTCTCTTATTAAGCTTTCATTAACGTCAATCAATTGAAATAAAGTCCTACTTTAATCTGATCCCGAGCAACATAAACTGTCACAAAAATAGAAAGATTTGACGTACTACCGCAGTAAATTGCTTTGGATGGCATTTCAAATAACAATGTTTATGCGGGAAGTAATCTAAAAGTAATGGAAAGTAATCAGATTATGTTACTAAATTTTGGTAATCCAAAAATTACGTTACTGGTTATAATTTGAGTCTGGTAACTGTAATGGGTTAAATTCAAAAAGTAACCCACCTAACCCTGATTATAACACAAATACTGTTGTACCTGCGCCTGGAGCTTAGCTGACCGCTGCCTCTCGGCATCCAGTTGGACATGGAGGTGCTTCACCTCGGTGTTCAGAACACTTTCCCTCTTCATAGAGCAACGCGTGGCTTCCTTATGGCTGCAACAATGCGTTCTCTCAGCCTGGAGCTGCTGGGTCAGCTCATCCACCACTGTTTGCTTCTCCTCACACCTGTACATGCATGGCTCTGTCTGTCACACAGCTGGCTAACATGCTAACCCTGCCCTGGCTTGTGTTACACTGACCCTGTAAATCCATGCTTTTCAAACAGCATTGAATCATGAATGAACATTTGATTTAAAGATACATAAAATATATATAAACAGATTATATTCTCTTAGTTTTAAATCATCACACACTCCCTCAAAATACATCAGGGGATCCCAATCACACATGGGGGTTCCGACCACTGGCCGTTTGGCTGGGCGCTACACACCTCCACCGCATGCCATTCAGGTCATGGTGGGCTGTGTTGAGCCGCTCCCTCAGTGCTTCCAGCTCAGTCTTGGCTTTAAGCAGCAGTCTGTCATAGTGCTCCTGCATGTGCACAAGCTCCTCCCTCTCTACAATGACCCATGTGGGGAGGAGATAGGAATTAACAGAGTGAAGAAAGATGAAAAGAGGAAGGGGCGGGTTTAAGGTCGACTACTTTCATTATGCAATTACTTAAAGGGACACTGAACTTATGTTACCTAATTTATTTATATTTAAATACATACATATGTACATTTTAAATTATTGAATTGAATTGAAGGTGTTTTAAAATTTTTTAAATAAACACAACAACTATTCTGCAAACATTGGTACATTGAAAACAAGTATTTCAGCTATGCAGACAGTATGTTATTTGAGTAACAAAGGCAGTGAATGGTGGATTAAAATACAGATACTATATGGTTTCAACTATGTAGTATTTCGTTTACCGCATAATCAGGCTATACAAAGATTCAGTATCACTTTAAAAGGAGTACAGTGTCTAAGGTGTAATTAAACACGTTTTATACAAACAAATATTTCCATATGTAAAGTAATGTAAACATGCAATAACTGATCATAATTAGCCTTTAGCCTCCAATCACCATGGATTGCCATGGAGAGTAAAAACGTTGTGGGATACATGGGATTTTAATGTGAATACAACACACATGCACACACACCCACGCATGTGTCCTAAGTAGTGTATATGTGTGTTATAGTGGATTTACTCTGCTCTGCCCCTTGTGGTCAGTAAATACCAACACGGCCCCTTTTAAGTGGTAAATAAACTGTCCACCAAAAAACTGACTCAAGGGGATTAATCCTTTTGATAGTTTGTTGTTGTCTCTTCTGACAGTTGTCTTAGGGGTGAGTGCATACAGCCCACCCTCCCTGTGGCTCACCAGTTGAATGGGCCTCATTGTGCTTCTGGGCCAGGGCCTGGTTGGCTTGGTTCTGTTCCAGCCACGCTATTCTGGCCAGTGTGGCCTTCACATAGTCCTCTCTCTGCTGGTCGTACGCCAGCCACTGCTGGTTCTTCTCCAAGGCCTAGGGGGCGTCGCACCATAAAAAAGAGAGAAGAACAGAGAACAATAGCACTCAGCGAGACACAAATGGGCACAATATCTGAGGGACATACTCTCTCACACACACACACACACACACACACACACATATGCACACGTACAAACGCATACCTATAGGGAACAAAAGCCACAATGATGACCTCCATTAACCAAATAAGCGTTGCTTTGAATCAAAGACACAAGTATTGTTCCCAGCCAACTTACATCTCGTAGCTGGCGTTGGAGCTCTGTTAGAGTGGTGGTGAACATGTTTCTTCCTGAATTGGAGTCCTTGGAGAAAATATGAAGATAGAATACAGTACCACTTGACAAATGTTACCAGTAGCAAACAGAAAATGTTAAATGTTTTAGATGTGTTGCAGCTTAATGGAACAGGACCTTGTTGTCTTTACATAAACTTTCACCAGGTCATTTGGTTAACACGTGAATCAACACTGCTCTCTAGTGTTGAAAATACTGAAGCTGGAACAGGGTGGACTGTCTAATGGCCTGTAGTGTGACTTTGATTGTGTATTGTATATCAACACCTGCTTCTCTGCAACTCTGTTCTCCAGCTCTTGACACTCAGTCGCTGTGGTTACCAGCTTGTCCTTGATATCCTCTGTCTCCATCTGAAGTGACTGGATGAATTTATTGATCATGATCCAATCCCTGTCCGTACTCATTCGATCCAGCAGGTGGGTTTCATCTCCGATACCTAGCTGTTCTCTCAGCCAAGCAATCTCCTCATCTTTGGCCATGAGTTTCTGAAAGTTTTTTTCTTTTAGGGTTTCAAGAGAGAGGATTTTCTGCAAGCAAACATTTATCAATATCAACTCTACAAAGGCGTACAAAAAATACAGATATAATTAACATATCATAAGTTACAATTTACCTCTAGCAGCCTATTTTTCCCTGGGTCAGATGATTCTCCATTATGGCAGCCCGCATTCCTTCCCATGTCCATGTCTGACTCACTGCTGCAGCACAGACTATAGTAAAGGTCGATCGTATTTTTGGATGTTGTCATTAACCTGATCTAAATCACAAAAAGTGATGTCAACACATGGTTATATGTTTATCGTTGCTGTGTGATACTAGTAATACAAATTTTACATTTCGTTGGAAAACAGAATGACGTGGAATTTGGTCATGCAAGCGAACAGAAACTACGGTACGGTACCGTACCAAACTCAAGATTTACGGTACCCTAGCTAGCTAACATTATGGTACCCTGTAGCTACATTATTTGGTTAACGCTCATGTTGAGTTTAGAGGGGATTTAATGACTTACTATACTGTAAAGCAGTTAACGACGCTAGCGTTTAAACTAAATTAGATGTCTAAAACAGTTACAGGCAAACTTGCACGGGTACCGTACTGTGCGTTCCAGTTTATAACAAATTCATTCAGGCAGCCGTTGGGTACCGATGATCTTCTTCTCATCACCACTAGATGGCATCATTACGCTTTTGCACCAGTCTACATACAGTAAGCTCTCTAGTCTGGCTACTGTAAAAAAAATTATTTCTTATGACAAAAGCTGCAACCAGTAGGCTTACAGACCTGCAATACTATACATGCATGAAGATTGATTAAACAACATTTATATTTTCTTTTTAATTTAATTAAATAATAAAATCAAATGATAGAGCTCAAGGTAGACTATAGGCTATTTTTTTCTTAGGCTTGAGTCGTGGTCTGCCTTCAAGTGTCCACCCCTCTGTTTTACAAAGCCTAGGGTCAGTTCATTCTAGTTACGTGGACAGCATCAAAGGGATGTTGCTATTCTCGTGAAAAAGCTAAGAAACATTGATGCAATGCTGCGGGTCATTGTTGAATCAGCGAATGGCATCCCGAAAAAGAAAATTGGAAACCCAGATCCAATAGCTTCGGTTTTGTTTAAAGGTAGGCAAAGTTACTTTATTCCTGTTCATATATAGACTCCTTAAACATATAGACTCAATCGTCTTTATTTAGGCTATAATTGAAACTTCATAAAGCATCCTATTTGTTTTATCATTTGTTATTAAATGTTTTTAAATGGCAAGACCTAATTTCCTGCATTCCTGAAGAGTGATACTTTGCAGAATTGTATAAACACTACGGCAGAACATAGCCTTATAAGGTATCTGTGCTGCATGCAGCCAGCCTTATATTTAATGTTTATCAGTGTTATGACATGATATTTCCTATGTATGTTTGATATAGGCTACCTGTAGGCTTGGATGTCTCCATTCTTCTATACATTTATGAAGGCACAGTGTAATACAAGTGCAATATATATTTGTTCTTTCATCTGAAACTATGTGCCTGTTAATAATGTAGCCTACAGTATTAATGTGTGTGCTACGTTTCTATTGTGCTCACAGGTGAAAAGAAGAAAACTAAACAAATCGACAATGAGTTAAATCCTGTTTGGAATGAAGTAAGTGGATTGTAGTAACATTATATTCAATTGATAATCTAGACCAGCATGAATACATGTAGTGCTTGTTCATTGTAAATAGATAAAATAATGTAATTTAGTTAATGATTTAATTTTCTTTTACTTATAATTGCAGGTGCTTGAATTCGACCTGAAAGGCTCTTCTTTGGATCCTTCCTCGTTCATAGATGTGGTTGTGAAAGACTATGAAAAAATTGGCAAAGACAAGTATGGCAAGAATTGAAATATGAACCATACTTTCATTAAGAACTGATACACATGCAGGTTCATATA
>JAOEGT010000007.1:2551664-2571109 GCA_025447795.1 Speoplatyrhinus poulsoni | reverse complement strand
AAAATTGAACTGAGAAACATCACACGGACCAACCCGGTCCGTGCAATGCCAATCAGTCCAACCCACCAACCACAAACAAGCATGCAGAGATTAATAATCAATATACAATTAAAATACAGTCTAAAGTAGCCTACAGATAATTGAGAATGCTGGATTGTGCATCTTACACAATATTGTGTACACAAGATATACAATCCAGCATTCTCGATTATCTATAGTGTGCCTATTTGTGTTGCACACGCTCGCTCGTGCGTGTGTGTGTGTGTGTGCGCGTTACATGTCTCCCTTGCTGTAGTCCAGAGTGCAACAGGTCCTAAGAGGTTCATAGTCGTACTCTCCCCAGCCAATGAGGGGCATGGCAGCCCAGAAGCCACTGAACAGCCAGATGAACACTGCCAGAGAGATGGCGCTGCTCCACTGGAGCTTTGTTCCTGCCGAAACACAGTGAAACTACGGCTCTAAGGTGCATTCACTCACACTCCTCTTGGGCTTTTAGTCAGAGCTGTAGCCCACTGTAGGCAGCAACTGTTACAGTACCATGATATACAGTAAATTAAAGTACCTGGGTAACATAGTAATATTGTCAGTGATTCATATGTTATTACAGTTAAAATGTTAAAATGTTAAAATTCGTTTTTTTTTCCCAGTTTGAATGGTGTGTGTCTGTGAGAATGTGCAAACATGCATGGTGGAAATTTAAGTGTATACCCTTACTATTTAATATTTAAAATTAATTTGATTGAGATAGCTAAATGCTAGCCGAGCCTTCACTTACTAGTGCAGTACTGGTGATATCTGTCCCAGGCAACAGACGCTATGAAGTGGATGCTGGCAAGAGCTGTCACAAAGCCATGGAAGCCATGGGTCTGACATCCCTGAGAACCATAAGGCCAATACCTATAAAGTCAGGGACCAGGGTTAATAAACTTATCATTCTACCACACATAACTTATTAACCAGACTCTGTGCATGCAATTGTTAACCTCTTAATACTGTACCACCCTGAACTTTTTTTTAAATTTTCACTTAAATAAAGATAATACAAGGATAATGTTTTTCAAGATGAGACTTCATGGCCTTGCTTATTTTATGAGAAGAACATGTCAAACAAATGTAGTATGCTACAATACCCCTACACATTTATGTCATGTCATCCAATATCTGAGTCAATTTGACCTGAATACACCCTGAGACATAATTATATGCCTGAGACACACATACAAATATTAACACACACGCACACACACACACACGCACGCGCACACACACACACACACACACACGTGCACACTCACTCACTCACTCACTCACTCACTCACACCATAGAACTATGTTACATTGTTATAATCCAAGCAGAGAAGCCAACAGATCTTTTTTCAATGCTCTCTTTAGCCTCTCTGCTGGAACCTATACAATATTATTTTCTCGGTGGAGGGACAAAACAAATTATTCTACATCACTAATTGTAGGTCATTTCAACTACACTTCCTTTGGTAAATTGTATCTAGAGAATAATTGCAAATATCAGTCATATATTTTATTTATATTGTTGGGAATTGAGGTGAATTCAATATGTTATTAGATTTTTATGTAAATTAAAATGTGTTTTTTTTTACACTTCCAAAGGGTCCAAAAAGTGAAGGCCGCACAAGTTAAAAGCAATTGTGGCATGGCCATAAAAACATGAACATTTGAGAGAAGCTAACCTTGTGATTTGTTTTTATGAATAAACGTTTGTGTTCATTGTTAAAAAATAAACAAAAAAAACGCAACCCAGAACACCAGCATCTCTCAGTCTGCAATCAGAGCTGTATTTAGGCATGTAAATTAATTAATTATATTGTTTTTGTTTTCAGACAAATACTGTATGTATTGGAAACCTGCATAATAAACGACAGAGCCAGCGTGTTTCCCCAAAGAATTGTAGCCTATGTGTACAGCCAGGACCGATGTAAGGTGTGACGTCACTCACCTCAGAAAGCTGGAGAAAGCCGCGACTGTAGCGTTCGTGCAGATACCCATATCAGCCAATGCCAAGCTGACTACTAAGAAATTGCTGGGGGTTCTTAGTTCTCTTACTTTGAAGAAAGCAACAACTGTCACCGCATTTAGAAAGAATCCAAGAAGACCTTAAGATAAAATAAATTATGCGTCATAAATTAGGCAACAGGTGTGGCGATTAATGATAAGCGCACAGCGATGGTGGCCCAGAATATGTAATATATAATGTTTTCATATTTTCACACAGCGTTTTACACGCGTGTCTATTGTTAATGATAATGCATTGAAAACAATTTTTAAATCAATCTAGGAACAACTTGACTCGTAACCACGACCACATCGTCTGATATAGCGTTGAGTATTCCAGTAGCACACTCACCCTCCACGAGAAGACATGATCCCAGAGAGAACACGTCGAAGTCCGTGAACCCCTCCGGTAAAAGGAACGAGGAAACCATCCTGTAGGCGATTTTACTGTGGGAGAAATCGCAGACCACGGTCTCACACCGACACTCCCCAAAATCGAATCGCTCCGCTCATATGCGCCGCATGAATAGGAACTCGCATTTAAAAAGGGTATTTCACATGAAAAGCAGACCCGTTATTATATAATGAGTAAAGACCCGTCTCTTTTGCCCCAATCCGTACAGGAATGTCGTAATGAAGTTAACAACCACAGCACATAATGCCGCAGCCGCAATTAGTTAAACAATAAGCCTTTGTCTAGCAGTCCCCTAAGATAGCTACAACCAATAGTATCCCACCAACTGCACGTTGTAAAGGCACATCTGCGTTGCTTTAAGGCTACAACAGGTGTCTGCAGAATAAGATACAGTATTTCTCACATACGTTGCAATACAATTGCTATATTGCACACACATATGAATTATGAATCACATTGTGGGCCATAATCTCCGGCGATTCAAGCCGAGGGAACCAACAGATATTTGTAAATGTGGCTTGCATGCAAATGTTATGTTCTTCATGTTCTTTACAATTGGTTTCCTTTTTGTTCATATTCAGACTTTGCTTGCAGAGCACTGCTTTATCATATTGTATTCAAAGTCTAAATACCTGTGTTTTATAGTGTATTTCAAGTCTAAATGAATGATGACCCATACATACAGAAATCCTGTTTTCTTTGTATTGATTTCTTTACATGAAAAACAGTATTAAGTACTCTAAGTTATATTTTAAATTTTTTATAGCATTACATATTTTTTATGTAAAGTGGAGTATGTAAATGTTAATTTGAATGCCAGAGTAATTGATTCCTCAGAAGAGAATGAAATCACACTGCATTGTGTGAGTAATCAGAGCTCCTGTTTTTTGTTTTCAAATACAACTTTGAATGTGCTCTTATGACTGCACTCTTTAAATTTACACTAAACAAAAAAGGCTTTTTATCAATCTAATTTAAATAAGTTTCAATCTCAAAATCATGCCAGGGTAAAAGTACAGAGCTAATCTTCACTCAATACTGAGTTTAGTGATAACATGTAAATTGATGTGTCCAGGCTCACATTATAATGTGGATTGTTGAAATATATCTGATTCTCCAATAGTTTAGTCCCCTAAATTAGCACACCAAATACATCAGTGCAAAGGCTTGGAAGGCTTAACTGTATTTGCTTTAACAAATGTATGCCACACTCAATACGTGGACAATGCAAATGTTATAATTAGCCAAGTTCACTAATCCTTGGTTTAGGCACATGTAGGTTACTTGAATTGTTATAGACCAGTCTTTGTCTGAAGTTGTTGCTAACTGCTTTATCAGCCTCAGGTTGACAACCTCTCCATCTGACCAATGGGTATTTTCTCATTGCCAGCAAAACCATTGTTTGCCTATGGTACGACGCACCTGGCATGCGCTCTTCTCTTGTGTGCTGCTCGTAAATGTCACACTCATTATTTAGGTACAATTTACCTTTAAGGGGATGTATTGGAAATCTGAAATACATATTGACAGACGTTAGTCTTTTCATATCACAATTTTCAATTAGACAATCAAATAATGTTATAATGCATATAGGCCTAATGAACGGTATCTTATGTATTTTTAGAAGGGCCACCTTGTGGCAAAATGTAGTGCTATCCACATACTAGTCATGACAGGGCTCAAATGAACAATCTACATTTGAAGGACTGAAAAAAAAAACATAAAATAGAGATTATGACCATTTTGGATTCTTTTCAGTATTAACAAATAGGGACGTACATGTGCAGCCTATCGGATTCAGCGATGCAATACGCATCCAAATGAAAAGAACACCAGTCCTTTCGTTAATCCTTGTTTATCCTTTTTATCTCTGGACTCAAAGCAGTCAGATGGGACAGCGAAGCGGTGGGACAAAGCCATGCGGATGATATTACGGTAAATGAGACAAGCAGGGTCCGTTTGATTTCAGTGGGCACAAACTGGACGCATGTAGGGAACCTGTGTGTGCGTAAAAGTAGGTCAACATGTTGCTCGTCCTGCTCCTAAGGCTCTTCCTGGTCACATGTGGGCTTCTCTCATTGGCGAGCGCGTGCCCGTCGCAATGCAGCTGTTTTTACCACAACCTGAGTGACGGCTCTAATGCCAGGTAAGGCGTGGGAACACTATTTTGCATATAAAATGACACGCGTAAAAGGCGCACTGCTGTGTTTGTGTCCTTTTGGCATATGAGTTAAGTCAGAGAGGTCCGTCCTCACAAGCAGAACAGATGTGTGTAGAGGTGAACACGTGTGCATAAGACAATTCAGGGAGTGCATGGCTGTCCAATTGTATTTAATGAATAATCTCTCAAAAGCACTTTCACCTATCCATGCGTTTTATGTGTTCAGATGGATTGTACATTTGCATTTCCACCCACAATAATTGACACATTAATTTATAAAAATGTGTATTCTGTTTATTATTTGGTGGCATTTGTGGCTGAATATTATTGAAAATATTCACTTCAGAATTAGAACGTTCTCACCGTTGTAGACTGTATTTGATGTAGTTTCATTTAATTTCAGGAGCGTAATCTGCAATGACCCCGAGATATCCCTCGTACCTGTCGGCTTCCCAGTAGATACGTCCAAACTACGAATAGAGAAAACGTCTATCCAGCGGATACCGAACGAAGTCTTCAACTACCTCGCCAGTCTGGAATTCTTGTGGATGTCATTTAACACACTGTCCGCCCTGACATCGGATAGCTTTAAAGGACTGCTAAATTTGGAAGAAATTCGTATGGACGGGAATGCCCTAATAGCGTTTCCATGGGAATCACTCGTGGACATGCCCAGCCTCAGACTACTTGATTTGCACAACAACCAGCTGAGCTCACTTCCCGCAGAGGCCACCACTTACATTAAGAACCTCACCTACCTGGATCTATCCAGCAACAGCCTACTGACTCTGCCAGCCAATGTGCTCTCTACCTGGCTGGCGGTTAAACCCGCGCAGGGGCCTGAGAGCGCCAAAATGATCCTGGGTAAGTATTGAATCTATACCTAAAGTATCTATACTAGACAGTTTATAAAATCAATGCAAAGATACCCTGTTAAGAAGCAGTCATATTATATGTGAGTCATCGTCACCAACAATCTTGTCGTCAGCATCAACATCATCATCGTCGTCATTATTAGAGTTTATGAATTAAATGTTAATCCTCTTAAATGATTATAGAGATCCTATAGATCAGAGCGACTAACACGCATTCACATTATGTACTTCTACACAGGTCTCCATGACAACCCGTGGGTGTGCGACTGCCGTTTGTACGACCTGGTTCAATTTCAGAAAGCTCCGACACTCTCGGTGGCCCTCATCGATACGCGGCTTCGTTGTTCCGCTCCTGAGAGCCTGTCGGGAGTTTTATTCAGCGACGCAGAACTGCGGCGGTGCCAGCTTCCACGCGTACACACGGCGGTGGCACGCGTCCGAAGCGCAGTTGGAAACAATGTGCTGTTGCGCTGCGGGACGATTGGAGTCCCAATTCCCGATCTGACCTGGCGCAGGGCCGACGGTAGAGCCATAAACGCAACAGGTAAGCCTGCTAACCTTTGGACCTTTGGAGTTAATATGCTCTACTCTGGTATTAATGCATGTTCATTCTAATAAGCAGGGAGCTATCAGTGTTGTTATAAGAAAGATTTCCCTAAATATTGTATTTTCTATGATACATTGTAAATGATAATCGTATCCTCATCCCCATAATATATTATCAACATGTATGTTTGCATATGGTGAATGAGTTTAAGATTTTCTTGTATTTTATGAAAATTATCCTTCTTTCAATTTTTAAGTTCCCCTCTTTGTTGTTAATCGTAATATTAGCACATATCAGCACTGAATCCTTTTGTGTCCCCACAGCCGAGCAGGAGAACTCGAATAAGGGAACCACCTGGTCCATCCTCAGTGTTCCGGCTGTGTCGCATCGCAATTCAGGGAAATACATCTGCAAGGCCGCTAACTATGCAGGCAGCGCTGAGGCCTCCATCTCCCTGGTGGTCTCCAACACCTCCAAGCCAGACGGCAACCAAACCACCGTGGACAGGAAACCGAAAGCCAAGAAACCCAACTCCGTGGGAAAAGCAGCCTACCAGGAGAAGCTGGTGGCCAGATATGTTGCACCAACATCCACCCCTTCGCTGCCACCGCTGCCCGCCCTGGATCCAGACCCTGGAATGGAGTCGGGGCTCAGGGGGACCAGTTCCACGCTGACCGACGGATCTTTGGCCAGTCAGACTCACTCCTCCATCCCAGACTTCGACCTGGAGAAGACCAACCTGAGCCACTTGGCGGCCAACACCTCGTCCCTCCAGCAGGACCCCGACAGGGTGGTGCGCTCTGTGAAGGTGGTGGGAGATACGGACAACACCATCTCCCTCAACTGGAGGGCACCCAAGGCCAAGAACACCACGGCCTTCAGCGTGCTCTACGCCGTCTTCGGCGAGCGGGACATGAGGAAGATCAACGTGGGTGCGGGGCAGAACCGAATCACCATCCAGGGGCTTGTGCCCAGGACCAAGTACATCGCCTGCGTGTGCGTGCGCGGTCTCATCCCCAGGAAGCAGCAGTGTGTCATCTTCTCGACGGAAGAGGCGGCCAGCGCCACGGGCACCCAGCGGCTGATCAACGTCATCGTGATCACGGTGGCCTGCGTTATCGCCGTGCCGCTCACCGTCGTCGTGTGCTGCGGCGCGCTAAAGCGACGCATCCAGAAGTACTGGGGAAAGCAGCCCAAGGACATCCAAGACTCCTACGTCACCTTCGAGACACTGTCGCCCGCCACCAAGGCCAGAAGCCTGGAGGGCGACTATCTGACCCGGCTGGACCCGGAGGAGTCTAACAGGCTGCTGTCGGCCCGCTCCAGCCTGGACTCTGAGGCTGCGGCCAAGGTCGAGGGCCAGCCCAACGAGTACTTCTGCTGACGTCATGCTCCAGCTTCAGCGGCCGCCCTGAGCCACCTTCCACGCGATCACCCGCACTCAGACATGGTTCGTGTTCTGGCTAGACCACACAGGCACCCTTTCACCCCTTACTTGGCCCTGCCCCAGTGCCAGCATCCTCAGGTGGGCCCCCCTCACGTGTGCTCACACTGGGACATCCCTCCACCTGTTCCTGCTCGTTGGGCCACATCACCAACACCCCCGCCTCAGAGAGCCAACTTCTATCATAGGAAATTAGCACGCTGCACTGTCATGGAGATATCAGTTTAGAGGGGTCTTTTAGGTCGCTTGTTTGTTTTTGAAAAGGTTTCTCTAGAATATTCCATGTTTGGTCAGTGCAGTAATGTCAATACTTGAATCTGTTACCTCTGGAATTCTGTAAAAAAAAAAAACATACATGTTATATCACGTGAACCACATTTGTTTACATGTGGTTAACATGTGGTTCACGTGTTTCAGTTGGCAGGGTTTAGGATAAGGCAGAAGGGTTTGTCTGTTAGACTCCCAGATGGTATGTCACTTGAGTTGGCATTCCTGGGCAAGATGCCTATCCTGTATTGAGTACTCATTGTATTTCACCTTCGATAAAGGTGTCTGCTAAATTACCTAATTGTTCTCAGAAAGAGAGGAATAAAAGAAACAGTGATAATGTTAATATCACCACTGTAAGCAGTGTAATATTTTTAAAATTCATATGAGACCATATACATGCCCTTGTAAAGAAAACTTGAAATTGCCTAATTTAAAGGGAACTCCATTGTTTATATCGCATATGTGTATGACTTGTAAATAACGTTTCTTGAGGATGTACACTTACATACTGAATAATCACTATGCCTCAGAATATATCTGTCATATGTTCTTATAGAATATATATACGTACAAAGGCATGTTTCAATACAGAAATACTAAAAGGCAGGCTGGAGCTGGAGAGAAATCCAGAAAGGGCTGATCTATGACATAATGTGCTATTACAGTAATAGGATGAAAATATTCAAAATATTGAATTATATTACCCAGCAATCAGACACACCTCTGCTGTTTCTAACTATATGTACTGTACATTGTTTGTGCCACCTCAAAATAATCTTTCATCTATTCCATGTAGATTTATGTGTTCTAGTTATATTATTTGAATGAACTAAAATAAACTTTTCAATATATTAATCTTGTTGCAGCAGTAGAATTACTGTGTCGTTATTATGATCATTATTTCACCAGACCGAATCTGGTCATCTGGATGCCATTTACATTGTTCAAAATGGTTTAATTGATATGCGTGCAGCAGTCACATAATGCCTGCTTTTAAATTGAAATTATTAGCTATATTTTTTCTTTAGGTCACTCTAGGTAAAAACTGTATTTTTTTTTTGACTCTTTTTAAAATTAGTAGAGGTTCTTGTATGGCTTTGTGTCTGACTAGGCAGTGACCAATACAAATGGGAAACTACCAATTTAACTGCATTGACAGGAATACAACTTCCACCATACTGAGAAATATGCTTCACAGTTGTTTTGTGTTCTTCAAAGCTTGAAAACCAATTTAACTGATTTGGCGTATGATTCTGTTCTAATAATTTTGCTGTAACACAGCAAGTACTGTTGCATGGCACACAGTTTTACCAGTGAGAAACGTGAACATGTGGTTTATAAATATGAAATCCCACCATCAAATTATTTATCTTTTAGATGAAAAGTAAAAGTGGCCTCAGTCCAACTGCATTTTAAAGGTGTGGTAATTGTAAGCTAATATACTCAGAGAATATCTGCTCACTTTCCATTCAGTGTGCATGCTAAAAAGAAATATGGCGTTTCTACATAGTGCTGGGTATGGGAACACAAACAAAGTGGTGCAGACCGCTCCACTATCCCAACCTTGGCAATTCGTGTCCAATATGGGGAGTGAAGCTTCTGAGGGAGCACCCTACAGTATATGGCATTGAAGGGAGAGGTGTTTTGTTTTGATTAGTTCAAATATCAGCAATTTTTCTCCATCATGGCTTACTCTACCTTCATAATTCCCCTCTTAGATACAGACATTTAATTAACTGTGTTTAAAGTAGGGCTTTCTTCCTAATGTCTAAGAAAATCATCTGTTTTATTATAATTTATAATATATATATATATATATATATATATATATATATGAAGGCTGATAATTAGTTATCTAAATGAGACCCACTTTGTGAGACTGATTCTGACTTGTTTGTTGATGTAGTCACATTGTTTTCAATAGAAAACCTGGGTAAATAGTCTGTACAATCTGTAAAGGACAATCCACAACAAGCTCCAGCACCTGTATAATAACCCACAACCCCCTTTAATATTTAGCTCCAGTCAGCAACAAAGTGTTGCCAATAAGGTTTAAATGTTCTGGGAACGCCCTAGTGGCACAGTCAAGTGCTAATCAGGCATTTCTTTTCTAAGAAGTAGGTCCCACTTCAGTCTTCCGTGGTTACGTCAGGGATTAGATTTAATAAGCTTCTCTCATCTGCCCCAGTTGATATCCCTTGAGTACGAATGCAGTCCGCAACTTTGAGGTTTTTATCGGACTATGGACATATTTGGTAACTTACTACTTACATTTTTGTTCAACATCCAAGTATACCTTTCTTACTCACAATGTTTACAAGGGTGCAGCTGTGTGACAGACCGTAATGGGAGGTAAGATATGTCTTCATGGTCTCTTAAGATATTGTCATTATGTCAGTAGGTGAAATAGAGATGGATATTGAAGTTCTGTATTGAGCAGACATAGTTCTGGCTTGCATTCAAAATATTTCATCCAAATATACAGCTATATTTGTTAATTACACCAGATATTAAGTGTTCAGTTTTTTTTAAATACTAACAAAAGAGTCATTCAGAGTTATAGCCACTGAATACCAGTTTCCTTTGAGCCAATAGGTCACTGATATGTATGAACGAGAATGCCTTTGTGGCCATACCAGAGAACATTCCAGATGATATAACCAAAATTCGAATAGAGAAATCTCGCTTCACTGAAATACCTCGTGGGGCATTCATAAGCATATCTGCCTTGGAACACTTGTGGCTGAACTTCAATGACATCACTTTGATAAATTCAAGGAGTTTAGAGGGTTTGGCCAATTTAACTGAGCTCCGTCTGCAAGGGAACAGGTTGAGATCAGTTCCATGGATCGCATTCGAGGAGACTCCTGCCCTCAAGATTTTGGACCTGAAACACAACCAACTGGATGTTCTACCAGAGCATGCATTAAAATATTTGCCGGGTCTGACATACTTAGATTTATCCTTCAATCAGCTTACAGTGATTTCGAAAGAAGTCTTCCTAAACTGGCCCCTTTATCAAAAGATACAGAGCATGACGTATAAGCAAGACCTGACCAGTGTGGTGCCCAATGTTGTATTGGCACTTCGCGACAACGCATGGCTTTGCGACTGCCGTTTGAAGGGCTTTGTGGAATTCATCAAATCTCTCAGCTCCCCGATCATTCTGATGAACTCCTACTTGATATGCTCTGGGCCAGACTTTAAAGCGGGGAAATTCTTCCACGAAATAGAGCTGAAGTCGTGCATGAAGCCCGTCATCACTACACCTTCCACAAACATCAGCATGCCTCTTGGGAAGAACATCACTCTCCATTGCTTAGCTAAGGCCAGGCCTGATCCCACAGTGTGGTGGAAATATGGTCTGAAGATAATCAGAGGTTTCCATGGTAAGAGAGTCAACTGATCAACACACTCAATCTGAATAATACATTGAACAATACATTTGTTACTGCAACATTTCATCACATAGCCCTAAGATCTACTAATTAAGAGAGAACAGATAAGCCTGGATATTAGCGCAACATGATTGAATCACCACTGATTACAGCCTTGGTACATCACTGATGTTGATTAAATGATGCTGGGGATTATAAAGCCCTGAGACGTACCTGATGTTAACGTGTTGGCCTATACAGTAAAAAAGTGAACCTCAAATTAATCATTAGACTTAACCCCACTCACTAATAGCGTATAATTGTGTATTATATACAGTTATTGTTTCAAGAAAGTTTTTCCTAAACACATTTTGTGTTTTAACACACATAATTGTGTACAATACCTAGATACATTATTGTTATCACTGTTAATATTGTATATTTTCAAAAATCTCTAAAATATCCTTATTTTATTTTCTTTAAATTCAATTTACTTGAAATTGTGCAAACCCCTTTAAATTACAGTAAATTTGATGACTTTAACATATTTGAGTTAAAGTTAAGTAAGTTACATTAACTTAAAACTCCTTTGTTAAGAGGCCTTTATTCTGTGAATGACTTGTGATTCACTGCACACTATTTTTACCAAAACAGAGCAATATCTCTTGTTGAGATTATTGTGATGAGATTACTCTTTTTAAAGCAGAACTCTCTCTGTTCTTGTCAGAGACCCAGGAGCGAGTGAACGAGGACACCATCAGATCCAACCTGGCGATACCTTTACTGTACGCGGCCGACCGCGGCGTCTACACCTGCATGGCCATTAACTTCATGGGTAACTCCTCGGTCACCATCCTCCTGGACGTCCTGTCCCCTGACGGCTCCCAGTCCTCCCTCTCATCACGCCTCCCTGCCACAGCTGACGAGAACGTTTACATAGACATCCGCATCACCAAGCAGACCATACGTGGCATCACCATAGAGTGGTACTCCACCTTGGAACGCCCGTCCGAAACCTGGTTCACCGTTCACTTCGGCCATTCCGACACCGTCAAGAAGGAGACGATACACATCGGCCCCGGCATTACATCTTACTCTGTCTCCGATCTGATGCCGGCCACCAAATATGAAATATGCGTCACCCTGAATAACCAGACACCGCACCCTGGCCAGTGCATTGTCTTCGTAACCGGAAGCGACATCACCGAAATGGAACAGCGGGAGAAGCTGATCCACATCGTGGTGGTAGTTTTAGCCATGGTGCTCGCTGTGCCTGTGGGCATGTACGCCTGTACCACTGACACCAGGTTCAACTGCCTGGATGGTGTCATGCAGTCCTGGAAGAACTGCCGGAGAGAGAGCCTCTCTTCGGGGAGGGCAAGGGAGAGACAGGGCACCTTTGACAGCCTTCAGGCAGCCAGTGATGAAGGCCTGGTGAACAAAGACTCCAGCGGAGATAGGAAGGTGAGAAGGCGGTCTGACTACAGGGGGCTCAAAGGCATCAGCAGGCCTACTGCTGAACTATATTAAAATTAGATGAATCAACAAGTAGAAACAAGAGAGCTCTGGTTTAAGACCCTTGTTCCAATGATAGTGATAGTGTCTTCTCTGTTTGATTGCATGGTGTTGCTGGAGCACTCTGTGTCAACTCAAAGTATAACACACTTAGACATGGTTAGACGTCATCCAGGAGAACATTTTTGCCATTTTAATCTTGTCTATTCCTCTGTTCTAGGCCAAGCAGTTTGCAAAGATGTGAAATGATGACCATAATTCAAGATTTAAATTCAAATATTTGCTTCAAAAAAGAAAATGTGCTGCTAAAGAATACTGCTCAATGTGTTATTGTGCTTATTTGGATCTGGTGATTTCATATATTTATTAGTAAAAACAAGTACTTTTCAACTTAAATAGCATTGTTTTCTCCCTCGCAAATTTTTATAGCACTTTCAATGTCAATGTCAATGTTTTTCTTGTAAATACTGGTATTATTTATGACAAGAAATTATATTACGCTGTAGTGATAACATGATCACAACCATTGGTCACTGAAGGAGATGTATACTATAATAAACTGCCTTCTTTAAATTGTCATCATAAAGATTTTGATTAAATACAATGGGTCATTATCAATTTAGCTTTAACATTCCTTTGACTTTTTGCAATAATTTGATTCACTGTATGTTCGAATGATATACAAAACAAAACTTTCCCATACTTTCTGCTTCAACCTGGGAAAATCAGATCAGAAAAATACAAATATTTGTAAGTGTGTGAACAATATAATTAAAGTTTGGTTAATGCATGTGTAATCCCTGCTGCATCACTGTTCATATGTTCTGTACTGTAAGCATGTTACAGTCCTCTCCAAGCAAGAGATCCAGCAGCTGTAATGTACGATGTACGATGTATGTATGATCTCTGCTGACCAACCAGACAGATGGCACCTCGCTTATGCGTTGACCAATGGCATTGTTCATTTGACATAATACTCAAACACTGACATGGGCTTTAATATCCATATGGTCAAATAGCACGCACCCCTCCACTCCCTGTGACGTCATTGGACCAATTAATCTCTGCTGGGAACAATTCAATTTTTTTTTACTGCAGCCTTGATGGGGAGCTGTCATTTTCCAGAGAGTGCGCTGTTGTGCTGTGGTCATTAGGTGTTCATTGTATGTTCTTATATTTTGTATATGGTTGATATATGATGCGAAATGACAGCTGTCATTCTTGGCTGTAGTAACAAAATAATAATAATAATCATCATAATATTAAATGCAACTGAACACTGGAAAACATGAAACAGTTTGGACTGGTATTGTTGCAGTCTTGTAGGCTAATACTGGGCAATTTATCAGGATGACATAATAATATATAGTGTTTAACACTTGTTTAGTCATATAACAAATTAAGCAATAAACAACAACATACTAGTGTAATTTAGTATCTAATTGTTACATTGTTGTGTTTGTTGTTCACATTTTATCACTGAGCATTGTGTTTTATACAGTAAGTGAAGCAAGAGGTCTGACTATTTTATTTACCTTTAAGAAATCATTTGTATTTACTAATGGACAAATGTCAAGCATAATGTTAGACTGATGTTGTGCATTGTTTATTTTGATGCATCAATGATCTTTGCAATTTGGTAATCCTCTGTCAAGTCGCCCAGTATTCCTGACTGCCTCTTATGGTATATAATGCATGCTCATTTGGGCTGCTACTCAATCTCCAACATTTTATTTAACAGTATTACTGTAAAATCCGGCAACATTGAAAAGCATACATGTGCATTTGTGCACAGTATGTGTTCTTTGTGTAATCGTGCAACTGACATTTTGAATCAAATATTTTACACCAATTTCTTTTGACTATAGACCCTAGCAGTAGATCTCCAAATGTGTTGGGCTGCTTGTGGAAATAATCTAGAGCATTTTGTAAAATAACGAGTAACATCAGTGGTTGCTTGCCATTGCCAAATAATAGGAATAAACTCCAAAGTCCAGTATTTACTTTATAGTATACCGTAACCATGTAACATGTGCCTGCTAAGGGCCACAGAACGTTTCTGCCATAATCTTGTATGCACAAACAAGATTATGGCAGATGGACTTTAGAGAATGTAATCTACAATTTCATGTTTTACGTAATTTTGCAATAGTGTACTATAGACCTCTACCCAAATGCCCAGTATGAGTTTATAATTATTGGTGACTTTGTATGTGGGGGAAGAAACATGTTTTTTTTTTTTTTTTTTGCCCAACATAACCTTAATCAAATAGAAAGCATATCTGGTCATCCATTTAACATACAACACAAATAACTACATTATGTGGTTGTTGGAAAATACATTTACTTGTCATATTGAGTGTTCCTCCATTTTTAGGTAGGTCCTCTATGTCACGACACACCTAGAGAGGACTAATCTATTTAGAGACCCACCAAACACCAAGTACCGGTAACGTCATTTTCAAAAACCTATCCATTTTAACTAATGCTATACCTGTGTGTGCGCCAAATATTTTTGAACAGAGCGCTCCAGATTCTATCGTGTGCAGTGCACACGGCTAAATATTATGTCATCCAAAGTATGCTACTTTGCCACAACCTTACACCACAATAGTAAATCGCAGAAGCCTTTCATTGATATTATTAATTCACTCAATGGCCGCTTGCAATTTTTGCGACCCACTCACTCTCACTCAGTGACCCACTTGTGGGTCCCGACCCACAGTTTGAGAGCCGCTGCTCTGTGTTGAATTCTATATAACTAATAGGACCCACTCATATAAAAAGCTACTGTAAGGAGGTAAGGAATAGAATTGCCAATGCACATGCAAAATGCCTGACTGGTCTTTTTTGAAAATGTTACCCAAAATTATCCACCAACCTCCAACCCCTGAATCCCTGCCTTTTAATGTACTAAACTATTCTCCAGGGGGTGGTGGAACTTTTGTCAGGGGACCTACAGTATAGGACAACTACTGCCACTGCTTGACTGCTGGGGCAAGTTTTAATCAGATAAGAACACCATACATGTCTACTGTCTCCTGCAGGGGGCAGCGTTGTGTACATGTAAATGTACATGTACAGATTAGAAAATTGGCAATCTTCCTTTTTTAAAGCTAATAGCAGGAAGGGAAAATACGTCTTGATCTCACAGCCAAGAAGCTTAAAACGTCTGTCATGGACTAAAGTAACGCCAAATTATACTTTGCAACAGATGTATATGTTTTTCAATTGCAAACTCAATATTATTGTTGAGAGCATGATCAAATTATAATTCAGTAATTTAACTTTATATTTTTTTCTATTATTTGTATTACATTTATTTTGCATTGTGCAAATCATTTGTAAAAAATATCATGCACCTGATAAATTGGTGATAGAAAAAAAATGTTTTAATTAAATTACCTTTCATGACATTTAATGCTGAATCTTTGCTGAGGTTTTCACTTTACACGTGACCTCAGAAATATGTTCAAAGTATGTTCATGTTCAAAATGTGATTTGGTTAATCCATTGTTCTTGTCTTGATCTACTTAGTCAGTTCAGGCATTATGAAATATGTAAGATGCTGGGTTAAACATACTGTTCTTGTCTATAATTTCATCCCCTACGGGGGATACATATTCTGAATGAAATAAAAAGTAACTGGATTTTCTCCATAAAAATACCGTTATTGTTGGTGATGGCTGTCACACTTCAAGTTGCCATAATAATGTATTATAAATTATTTCACATCCCATCATCAAGTCAAACAAACCAACTGTCACTGTCAAGACACACGCAAACACACGCACACACGCGCACACACACGCACGCACGCACACACACACACACACACTCAGAGCTCTAGTAAATCTGCTGTAACCTCTTCTGCTCCAGTTTTACTTTGAGCTCTGACACCAGTGCTCTGTTGATGGGGTCCTCTCGCTGCTTGTCAAACCTTTTCTTGGGCTTGGCCAGCACTACTGCCGACACGGTGGGCACCGCCCACTGTCTGTCCCCTGTCACGTAGGACGGAGGAGGCGGGGGCACAGAAGGTGCGCAGGGAGGGGGGCACGGATGCCAGAGTCTGCTCATATTGGCCATATTGTTATTGTAGTTGATGTTGTCCATAACCTCGTCAACCTGTGGCTCATGTTCAAGCTCCTGCTCCGGCACGTCGAACCTCTCTCCGGGGTTCCCAGGCTGCTTGAAGAGGCCAAGTGTCTGCCGTTGGCGAGCCCTCCTCTTGATACGGCGATTGGGTACGATCCTGTTGGACTTTTTGTTGCGTATGAATGTTGCCGTGGAGATGGTGATTGTGAGTAATACCATGAGACTAATGACAGCAGCCAGCATGCCTAGGACTGGCAAAGGCTTGTCTCTACTCTGCATTAAAATTGATGTTAAAAGGCCCCCCTTGAGTTGGGTCTGTAAAAGAGCACAGGGAGAAATCACATCCATGGGACTGAAATCACAGACTGGCAGACACAATGATTAACGCTCATCTATTGCTCATTATGTGCAGGTCTGCGAGCGTTTGGCCGAGGACAAATTTGAAGGCCCAGATCAGTCCTCAGAACGGACGAAAGGACGATTTATTAATGTTTTTATTGAACTATTCTTCATACATTATCAGTTTATGATAAGAGACAAATTTGGTTTCTGAGTACTCTTGACAATTGAATAATATACAATATACGTACATATATATATGTAAATAAATACGTAAAAGTCACAATATGACAAGACAAGGTCAGAATGATTGAGCTGAGACCTTTCAGCAAATAGAAAAACAGGATGGAGGATCATTTCTATTGTGTTCATGTATTCTTTTACAGACACAACCGTATACGTATTTGTAAAGTTCATTATTGCTGAGTATTAACATCAGTGCTGCTGACTGATCTCGAGGCAAGCTTCATTTGGCCTCCGTGTGATCTTTCTGATCTTGCCATGAGATTGGATACGGGACTTTTTAACAGAATTCCAGTATATAAGAGTTGAAATGAAGATTGTCAATGAAATGAAGAAGGTGACAAGGGACAAGAAAATCCCAAACACAGCCCTTGGGCGTTTCCTCAGGCCCAAGAAGCATGAGAAAAATCTGGATTTGACCTGAAAACACAACAATGTCATGGGCAGCAGATACCGATGGATTGCAGCTCCAAATAGAAAATTACTATCTGAGGAACCAACATCTCAAATGTTATAGCTATGTTGCACTGAAGGTGGGAACATAAAAAAACAACTAGATTATGTAGATCTCAATGCTTCATATACATTTATTTTTACAACTCACTCTTCGGCCTTGTTTATTTACAGTTCTACTTTATTTTACTCAACAAGAAACACGGTTTTGGGATTAACCAATATACAAATACCCTCTGTCCTCTATCCCAGGTTTGGGGCAGGCTGGCTGAGAGGTATGGGATCATCACCTGGGTTATCTTCCTTATGATTCCTGAGATTCCTGTTATAACCCTTGGTGCGCTACATAAACCTAGCCTACCTATGCCTGAGTATTGCTCTCAGCTCAATTGTTTCTGCTGTGATTATAGTCTGGAAATGTTTGCATTAGCATTTTCACAGCCTCCCTGCTGGCTGACCAATCAGGTTGGGTGAGTGAGGTGATGTTGTCAAGTCAAGCGTGTTGTAACAACGGTTGTAGCAACGCCGATTGGTTAAACACTGTCCAATAGTTTCAAAGTTAACCAGAGGTCTACGCCCAGTATAGGATGCACCGACCGAGCGTGGCCAGACCATATTCACAAAGTAAATTTTGGGTTTGGTTACACCTGTCTAAACCTAGATGTACCCTGTGTACCATGTGGGCAACATGGTTAGGTGCTAGGTTGTGGGTTTCACCTCCAACATGCCTTGCTTACTAACTGTCCTAACTGTAACTAGCCTTGAGCATTCTGCCTATACAGCTATTCAGCTAATTGTTATATCTGTTTTGGATTAACTAAATCACCTGCTTAATGATGTCACTGTAAAATAGTGTAACATACAGTACAGGAGGTCATATTTCCCCAACACTTACGGCTTCAGTGATGTCGATCTTGACCACGGCAGTAGTGCTGAAGGACGGCTGAACTCGATCCCGAGCCTGGACCACCACCGACCAGGTAGTGTCCGTCTGGTTGGTAATGTTCTGGACTATGTCCATGGACTTTATATAGGACTTGAGCATTATCTCCCCTGTGTTGGAATTGATGTCAAATATGTTGTCCGGATCCGCTTTCTTGATGGAATACTCGATTACATTGTTTGGCTCCTCTGCGTTGTCGTCTATGGCCTGTTCAGAGGAGTTAAAATAAATAAAAATAGTAATAAAAATAGTAATAAGATGAAGGTATAACACATTAAGGTTATCTATAGGCCCTAATAACACATGCAGGTTAACTATAGGCCCTAATAACACATGAAGGTTAACTATAGGCCCTACTGACACATGAAGGTTAACTATAGGCCCTAATAACACACAAATGTTAACTATAGGCCCTAATAACACATGAAGGTTAATTATAGGCCCTAATAACACATGAATGTTAACTATAGGCCCTACTGACACATGAAGGTTAACTATAGGCCATAATAACACACAAATGTTAACTATAGGCCCTAATAACACATGAAGGTTAATTATAGGCCCTAATAACACATGAAGGTTAACTATAGGCCCTACTGACACATGAAGGTTAACTATAGGCCCTAATAACACATGAAGGTTAACTATAGGCCCTAATAACAAATGAAGGTTAACTATAGGCCCTACTGACACATGAAGGTTAACTATAGGCCCTAATAACACATGAAGGTTAACTATAG
>JAOEGT010000007.1:2523389-2541493 GCA_025447795.1 Speoplatyrhinus poulsoni | reverse complement strand
ACACATACCCCAGCCCAGAGGGCTGCACATATGCCCTTGACCCCGACTACTCACAGTCCGACATCAGAGAGAAAAACAGGGAAGCAAGAGAGAGAGAGACAGGACAAAAGCAATTATCATGTACTGTACTGCGTGTGTCTGAAACAGACACAGACAAAGAGCGAGAGCGAGAGAGAGAGAGAGAGAGAGAGACACAGAAGGAGAGTGAGTGAGTGTGAGAGAGAGAGAGAGAGAGAGAGAGAGAGAGAGAGATAACAGAACATTTACTGTATGTGAGGCCTGCATTCAATAAGTCTTTTCTACACACTGCAAGGATCCATATTTACAAAACTGACCAGTGGGACTCTGAACACAGTGTCGATGAATAGAATGTGAACTATAGGGCCACAGGCCCCGGGTGGACGCCACAAAACAGAAGCACAATGAGAGAAACACCCTCAAAGAATGACGGCTTGACGTTTTCTTTTGCTTTATTTTTTTTTTTTAACCTTGTTTTCATTCAGTCCTCCAATATTCCAGTCTGACCTCTGCTTGGTGGAGACGTCCATTGTGAGCTTGTGAATGGGAGACTTTGGGGAGTGTCTCTCCTTCCATTAATTAGGAGTGGACACCGTTTCCGCTCCCCTCAGAGCAGCTTCATTATTATTTTTTCACATTCTTTTGTAAACGCTAACCCCATTCCTTCACTGGCACTTCAAAGACTAAGGATGCAGTCCAAAGAGGAATAAAACAACATTTATGTTGTCGTCCAGTTGATAAATTGATCATTATTAGATACTCTACCAAACAAAATGTATAATTAGTTAAAAGGTCAATAATGCGTAATTATTGCAACAATTATATTTTTTTATAACATGATATTAAATGATTAAAACAGTATAATAAAAAATATAATGTAAAAACATCTAACCAAATAAAATGTATTTACATACATTTTGTTATAGTCGAGTTGATAATGCTACATCATGAATTGTCTTTTAAATTATGTTCCAAATTTTTTTTAAGATAGGTGTTTTGTTTGTTGTGATCATTGTGTTAACAGGTTTGTTGTGGTCATTGTGTTAACAGGTTTGTTGTGGTCATTGTGATTGTTGTCCACCTATGCTGACACAAACATTACAGTGCTATACATGCGCACACACACACGTGTGAACGCACGAGCGCACGCAGGCTGCAACCTAAAATACATCTCCACTACATCTTTGCTGAACATCAATGAGCAAATAAGTCCTGGGGAGCGTGCTACCCCTACCCAGCGGGCATCTATTTGCAGAAGAAAAATCACTTTGCCTCATTAGCTACACACATTCTTAGTTTGTCACAATGCCTTCACTGGAGTTCTGCTGACACAGCACCCCCTTTATATCTCATCCCCCTCTCTAGGTGGAGACTTTGGGGGCCAGAGGCACAGTTTGGGTGAGCCAGGCCCTTTCTTCCTGTCCCTCTCCTAGCTGGTTTAAGGGTTGTAATTATCTTTTGCTGGGGGAGGCTGTAAATTGGATTAAAGTGGAGGGTCTCGGCTGAGTGGATCACAACACCCACAGACCGCCACCACCACCCCCCACCATCTCCCCACTTGGTGGGCCACACGCTGATAAAGTGCAGAAAACCGGATTTGGGATTCAGCCTCAGCATTCATGGCTTCCATGGTGAAAAAAAAGAAGAAGAAATCCTTCCGACATAAGGGGCCAGTGTGGCTGTGGTATCTGTCCCCGTGGCGTGTTTCATCTGGCCCCACTCTTCCAGAAACACCATTACCCACGTTATCAGCGTGAAACACCTCAGCCTGACCAGCTACAGTACCTAGCAGCCTTGCAGTCGTAGACCATCCTATACTGTAGCAGTCTCACCTCTCGTTTGAGCCGAGCCACACACCTGAGGCTCATTGTGTCTACAATGACTGGGCAATTAGCTTGTCTTTTCAGCTTGTAAAGCATATTGCTGTGGGAGTGACACTATGAAAGACATCGTCGTCTATTTGGCAAGATGCACGAGAAGATAAAAGCTGACAATGACTGTGGAGTTTAAAGCACTGAAAGTTCATATTGTGTATAACAAAATAAGTAAAGAAAAAGCCGAAGGTGTGCGAGTGTGCGTGCGTGTGTGTGTGTGTGTTGTGGGGGGGGGGTATGCAGGGTTGAGGTCGTTTTCCTGGCGATTGTAAAATTCTAATCCTGTCGAGGAATGTCTCCAGGTCTTTACGGATAGCTGGTATACTGGTGCGTGAAATGGCAAGTCTACCTTTCCAGATGAAGCTAACCGTGTTTTCACTGAAATCTCCAAAGCTCTTACCACCAGCAGGTGCAGCATTTGCATTGAACTGACTCGTCTCCAGAGAATGGTGCTCAGGATTACATCGTAACCACAAGCTCCGGTCCACTTTTTCAACCGTTTCAAAATACATCAATTTATTATAACACGCGTTTATGGCATATGAAAAGCTCACATTTCAAAATTAACATTGAAGATTGAAGTAGAACTAAAGTGTCTGTGATCAGGCAGAGGGCATTTGTCATTATAAATGTAATGGGAATGACTTAGTGAATACCATAACTCTCTTGAAACTACAGTAAAATAAATGAATTATGAATGTATTATAGTAATACTTTAATATAGGTTTGATAATACTGGTCTGGTGTTAATTATTTTCCCCATTTAGCATTGACAAAATCACAATGATGCTTAAATATGTCAAATATTCTCATTGTCACGTTGTTTTATTATATCTAGTTAAGTGGCAAATCTGTAAAGAAAATTTGTATATAAGGAACATATGTTAGCATGTTCTTGTTTTAACAAAGGTTGCGTGGTCCCTCTATTGCGAGTATAATGACCTGAAACTTGAAGAGCAATGAAAGAGAGTCAATTGAGGAGGGTTTTTCTATTCACATAAAATGTCAATGCATTTTCCAACAGACACTTGCAAGGGATCAGTGGACCCACAAGTGTTCATGAAGAAAATAACCTTTCAATAGTCCGCAAGGGAGGGTCTCAGACAACTTGAGGCTACTGAGGGATGCTACATGACAGGGCCATTCCGTGACCATAAACACCTTTAATGATTCAACAAAATAGCTTTGGCATTTTAGAATGATAGAAAAAAAAAAACTGTAGTGCCGACACGGTGGCCCATCACCAGTGGGTTTACATACGCCTTGGAGCTAGCATCATGAAATGATCGTGCAAAAGGCCACACGCAGTGCAACATAGCAAGCTATGTAACTCATTGGGTTTTAGTTACTAGTGCTGAGGTGGTTTTCATATGCCGCAGGAATAACAGAGCAGTGGTTATCTGCAATGCACTTTGTTTGATGTGTCCCCAGACTCTCAGCCATGGGCCCCCATTCCCGCTCCCCGCCACCGAGATAGATGGGAGGGAGTAGTGTTGATGGCAGATTCCTCAACACACTGTGTGCTGCGGGATGTCACTACAAGTGTTGGTATAAGATATGGAGTGATTGCAATACTCCCCACTACTAATTCATCTATTATTGCCCACAAGAAATATGGTCGGGAAATAATTTTAGTTGCTGTTATATTTCATGCCAAGTCATGCCAGGGGTTCACATTTTATTTGAAGATGAATTCGCTTTTGAACATTATGCTTAGGAAATTCTGTCTCACAAAATGTGATATCAATTGCATAATTAAATCTATGATCATACAATTTGCACCTACAGTATCATATGATACAATCATAAACACAGATTCTCATAAATTATATACTTTCAAATTTACTTTGTAGTAAATTGTGAATACAAAACCCATTTTAAGGCATGGTACAATATGCGTTTATTTTATTTTATTCACTATTTACACATTTCAATAGATGTATATGTACACTGCCCACACTGCCATTTGAATAGAGGGGAAAGAAGAACACCCACTGTCCTCACACACTCACAGACCGGATATAGGACCGTCAACTGATGCCATTCTGTCTCTGTGTTTATTAGACAGTAGTCAGAACCTCCCTTTCATCTTTAATTTCCTGCGGTGGCATCTGAAGACAAAGATCAAACAGGGGACAAAGTGTCCCTCCACGCTCTAAACTTCTATGAGAAACTGGGGAACCCCCACGGTTCATTCACCCTAACCCAATCTCTCTGCTTACGCTTCACGTAACCGTCCTCCACGGGGCATAGTCCACTTATCAGAGTTATTAGCCTGAGATGAGCTGTTACTTATTAGCAACCGACATCAGAAGCATCTTCACTGTACCACTAATGCAGGGTTACACCTACATTTCTGTTATTTTCTTATAATTTGTGCTAACAGAATCAGTTTATTTTAGTTTTAACACACATTTTTTCTTAAGCATGTGTTCAAGCGGACCACTCATACAGTATGTCCCCAGTGTTTACCCTTCATAATGGATGTTCGATGATCCTCTCCTTTCACATCTAAAGACTTTGATGGCCAATCTGCATGATCCATGTCAATCAAACATCTGTTCAGTTTCCTGTGACCAACACTGCACCTGCTGACCTCCAAATGACCTGTGAAATAAGCGGTGAGGCGGCAAAATACAGGAAGTAATTTGCTGTCCCAGAGCAACGGGAATGGAGAGCCAATCAAGGCTCTACGTGGAGCTGTCGGTTTATGATTAGATGTACTCAGGACCTGGCTTCATATGTTTGATTTTCTTGCCTTATAACTGCACCCACTGTGTTACATAGGCAAAGGGGAGGTACATTTCTCCCTTCCAAATGGATTGCAATTTCCCCCCATTTAGCACCTGAAGGTAATTAGCTTGAAGAGATTGCAGAGTGAGAAACACGTTCATGGAACATTAACTCTCGCACATTCTCCAGTTGCAGGGAATTAATAGGAAAGATTAAAGTTTAAAGAGAGCAAATGCCATTAGCTCACAAACCCATCTCAGGGGCTAGAACCAGCCCATACTAAACCAAAGCTCCGGCTGAAATATTTTTTTGTTAGTCCTACATTGTAAGTGATGTGTTGTGAATTACACAAAGAGCATATCATATACTAATACAGCATGTATATATGCATGCATGCATGCATGTATGAGTGTTGTACTGTAGATTTCAGCGTGCATATTGATCTTCTTAATGCTTTTGTGCGTCCTCCATTATCTGCCCCTCCATTATGCTAACTGCTAGTTCTGGCAAGTGCTTATCTTGTCTGACCACTGACAAAAACACAAACATGCAAAAAACATTATTGATTGGGTTGTTTGTTTGTTTTTTTAAATGTACTTGTCATTATTCAGTTCATTGCTGCGCCTCATGGGATATGAAAGTATATATATATGAGTGCAATCATTTATATCCATCATACATTGAGTTTTCATTCAGTTACACTTTTCTCCACTTATTTGCCCATCTAGTCCTTCATCCATCAATCTAGCTACCTTAAGGGGATGGAGGAGGAGACGGCAATTGGCAATGAATTTTTAGAGGCCATCCCACTCACAGATCCCATCATGGCCTGAAAAATTCTACGAGAAAAAAAATGAAATTGAGACATGGTAGAATTTATTGCCCAGAAAATTCCATTCTACTATCTGATTTGAAAAGTCCAGTCCTCCTAGCTTCAGAAAATCTATTTCCTCACATTTTAATACCCCGCGTAGCAGTCCTCATAATTCATTCGAGTGTGTTAAGCGCAGTTTTATTAGATCTGAAACAAATTTTGGTGGGGATCCTATAGGTCATTAACCATGGAGTAATTTTATCCTTGTTTCCCTAATGATGCCATAATGGTGAGTGAATTTCTTAACTAAAGACCAAAGTACATTGTGAAGGTCAGCTTCATCTGCAGGCTCCTTCAAGCGCTTCTTGGGAGAGATTGGAAAAGTCGCACATTTTTGAGGAGTCATTAATAACCTTAAAGCTGAGAGCCTATTTGCGTTTGCAGTCTCTACCTTTTAATTTCGCAGTTTTCTCTCTCTCTCGCTCTCTCTCTCTCTCTCTCCCTCCATCTCTCTCTCTCTCTCTCTCTCTCCATCTCTCTATCTCTCTCTCTCTCTCTCTCTCTCTCTCGAGAGAGAGAGAGAGAGAGAGAGAGAGAGAGAAGCAGTGGCAGTGCAGTGACATGCAGATCCCAGATGTGATGCTGCTGTAATTTGAATGTTATGCCTTTGTTATCGCTTTAATCATTTTCTTTATTCGTTTTGTTTCAATGGTCTGGGAGAGACACCTGATAGGCTAAACTACCTGGAGACCCATTTTTATTTTGAATGTAGCGCAAGCAAGGTCTAATTAGAATTAGAATTTTGCTGAGCCTTGAAATGGACGACACTTTATCCCTATCGCCTTAAATATTGTTCTAAGTCAATCATTTGTCATCGCAAAGCATGCTGGGAGGGCCGCACTGATGAAGCTCTGGGTTTGCTCACTTTTCCCCCTTTTTTTTTTTTTTTTCTTTTTCTATTTTTGCTGCCCTTGCATTTTCATCCATTTAGGGAGCGTGATGTAAGGATGACACTGGTTATATATCCATGTTACGACACCACTGGGAGCACACTGTTGGAATGCCAGGATCACGCTCCATATCATAAGGTCTATCACCATTCACCATCTACAGGCTGGAGGGTGGATTGGATTTTAGACAATAACCTGCAGTGCAGCTTCCATCATAAGAGAAGTATAACTGACCAAGCTTAGATGTACCCTACAATACCATGCATGTGGTGTGGTGGCTGCAGTTTAGCAATGCTGCGACAAATACAGTAAATAAACTGCACTGTAATAACAGCCGTCCTCAGTAGTCACTATAAACATCATATTAAGATTAGTATTTAGGCCTTAGTTGTTGCATTCACCACCACATAATAATATAGTGTGAGCCCCACTGATTTCAATGGTTTCCTCTCAGGGCCATCTGACTACTAGCTGTCCTGTACATCTCTGTGTGAACAGGGGGAGGTAATGGTGGTTTGTCACAGCCTATCTGGGTTAACTTGTATCCTCCTCCCAGGTTTATTTCCCAGGCGAAAGATGCTCCCCTTGGAGAGATTGGAGTTGACAAGCGTTAACGTTTAGAAATGTACCAATAAATGGCATTCATGGGTGCTGATATGCAGTTTGCTGGCGGTGTAACGTTGTGAGAAGCACTATTTCAGACACCTGGGTGAAAATAACACCAGAATATTAACGCATTATTAGTAATAATCAATTATTTATAATAGAGTTATCTCACACAGAAATGATTGATAGCAGAGAGAATGTTCTTCATTTACCTTCTCATTTAAGAAAAATGCTTTGCATTCAGTTGTTTAATGAATTGTTTTCCCTTAGATCCGGTTGAGTGGGCAAGTTTCTTCCTCATACACATAGGACTAGACTTTCCTGTTAATTGGGTTTAAATCTAATTGAAACGGAAGGGAAAAGTCCAGTTTCTATAGCCCGCTTTGAACCGCTTTGAAAATAAAATAAAATCCCGTTTGACAACATGATGGATCACCTGTAAGTCTACCTGACACTGAAATTAAGGTTTTTAATGACGTGCTGCCTCCTCCTAGATGTGAAATTCAAATTCCCTCCCCGGTCTCCCTGCTTGCCGTCACCTGTCCCTTTGACTCGCGTACGCCAAACACAGGCACTTTGTCTTTGTCACTGGGAGCAGGACAATGTTTTTCACCGGCAAGCTTTTGTATTAACCAATCTCATATGGAACTGAGGACATAGCTCATTGAGCAGCGTGTTGTTGTTACGCCAGCATGTTTTTCCTTTCTGAAGGGACCGGGCGCACATTTCTTAGTGCTCGTTTTATCCCTGCTATATACAGTACAAGTCTCTTTTTGTTCTTTGTAGGAGCGGTTTTCAAAAAAATTAAGTTGATAGTTATATTTAAGTTATTACACATTTGTTGATGAATAAATAAATAAAACACATAATACAATATATATGCAATTTTCTGAATTTTCATGATGGAAAATCACCAGTTAATCATTTGTTTCCATTTTAAGATAAGCAACTCACTATGTTTGCAGTGTGGCATCAGGCTGACGATGTCAGGAAATGATGTCACATATTTGAAGGCGTCCTGGCCCGGCCAGCTGACTGTGGCACGATGTCACCTGCAATCAGCTGTGGCCCCTCTCATGAACACCACCATCGACTCCTCCGTCACCCCTCTAAGCTCTGTTTCCATGGGGCCACCGTAATCCATCCTGCAGCTGACGGGAAGGCCTGGGCTAGCTCTGGGACTAGCGGCAGTGGGAAGAAAATTAAAAATCAATGCTACTGTGACACATTAACTTATCCCCCAATTTCATAACTGGCGTTAGGTGTCAGGAGAAATATATAGCGTGGAGGAGGCGTGCAGACCCTTATTGGCTTTCATGGCCACCGTCTGTTCTCAGTTGGTGGAGGAAATGGGTAGAAATGTGGAGTTAGAAAAATGATCGCAGACGGGGGAAAACTCAAGGACTTTATTAGTTGTTGCTGTCTGGCTCTAGTGTGATCCAAACAGTCACCCAGAACAAAACAAGCCATGAATCCATTTACCTGTGACTAGTTTACCCCTCAGAATATAGTTTAATTGCATATTAAGGTAATATATTAAGCATATTGACATGTCTTCAAATGTTTAAGGGAGTATATTTTTACATTCTGACTGGACAAATGAAAGCGATTTACATTTGTATGCACTCCCTTCAATTAAAGTTTATTTGAAGAAATAAAATGCTTACATTTGTTCTGATTACTTTTCTGAAACTGTCATTGGACTATAGATTATTTGTACTTAAGAAAATATATTAATGTAATTGTAATTATAAAAACAGTGTGATATATACATTTTGATATTGTTCACTTTGCATTTGACATTTATCACCATCACAACTAATGTATAACAAGGCAATGAATACGCTGGAGAGAAAAATATCCTCTGAGAGAGCTGTCCTAATCAGGACTCGCTCTCAACTGTTAAATGTATTTAAACACTAAATTAACAACCCATAAAGGGCCTCTGGTACACTATATTCAAATTAGAGCCGGGTCTTATTTACTGCCACAGAACTGCAAAAGTGACACTTTCCCTGATCACATTAGAAAAAGCAACCGAGTGACCTTGGCATAATGGAGCCCGATAAGATACGCGCACCACCACCCTCGTTCTCAAAACACACACACACACACACACACACACACATATCTATATAACGTATATTTAGTCGGTAGAATGAAAGCGAGTGAGAGAGAGAGTGAGAGAGAGAGAGAGAGAGAGAGAGAGAGAGAGAGAGAGAGAGAGAGACAGAGAGAGTTCTAGAAAGAGGAGGGATGTCCTCATCTACGCCATCATTAAATCATCGGCTAATGGTGGTAGCATCCATTCAACTGCTTTTCGCTGAGGCCACCCAGTCAGATTTATGGGAATGACATCTAAGAGTGGGAAAATAGGGAAGAAAAGAGGCACTCTGGCAACACGGGCGTTCATTTGGAGGATAAGCACAGCCGGCTCTCCATTCACCTCTAAGTCGTGCGCCGGGAGCGTCGGTGTCATCTTGTTTGGCGGGAGTTGATCGCTCACATATTTAATGCTTTAATTACACCTCAGCAGCTGTGCATAGTGATTTAAGTTTATGGATGTGAAAGCTCTTAATTATGCAGCGAAATGCATAAAGTCATTTCTGATGGCGGATGCAGACAATTAAATTTATTTAAGATTTTCTGCAGTGGCATAGTAAACAGCTTTCTGAAAATGACCCTTTCCCTGAAATGGAACAATATGCTCCACCTATCATGCTCTGTAATGGATGTTCTCAGTGAACATAATGGCCAATCAATGTCTGGCATCTAAAAGATGAAACATATTATTTAGTTTTTGTAATTTAAAGCATACAAAAACGGCTTGACAATAAAATACGCATGTGCAAGTACATTTGAGTGCAAGAAATTAATGTGTCTGCTCAGTCTCCATTTCTATGGTCCTGATGCAAATGACCAACAGTTTTGCAGCAAATTAAAACGCCTTGCACGTTTATGATGCATGCACGTATGAAGAGATAAAATATGCCTATCCTCGCCACTTGTGTGTGCACATGTGCACATGAACACACATAATGTGTACAGTACATGCATGGCCAGAAACACAGTCACACATGCACATGCATGCAGGAGCTTGTAGATATCTGGAGTTAAGCACTTGTTTAGCCTTGGTTGAGCTTCCCGCTCTTTGTCTTCAAAGGGCTTATGCTCATTAAAAAGGACAATTGTGACTAGCATGGACAGCTCTTGTTAATATGTATGTACGTGTGCGTGTGCGTGTGTGTGTGCGTGTGTGTGTGTAACTTTCAAGCTCATAAACACAACACGTACGATTGTTGCAGACGAACACAGTCCGGGCAAACATTAAAAGGCCACTATCAACTGTATATCCCTGAAGAATAATTCAATTTTTTTGTCAGATGAGATATATTGGTAGTCTCGTGGCCACTGACAACCTTGCACGTTAATGGTACTGATGGCCCCCTCAGTTGAGTTCTGCTTGCATTATTTGCCAAATTGACTTGTGTGCGCCGTTTGGTAACAGGCTTCCAGAAACATAATGTGCCACATTTTTCTTTCTTCCTCAGTGATCAATGCTTTCTCTCTCTCTCTCTCTCTCTCTCTCTCTCTCTCTCTCTCTCTCTCTCTCTCTCTCTCTCTCTCTCGACCAACTCTAGCACTCCTTGGTCCTTAAGACTTTCTTTCCAGTCGAGTAGCTTAGGTCTGAACTTGGACTGATGATAATAATAAATAAAAAAAAATGTTGAAAAAAAAAAGGTTCCCTTATTAAATGTTTTTTAAAAGCCGCAAGAGCTGTGGTATCACGGCCATTATTGATGACATCATTATTATGTATACGATCTCTGAGTGAATAACAACCCATTATCTGTCATTTTTTATATTTTTGTCTCTGCGAGTTGGAAAGGTTAGGTCATTTATTCTAAAGTTCAAAGGGGTACAATAATGCCTTAAATTATATTATATATTATAAATATATTAGGGGAATAGTGCATGGCAATATCACTTTTCCCCCAATAGATCCTATACTTTAAGGCATTATTGTACCACTACACAACAGTCAACAATTGTAGGGATAGTACTTCCAGTGAATAATCCGATTCACATGTAATTGTCTTCCAATTGTCTTTGCACTGGCTGCCGGTTGGTAAAAATAAAACGCTGAATAGTAGCCAAGACTACTTGATTAAAAATTAATAAATACTGATCAAATATAGCAGTGTTTTAAATCAAACCCACCACAGCTCAACGTATATTTCATTTTGTTGATACAAATGAATGAAAAATAAATAATGTTTTAACTCAAACCATGTACAACGCAAATGAAAGGCCCAAGTACAAAGACATTTCTGCACAGCATATTCCACAAAGATGAATAGCTGTTTAATGGTATGGTCGTGCAGAACAATGAGAAGGATTTCAGGAAAATGGGCTTTGGGGTGGCATTGTACGCATACATTGTGGAGGAAAGGGGGGGGGGATAGGGGGAATCAGCACGCTTGAGCGCATTTAAATTTACACAAACTCTCTAGGAATGACAGTGATAAATGTTACACTCTATTCTACAATATGTTTAATGCATTGGTCTGAGGAGTTAAGTTTTCCCCTCTGGTACGAGGCTGCTGCTGTAGTTACCACTATATGTTACATCGGATTCCCTTCCATTAAAATGCCAAGTGGTACAGCGAAGACAGCACAGGATGACACTGACTTTGTTTACTTGTCTGTTTCCTTCATCCCTAATCTTTTCTCTGTGTGTGTGTGTGTGTGTGTGTGTGTGTGTGTGTGTGTGTGCGCGTCTGTGTGCTTGTGTGTGCGTGTGTGTGTTTGTGTGTGTGTCTCAGCAGAATACATGTTGTGTTTAGAGGAATACAAGTGATAAAACATGCAGACATTTTTTTTCCCCCAGTCCTTCTCAGGTAAATCGTCTGTACAGTACGTACAGTAATGGCACTGTAAGGGCCTTTTTGGCCTAGTGTTGTCAATAGGCCGGCGCTGGCTAAGGAAATAAATAAGTAACTATCTGCACTTATCACAGAGGGGATTCAGCTGTGACTGGCCCCCTCCTCAAAGGTACACCGGTGCATTTCCTGTGCGTCTGCCTGTGTCTGTCACAAAACAACGGGCACGGTCGGCTTCACTTTTCCTCTGTCGCTGAAGCAGATCACTGCAGACACGCACGCCCACACACACGCACACACATCGCTTTACTGTACTCAACACATACACACACATAGAGTGCAACACATACAGTCAAACACTCTTATGGATGACAAGCAAGGGCAAAGAAGAGACTCTGACCTGCATTTGATCTCATGCAAGCGCAGTCTGCATGATCGACCGTGGGCACCTTCTACAGCACCAAGCCCACTTTCAGGGCCGATAAGATAACATGCAGGCTTGATCTCGCTCATGGATACAGTACATGTTTAGGCTGGCGGCACGCCTGGCGAGACACTGTAACACCTGAGCGCGTGTTTTTTTTTTTTTTTCTTTCCAGGCTAGCTAAGCTAGAGCACTGGCACAGCCCACCACCCATAGATTTTACACATAAGGAATAAAAGTAGCACTCCCTTTTACTGCCCTCTGCATTTTATAGCACTGTTTTTACTGTTTTTTGGCTGTAACTCAGTGGGGAGATACAGTATACTTAAATGTGGAGCAGAGTTTTTTACGTGTATTACTAAACACTAGGGTATTCTTCCAGTTTCAACATTTTTATGGCAAAAACAAAAAAAAAGTCTCGTCATTCTTGTGTGTTTTCTTTTGAACATGATAGCAGCATATTCTCACCCGTGCAGCATCACTGGTAAACAAGTGTCAGGGCTGCACACAAGCATTACATTCTTTAGTTTTATGACCCCTACAGTATACCATGGCCTGGGCCAAGCATAGCTCCTGTGTGTGCTCCGTGTGTGCCCACTGTGAAAGGCTTTCGATATGTAAACAAACAAGCCCAAACTTTCGCTGATTTACAGCACTGGCGGATCTTGGCTGGAGATTCTTCACCACTTCCAACAGGCCCAAGCCAGCCAGCCATTGCGCCAGCAGACAGCTTGAGCACTTTCGATTTTATACCTCAGCAATTTTTATAGCGTCTTTAGCTCTGCACGCGCAGACCTCACTATATCCTCCACAAGGAGAGCGTGCGAGAGCGGAGGGGCGCGGACGGCAAATAGCACTATTTGATTTGAATATAAGGACAGGGATGCTAAGCAGCTGCCACGTGACTTGTATTTCGAGCCGGGATTGGAAGACGACAAAGGATGCGGCTCAGACAACATGTCCCCTTGATTTAATTGGCTGATGGCAGAGTATTGTATGTGCCCTTCCTTCCCAGATTAACTAAGGTAGAGTAGTCAAGCTGCGGAAGGTTGTAGCATCTGTGCAAGGCTGCTGTAACTGATACTGTGCCGCTATAATTAAAGGTTCCAATTGACAGATCCATACGCATCGCCTCTCCTCCTTTGGGAAAGCGGGGGGTTGTAGCAGGAGGAAGCACGTGGCCACATTTCAAACAACTGTCCGAGGACATGTTCCTACCCGTGCAGATGTTTCTATGGCTTTGAGAGGGAAAGAGATTGCTATATAACAAACAACATTGAAAAATGCCATAAGTGGACGTTTATTTTCAAACAAACGTTTAGCCGACAGTAACAATACAACTAAATATGAGCCTCTTTTCTGAAATGCAAATGCGGCTTCATTGTGTGGAACACACTATTGTGTATTCAAATTCATAACATTATAACACACATAAAATAATGATTATTAATGATTTCACTCGTTGAACACTGACAGGCCACATTGACTTCATACCTTTCGCCTTGTGAACAAGGTTAGCAGTTTCAATTGCCACACAATGTCCCACATTATTCATTTACATGGCAGAATCTCAGATCAGACAGTTACATTTTGACAGTAGTGAAAATCTACTCTTTGCCATTAGAGCTAATGTCATGTTTCTATGCCAATCCCTCATCATTTTTGGGCCTCATTGCCTATTTTTCTCTATGATATTAAGTATTCAAAGCTCATTTACATTCTTATTTTTCAATTTGCTGCCGCAGTAGTTTAATTTATTCCATATAATTTCTTTTTCTGAGAGGGACATTAATCATTGACTATACGTTTTAGTGCATCTGGGATTTTTCTAATCAATAAAATAACGGGATAAAAGCTTCTGGTCTAGGGGTTACAAAGGCTGTAAAACGGATGTATTTGCTCATATTCTGTTTCATTTGATCATCATGTTTGTATTAAATTCAATTGAACCTTTTATTCTATCCTGATCGCAGCTAATACTGTATTTTAGGCTAAATATTATGCATATTTTCTGGCCAATGTAAACTTGCTAAAAAGTTATTTCTATTTGTTTGTAGTTTTATTTGTGAAGTAGCAAAAAAAGCATGCCTAAAAAATAACACATCAATAAGAGCTTCCCTGTACTGCCGCTGTAAGTTCTATATTTCTGGTCTGTTAAGCGGGAGGCCTAACCAGTTTCATCCTCTTTCTTCCTCCTCTTTCATGTTGTTTCTTCATCCTTTCACCTTCATTTTATGCTTGGCTATTCCGTAGGCTATCAGTGTATTAATGCCAGGGCTTAAGCCAAACAGCCTCTGGGAGATAAGCCCCCCCGGTCGTCGTGTGGCTGTTCACAGTTCATACTCCACTTTCCCTCCTTAGTTGGAACACCCTAAATCGTTTAAAATTATTAATCTGTTTCTGCTGGCCTTTTTTTTATTCTCTCACATTATGTCCTTTCAAATGTTTTATTTTTTTGTAAATCGTTTCCCAGCACCCCAATGAGATATTATTACACATCTTCATTTGTTATTGACTTGTTTAAGAACCTTGACCTTCCTTAGGTGTGAGGAAGGTGGGCTTGTGATTGGTGGCTGATGAAGGGGTCTGAGATGGAGCAGGTCTGTAAACTCTGATACATAATGCTGTGGGCTATAATACTTTGTGCACGACTGGTCGCAGGCCTCCTAATCACAAGGAAAAGACCCCACTGTCTCACTCCATAAACCCAGCCCAGTAAGAAGACTGCCATCGGGGCACAATGTCACTTGTAAATCCCAAATTAAACTCAACTGCCCAAAGCTTTCCAGTGTTAAAACACCCTCCCCTCAAGCCAGCCCCCAGTGTTTTGCTCTCAGTCAGAGCAAAGTCAGACATACTGTAGGGGACTATAGCTGTCCAGGTGTCGGTGGTGTCAAGGTTGTGGAGTGGTCAATTTACAGTATCCGCTGGCTGTCCATGTTTAACTTTATGCATGGCTTTCATGCCACACGGCTTTTACAGGAAGTGCAATCTTCTGCTGGCAGATGTCTTCCTGAGTTGTCCCATAGATCTTTCCATAGCTCTTCTGAAACTATAGCACGTGTTTACATAAAAAGTCACAATACAAGAAGGTAAACAAGGTAAAACTAAACAATCTTTATGAATGTCTCCTCTCTCATAGCAGGGTGAAAAGGAATGTCTTTGTATGCATAGTAGCGGGGTTTAACTTGCTATATAGGGGAGGGAAAATGCTCTCCTTGAAGGCAATCTGTTCATTAAGATAATGTGTTAGTTCCAATTAAACTAACATTAAAACAACCCCCATAAAGAGTTGGAGTCAGCGGTTTTCCTAACTTGCTCTTTTAATTACATCGTTCCTCTCCTGTCATTAAGGATATTAAAAATTCATTAACAAGAATTGTACTGCGTCAGAGCAACATATCAGCGTAGCATCTGATGTTGGTGAAAGACTGTGGCTAGTGGTCATTTGGTCTAAAAAGGTGTTTCTTTCAGCAATGGAACACGCAGGGGTGTCAACAGGTTAGTTCAGTGTTAAACTCAAGTCAAGTTGTAAAAGCCACACACTTATCTTTGTATACGAGTTTAATCGAAAAAGAAGGACATATCTAAATGATGAATGAGTTTTGGAAATGTAGGACTTTATGTGTTGCATTTATCTATTTATTAAATGTACATTTATTTGCAGTGGCATCCAGCACCCCCACTAATGCGATTCCATTGCCGGCTGTTATGTTTTCTGTCAGTTATATTTTTTGCTCCTAATTTGTTTTCATCAAATGTGTTTATGGCTAGCTGAAGCTGTTTTACAGCTTCACTATTGAACCGTGCTGCTACTGCTTCAGGAAATGAGTATGTCCATGAATAAGCCCTGCCAGTGCTATCCCTGCCAGAAAGGAAGTCTGCATCTGTTACAAATAAGAACGTTTGCGTTGTGTTATTTTGCATCTACTTAGATTGCAATTTATGGTGTCTGTTTCTGAGTTCCTGGTGTAATAAACACCAGTGCATAACTCAGGCAGAACCTACTGAAGAGGATTAACCTGATAATATAACACACAGGAAAGGCAGCAGGTGTTTATGTGAAAATAATTATTGGTTTGGCATGGAAGTGAGGAATAATTAAATGAATAAATGTAAAACAACAGCTTTGAAGTGTTTCATTGGCACGGATGTGCTTATCAGATCCCAAACACCTTGGAAGAATTTCCCTTGCGGTATCTGTTAAGCAAACCAGCATGAGAAAATCATTGAAAAAAAATGTAGTTGCAATCCGCCATATATAAAACTGACATAGAATACAATCAAAGAATTGTTTCAAATCAATCCACACTTTTTCTGTATAAAGTATGATAATTTCAATACTCAGCTTTTGCATTGCATATGTCCTGTAATAGGCACATACTGTGGTAGGTGTGTTCCGTGAAATGAAACCTATGTAATAAGGGTTCATAGGAGCTAATATTGATTACCAGACAAAGCTATAGAGAGCCTAAGTTACTTACGAATTATGGGCTCTAAGTTTGGAAAAAATATGTATGATAGTTAACGGCGAGAATAACATTATTTGTAGATCCCATTTGCTTTGAGACTCGAAGTAGATATATGATGTTTGACTATTTAAAGAAAATTATTTGAGTCAAGAAAGTCTCAGTTTGTCGTGCATTTGTTGAAGTATAGTAAGACAACAAACCCTGTGTCGCCTAAGTGTCATGACATTTTCACGCCACTATCCACAAGCCGAAGAAAGCACTGATTTGGTGACGTGTATACGAGACAAAAGCTGTAGTTCACTGAGCGGTTACACACAAAATTAAAGATTACTTTACTTACTTCTTGACTTGAAAATTTATCTTTTAAATAGACACACATCATACGTGTATTTCGTGTCACTGTTCAAACAGGATCAAAAAATAATTTTTCTCGCCATTGACTACGTATATATTTTTGCCAAACTAAGGAAGTGATTTAGGCTCTCTATTGTAGCACTGCTGAGGTGGCTACGAGCTTCATAGCCATTTTATTCTGATTCTGATTTTGGTTGAATAGAGACATTACGTGACATCCGTGTAAAGCCAACGTTTGGGCCAATAGTGTCATGTATATAGTATGAATGCCATACCCACAAGGTCAGCTAAAATGTTTCACTTTTATCTCATTAATGATTGGGTTAACATTTGCCTAATGGATATTCAAAATTAGTAATGCAAAACTAATGTGTTACTGATTGTTCAGACTATTCAACAGTTACACATTAGGATAAAATGCTAAGACAAACTTAACTTGCAAAAACTAAAAACTGTTTTCACAGTTACATATAAAGTAATTCAGCATATCTTTAATGTTACTGATACAACACACATCACTCATAATACAGGATTAGCTGTGTGACCAAGACATGAACCCTTCCTGTACGTACAACTTCATTTAAAGCTGAGAAAACACACGTCAGTCTGTTATCAATATTCCATTAGATGCTGTTGTGAATCCTATCTCTGTGCAGTCGCCTTTGTATCACAGGACACTGAAATATTCATAAACGCCTAATTAATTGGCGCTGAAGGGATGCAGTTAAAACATTTTTTTAAAGTAGCGCCATAAATGAAGACATAGATTCAATCACAGGGTACATACACACACACACACACACCCACATACACACACACACCTTCTAATCCTTTTCGTTATCAAACAGATGAACAGAGAGAATACACTCCATGTGGGCACCTTTGTCAGTGAAATGTAGCCCCAACAGTTGTTTATTTGCCAGCTAGGTGCTGCTGCTGTTCTCCCACCATCTCAACTTTTACCATGTCAAGCATA
>JAOEGT010000007.1:2503539-2521019 GCA_025447795.1 Speoplatyrhinus poulsoni | reverse complement strand
AGGTAACAGGACAAGACACAGGTAGCAGGAATAGACAGGTAACAGGACAAGACAGGTAACAGGACAAGACACAGGTAACTGGACAAGACACAGGTAACAGGACGAGACAGGTAACAGGACAAGACACAGGTAACAGGACAAGACACAGGTAACTAGGCAAGACACAAATAGCAGGACACAGAGTAAGACCAAGGCCCCATAAGGTGTGTTCTCATTTATGGCCAATTGAAATCAAGTATCATATGTAAATATTGTTAATTGAACAGGTTAAAAAACAATTATTAATATTATGAAATTTAATTTGAGTTATTTGGGTTAGCCTAGAGCCTATGAATGATAATGTAATGTAATGATAATAATAAGAAGGAAGGAGCATGAATTCACAGAAAGGGGATAGGTCCTGAAGTGATTTAACCGCAATGATTTTGTTTTTGAGACAATGAGCAGTATTCATTGAAAAGAATGGCAGCCATTTTGACATTCCTTACCTTTATTTTAAATACATTCATAAGCAAGACATACTGTACAGTCTAAAACAATAAGACAAAGTCCTGTATCATGTCTTACATGTATGTCTGGGTCAACAACGGTGTCCTGCTCCAGGTGTTGTAGGTCTGTCTGTTACTGTGTTTTGTGTCAGTCAAATTGAGATTTTTCTTTTATTTGTTGTAGGGTCAGGGTGTATGGTGGGTGGAGGGTCCTTTGCCACCTTTACAGGCCGAACAGCAACAATCAGAGCGGAAACATATTTATTTTAGGCCTGGTGCAGCTGAATATCTTATCCTTCGGCTCAGTCAAACGATAATCTTAATTAATCAGACTCCAATTCAAGGCTCTACTAACCGTCCATCAAAACAGGTATGTAGACTATTACTGTACATATTTTTACATTTGGATGAGGAATGTTTGCTGTTGTCTTAGTGAACCTCCTAAACCATTTCTGACAATGTAATACAATGTTTCTATACACAAAACACACCAGCTGGGGTAAAAGCACTGTTGTTCAGCGGTGCTCAAAGAGACATGTTGCTGATGTTGTAATGGCCTGAATTCTACACTCCAGCCCCACACAGTATGCCCTTTGATGATGTCACCAGGTTAGACAGGCACCATTGTAGCAGGCTTCCAGAGGGGTGCTACACACTGTTGTAGCATCTGTTGAAAAAGAAATGCCCTCCCAAGTCCCTTTGACACAGCTTTTCTTTTCTTTTGTCGAGGGAAGCTGGACAAAAGCCACAGTTTCTTCTGTGATATCCTGTTAAGGCTGTTCTGGAGTCAGTCAAGCATGGTCTGCCTGCACAGTGCTGGGGCAACATCATTCAGCCTCCTCCTTGTGATCCAAGGCACACAACAAACCCTGTGGACTACAGCTCAGTGGCCAGAGAAAAAGGCCCATCGCACATTGTCTTTTATCCACGCACACGTTCAGAAGAATGCAGACGCTTGTGCACATATGCGCGCCCTTCCACTTCCGTCCACCACCCTCCCTCGACCCCAAACCAAACGCACACATAGATGCACAGATTTGACCTTTAACCCTGCACTGTATCATAAAACCATTGTCATATACTGTGACCAGCGTAACTAGAATGATACTCCAGTTTCAATGCTTGAGATTGGAGTATAGACATATGTTTCATTTACAGTCCCTCTTACTATAACTGATACACACGTGTATTCCACGCATTGCGTCCACGATGAAACAGGACATCCCATCATCATGTATCTTCTGTTGAGTGGCTCTTGTGCAGAGAAAGGAAGGACGACAAAGGTCTTTGTGTAGTGTGCCATGAGAAGAAGCGTGTACTGTAGATGGTGACCCTCCAATAGCTCCTCTGTTTCCACAGGTCTCAATTAGACCAGAGCTAACTCTGTATAATTAGCACCCCCAACAGAGCAATCAAACAGAATCTCAATTAATGGCCATGACAATTGAGGAAGGGGCTCTGGTGTTGGTGGTGACAAAATGCAGAATGCATATCTCAGGGGCAAACATGATAGAATTACAAAATGAGCAGCTTGCAAACTGTCTCAGCTTTGATGAAGAAACATTTAATTATCCCCCTGGTGGAAAAGGTCTCCTATTGTCTAAAGCTAATTTGTCCCTTTTGGCTACTTCCCTGGCCCAGAGGCCTGTCTGTCTCAGGTTACCCTCCCCTCCCCCTTCCCACCAGCCCGCTGCCACCCCATGTATCAGCATCCCAGCTGTAAAGACAACCATAGCCCTGAGTTGGGCTCAGACACTATTTTGTTTGTTAAGTGTAGCCCAAAGATCTGCGCCCTTGGGAGGAGATGAAAGGCAACCTACCGTCTCCCTCTCGGAGAAAGGATCAAGCAGGTCAATTTCCTCTGACTTTGTCCTGTGCTGGAGTTTGTATTCCTTCACTTTACAAAGGCCACCATTGGACTGGACCGGAGGCTCTGTCTCTCTCAGTTGCCCTATCACCCCACCCCATTTGATTTCAAGGAATAATAGATGGCAATACGTCCCTTCAAAGTACAACTCCTTTTTTTTAAAGTGAAACAAGAGATAACACTCCCTTGCATAGACGGAACATCCAAACAGAAACGGATACGGTATAATTCTCTCCCAGGATCAACACAACCTGAGTCTGGGATGGTGTGAAAACAAGAGTCTTGTGGGAGGAAATGGCTATTTTCATTTTCATTTCTCGTACATGCAACAAAATATTTCTGAATCATCACTGCTGTTTTTGTTTTGCTATCATTTAGCCATGAACATTTTTTTGCCATGCTTTACAGATAATGAAATTAAATACATTCCCATTAGGCCTGACAGTGGATCCAGTTCACATTTAAATGCAATTTGAAAGGGGCATATATTTGCATAGAGAATTAAAATTAAGACCTAATTATGTAAATAAATTATCGAATGTGACTGGGGATGGTTTTCAATTCAGTTAATATCTCATTTTATGAGACAATAGTCACTTGATAATCCAAACGACACAGCATTCGTTTTGCTGCCGACCAACACAATGGTGTTAAATATTCAGATGATATTTAATTACCAAAAAAAAAACAAGGGCTTATAAATTACAACCAATGCCTCTTAAATACACCTAGACAAATCATCCCCTCTTGGGACTTAGGTTTCCTTTCATACATACCTCTTAATTCATTTTGCACAAGGCCTCTTGAAACAGACACCAATGTGAAGGGTAGAAGTATAAACACTATAAGCCATATTCAGAGATCAGGGCCACATGGATCAATGTAGGCATTGAAAGGTAAAGTCAGGAAGAAAAAGAATATGATACACCTGGATGCTTGTGCACCTACAGTACTTACTAAACTACTGTAAACTACAAACTAAACTGTTAAAATTGTTATTAAGGTTTTACTAGTATTCATTGTATGTAACAGATAATTTGTGAAAATCAATTAGAATATATAAACATTTTTAGACGTAGCATCAAGATGCAATTTATGATCTCAAAGGAAAGAGGGAGGATCAAATCCCCTAAGAACCCTGGTCGAATGAGCACAACAGAAAGATTTGCACCCAAATCATCTGAATAACCAATAAAGCATATTATATCCTCACATAGAGGACAAACACAGAGGGTCACCCCTGATAAGGAATCTCATAACTTGCATGAGTAAATAATCTAACACAACAGGCATACAGTACTCAGACAAAACAAGTCTCCAGCAGGGGTCCTCTCTTGTACAGTGAGCTATCAAGATGCCTGAGTAACAACAAATGTTATCAACTAGCTGGTGGACCAATGAGCATCTCATTGATATTAGATTATTTGTATTTGGCAGAGGATAAATCCCTAAAACGAAAAAATATAAGTGGTCACATCAATTCTGCAGATTTAGGCAATGTATGTCTTAGACATGAATAACAGCAGGTTTATGTACTGCCCAAACATCATACATCCCTCAGAAATAATTCATAAAAGTAACCACAGATAGGAAAACTGCAGAAGAATACATATTGGTATGTTAATTCAATCGCATCGCATCGCAGATTAAAAGTTTGTATTTATTAGAATTAATAACCTTCAAAATACACTTACATCACAGTAAAAGTAATTTAATTTTCAAATGACATCCTGCATTTCAAAATATTGTATATAATTTGCCATTGTGTTGCAGTTTGACAGCACAGTGATAGCACAGGAGTGCAACATCCCAGCCCAGATTACTGTTTGTTGTTATTTTAACAACATAGTAAAGAACACTGAAATGCAGTGTGTTGGGTTCTTATTTAGATTAATCGCATGGAAATGTAAAAGCATTGTGAACTGAGCAGACAGCCAAGCATGTCATGTCGGTATGTAACTGCATACTGCTTTTGAAGGTTATTTGATGATTTAGCTAACACCGAGCATCGAGGCAGGAGGCAGTGCATTTAAGAAAGGTGGATGAAACAGGTGGGAAGCTAATGAAGAGTGTCACAGGGTAATGGCTGACCCTTTCTCAGTACCCGTGTTGCTCCATGTCTCTCTCTGTCATAGGAGGAGAGAGAGAGAGAGAGAGAGAGAGAGAGAGAGAGAGAGAGAGAGAATGGGAGCTTACTGAGTCACTGTGTCACCTTTTTCTCTGCATGTTGTTCCAAGGCTGTGTCTTTGTCATTGGAGGGAGAGAGGGAGAGAAAGTGAAGGAGAAATAGGGTCAGGGTCCAAAACAGTGCAGAAAAGTGAGTGCGAGAGAGGCTTAATGTGTCACATACACCCCCCACCTTCCCCCACCGCCCCCTCTCTCTCTCTCTCCCTCTCTCCCCTTCTCTCCTTCTATCTCTCCTCCTGTGGGTCAAGTAAACAGCCTTCACAGGGAGAGCTCTGGGGCTAGTGTTTGACCAGCCAGGCTGAAAATGGCTCTTGTCCACTCCTGCCATGTAACATTTCTTCTCCCAGCTGTTTGTCTTTTGTCGAGGACACAGCTTGTAATAAGCAGAGCCAACATATTTATGGAGTGTCCGACCTCGCCGGTACACAGGTCTTTTATCTGCTGGGTACAAAACAGCTTTGTTATTCTTTAACAATTCACAAACCAGCACAGGATTGGAGACCACTATGTTGAACAGGGAGTGCTATAGAGACACAGGGTTGTGCACACACACACACACACCCACACACGCACGCACACACACACACACACACACACACACCACACACACACAAAGTGTAACTATCTCTCCATTAAGTACGGTTTATTTTTTCTTGAGGAAGCGTAAAAGACCTATACTGTGTGGCTGTGCTCTGACCTGCGGGCCAATTAGTGTTCATGGGCAGCGATTTGCTTTGTTGTGTGTGGCGGCTGCCCGCTCAGCAACATTTATGAGTGATTAACTAAGCTTGGGCTGAGCTCTATATGAGGGACCTGCGAGGAGCGACAAAGTCACATTCAGATGCCGCTAGTCAGGGGAGTTCAGGGTAGGCTTAGGCTTGAACTTTGGTAGAAACATATATTGGAGCGAACAAAGACGTTCTTTCACAGCTCTGGTTTTTGTTATGGGGGGGTGGGGGGGGGGGAAGGGGATGTACATGTGAGAGTCAGGCAGGGGATTCCCTCAAAAGGTAATTCAGCAATAGTAATGCATTAAAACATTTTTTTTGCATTTCAACTTGTCTTAATCCCACTTAAAATGTTTAATGCAGCAGGTGTTATGTATTGAAACAATGATTGCTAATACTTTGTTAATAAAACGGATGTATTGCAGTATACAAAGTTTATTGAACAGGTATATTGCACCATTGTAAAACACATTTTATGTAACTGCTAAAATGTACATTGTTCTTATGTGTTGATGAACGTGTTTTGCTCACATGGCACCATTGTATTTCATTTGATTTCATTTGCCAATTTACAGCTCAATGCAAAGGCTAAAGAGTGAGAATGGTAAATAGTAACAATAACAGCCGCTGCATTTAATGAATACTGTTAAATGGCCTAAATGCATTTTCATCCTCTCCATCAAAGTATGATTACAAGGGACGGGTCTATCAAGTGGTCCTTTCATTTGGTTAACATGATCAAATTGACTTCTGTGTCGCAGGAGATGACACCAACGGTAATTAATTTCTCCATTAAGGGCGGCCGATGTGACAGTCATGCAAACACAGCCTGACTGACTATGAGGACACGTCAACTTCGGCAAACAAGAGACATTTCCCGCGGCCGAGGAGGAGGACTGGGTAATCACATTATCTGTCTGCGGGGACAGCCATGTTCATTAAAATAGAACAACACGGGCTACACGGATTGTCGCTACACCATCAGCATATTTGCAGATCCAGCAGATTTTTACCCTGGCATGTGCATTTACATATCGTAATGAACTTTTTTATAATTCATTCCAAATTAGTCAAGTGAGCTTATAAAGCCTGTGGGTTGAGGTACTGCCATCAGGGGCCTCTCACAATCATCGCCTTGGCTTTTGTATTATCATATTTCTATACTATTGAGTAAATGAAAAAGTTATGTATTACATTAAGGGATGAGATGCTCTGATGATAAGACATTAATATTCTATGCATGGAATTAAAGGAAGCATGAAAACATATTCAATAGCCAAATCTCTCTTAAGTGAAATCTCATCTGAATTCAGCACAACAGAACAGTATATGAAAATAGAATTGAATATAATAAAGTGTTTTGCATGTGTGAGTTTAACATTGATCCAAGCATTACATTGCCTTTGTCTTTTCCTCTTCATGGCGTACATAGGGTGTTGCCACGGCTACAGATTTACAAGTTTTGCTTGTTATGGTTTGGTGTGTGTGCATGTGTGCATGCCTGCAGGCCGTATGCTCGCCCATGGGGGGTTTTGGTACAAAAAAAAAGAAAATTCTGAAACCAACAGTTTCTCTTCCAGCAGCGAGACCTGGGGGCTTCTCTCTGGGAGGGACTATTGTCCAGCATTTTCCCCACAATGCCGCCATATGGGGAACAGAAGGATCTTCCACAGGCTCCCTCCATGAGCAAAGGCAAACACCAATCCACATATGCATAGAAGCGGTCATTTAGAGCCACCGCTTTTTACCATAACAACAGATGAAACACAGGAGTCATTTTGTTTCTGTTAAAAGGCATTCTTATAGGGGCCCAGTGCCTCTTAAGCCTGCACCCTATGAGGCAGGATAAACTTAGGGGCCCAGGCCCTGGTGTAAATAACAAAAGACACCTCACTTACATGCTTCCTAAATCCTATCGAATGGGGAAAAAAACACTTTCCATTTCCTCCTCTCCTGGAAATGAGCTTAACACAGAAACAAATGAATTTCTAAGAGCCTGTCCATTTTTAGAGGATCTGAGTGTTTTATTGTCGCTAACTGTGTGTAGATATACTAAATGTTATCTTATCTGTTTAATCAAAATAAGTGCAGATCAATAGTGTGTAACGACTGTACTGTAAAAGCAAGCACGTGTGGTTTAACTGTTTTTATTTTTTATTTGAGTCTTATTCTCAACACATCTTTTTTTCTGTTTTGTTATTTGCATCTGACTGTAATGACCACTAACTTTAAAGTGGTTTCCTTTATGAAACAACAACATTTTGAAGAAATGCTTTACTTGCCTTCATATTTACAGATAATTGTGGTAATAAGAAAATCCCATAAGCGGTCCCTTAAAAAATACTGTTAGTCACATTCCAATTCACAAGCAACTTTGTGTCAGCAGGTGTCAATGTTCGTCTAGCTGTCAATTCTTTTATTTTGTCATTGAAATTAATGAGCCAATCGGCCATTTTGTGCAGGGGTGCGAGTGGGGCGATGTGTATTTCAAAGCTGGTCAGCCAGTCAGTCTGCCAGTTAGCAGCGATATTGTAATAATGACTCGCTGATGGGAAGGTAGCAATGGAGCTGAACATTTTGCATGCCTCTAATGCAGCCTGATCTTTACTTGAGTGGAATAATGCATTACCCCTGCAAACAACCTTCCAGGACCAACTTCATTCGGTTACCTACCCGTGACGTAAATGGGAGCTCTGCCTCCTAAGAAGATAAGTTAGTTAAAATATAATTTTAAAAACTGTTTATTGCATTAAAGTACATTATATTTATTTTGTCTGTACAAATATACATTTTCATTTTCATTTTGAATGATCTCTAGATATCATTAAAATTATCATGGCATGATGATGGTATTGACTGTCTTCAAAGGAACCTAGAATGCCGTTAATAGGGTTCATCATAATGGCAGAATAGTTAATACTATACCTACATAAATAAAGTCCACTTCCGCCGCAGATTCAGCCTTGATTTGTAATGTAAGGCGATCACAATGAATCATAGCTGCCTGTAAAAGAGCTGTAGAAAACACCGCCGTGAGCTTATTGGATAAAAGATGTGAGGCCACAAACTTAGAGGAAGTATTTATCAGGGCCAGGCTAATGCACCGTGTTTAAGCCACATCCGATCTTGGTGAAATATTACACAGTTTTAATATCCAGAGGGTGTCGGGCTGCAGCGAGAGGCAGTGGAGTGCTTCAGTATAACCAAATGTTACAGTATAAAACAGCATGTCGCGCTGCCATTTGACATGGTGGAATGAGATTAGACGGAATTCATTTCTGAGTGAGGGGAAATTACAAGCCTATTGGCAACCCCCTACCTTCGACAACAGCCCCTCCTCACCCCCGCCAGTGGCCCAACAACAGAAGGTAGTCGGCCATGAACGGCGACACAAACAGCGAATGACCCCGAGCCCACATCCGTAGCTACTAGTATACAGTATGCTGGGAGCTGTACTATTGAAAGGTCATGTGGGTGTAAAGTCATACATGTCAGGGCTCACGGCCCAAATCAGCAGTATGGGTAAAGTACTACAAATTACACCTTTTAAATCATAATATATACGTTTTCTTTTTATTGATTATTAATGTACTGTTTATTACTATAATATTTCTATAATATTCTATAATTAAACTGTTGCCAAGAGATTAGAGAAGAATTGTTATTGCCAAATGATGGGTACACTTTCATACACCAAGAATTAACTGATCATTTCTGATAAATTTGGTTTTCTGGGTAATAATTTTGTTTTAAATGAACACTCCTGGTAATTTCAGGAATTACAACGTAATGGATGGCATGTCATTTAAAGCGTTACCATTCAAATTATATAGAGCCCTATTCAAACAGAACAATACCAATGTCTTGAATTCAAGTCAGTCGATTTGGCCGTGCATTGTTCTGATAGCATTGTGACCGAGGGAGGCCCTTGACACCCATGATCCCTTAACACGCATCTCGGGCCTTGCATCACATCAGCATGACACCTTGTGAAAGGGGAAGTCCACCTTTGCCTTCTCCGGGAGAACAACATGTATCAGCGGCCTCCCGTGGGCCCTGTCGGGGGTGAAGAGGTTAGACCCTCTGTGCGGCCGCACATCTTGGTCTTCCTAAAGACCACCATAATGACTGCTAATTACACCGCCATCTGTGGGGTGGCCTGTGTTATGTAGACACCTGTTCATTAAGGAGGAGCAGCAAATAGTCCATAGAAAACACACAAACCAGACGGATTAGAGAGCCCTTCTATCCTGTATACGTGTTATTGGAGTGAATTCAGAATGAATACATTCTGGTTTTAATACCCTGCTTATACTGTAACTAATGCTCTCGGGCTAATTCTACTGTTCCAAATTAGTGCGTAAATTGCATTTTACTGAATAGCACGTTTGTTTGGCATGCTATTGAAAATATTAATAAAACTGCAGAGGCCGCTTCATTTAGCTGCTCTGTGCTGCGAAATGTGTTAAAGCACAACCTGCGATACGGTTTCAGTTTGAAAAGACACCAGCAAGGTTAATCAGGCCAATGGGCAGCATTAGATGGAGGCTGTTTGGAGGGGTAGCCAATAAAAAGCTCTTAGATATCTGTTGGGGGAGACCACAGTCTGTCAATTCTGTGGCCCTGAGAGGTGATCTGCCATTACCGTCTCACAGGAGACTAATGAGAGTCATTCTGTTGCCAGCTCCATGGATAATAATGTCAATACTCACTATGTTGAATGTGGCCTGCCCTGCATTGTTTTTCTTCTGTAGTTACCAACCAAACATGGTCAGAGGAAATGTTATAGTATCTCATAGTTATAGTAAGAGTAATAATAATGACACTAAATATTCATTATATGACTAGGCAAATTGTATTTGCTGTGCAGTGCTTTCCTGTACACATTTCCAATGTATTTCTGTTGTATTTACAATATAATGAATCTCGATTATATTAAATGCAAAGCAGTTTTACGCTAAGTTTCCAATACTTGAAAATAGCTTGTATTCCTCACAGCCACGGATACATCCATCCAATCAATATCTTTCAGTTTAAGATCTTTATAAACAGATGATTTTGAAGCGCCACATATTTCAACTTGAGCTTATGACTCCATTTAGCCTCAGATCCGCCCAGAGAGCGAGCCTGCACAGCGCCATAAAGTGAGGGACAATTAGGATGTTGATGGATTGATTTTGGAAGATGAATTTTGGATTTAAAAGGTTGACACAGCGGCTGTGTCTTGCTCGCTGCGTGTGTGGGGCTCCCAATTAAGTGTGGAGAGGCAGTTTCTTTCTCTCCAGTCCCCAGGATCACGGTGTCTCTTTGACAGACGAGGACCACTAATGAGAGCAAATCTCACTAAATCCTGGAGAAATGTGATGAATTGAATTATGTTGACCATGTTCATTTGTTGTCTTCACGCTACTGTATATTTATCTGTTCACCAAAATGCTAATGAGTAGATGACACCTCCATTCAGTGTATGTCATCCATGCAGTCTTTTATGGACATATGTATCTGAGGGTAACGTATCTGTTTTCTTTGTGTTTGTTATTGTGATTATTTGTATCCCCTCCCTTTCTGTTTAACGTAAAAACATGTGCTTGAGTGCAGACATATGCTAAGTCCCGGGGCCTCAATCTGCCTCCCTCCCTAATATTTATAAGACAAATTAAGCAGGCTATCTCTCTCATTATCACACTTCAAGCACTTACCATATGCAACATTATTATTACACAACAAGCATACAATGTCCTCTTTTGAAAGGTAAATTATCAAGTCTAACCGTAACTGTTTATAAACCTTATTTAGTACATGGTACCAAAATCAGGCTTAGTAGGGAATCCGACAGATGGCTTAGTCTTATCACTGGTATTAACACCTTCAAAGTTTAATGAACTGTTAATTGCTTTTCTAATACATAATGGGACCATTGGAATACAAACGGTAATGCAAACAGATTAGCGTGTAGAAAATAGATAAACACACATTATGCTCAATGTCACCTTTAAGTACCTTTGAAATCAAAACCTGAAGGACAAAAATAAACCAAACTATTTTAAAAGGGAAGGGAAAACCTACTCCGGTAAATTACAGCAGGTAATACAACTAATGTAAGTTCTACAGTTGTGGGCATGCCCTTTAAATACTCTATAACAGGTTTTGTTCATTTTTATCACAAAGTGTATTGTCTAAAGATAAATATCAGTGTCTCTATTGACTGTTTCAATTGACAAACATATGATTCACAGCAATGTCATCCATATGTTTTAGCTTGTAGACAGTGTGCACTGTAGGAACCACAAAAACACTTTTACCTTTGGAGACATCATTTATTAAATTAAGGTTTTATTAAAGCCCCTTTTAAGGTCAATATACTCCACTAATGAGTTGTCTCTTTTGATCATCTGAGGTTAGATTGTACCTTGATCCTCCTTTTTTTATGGTGTTGGCGTCACAGCTAAGCTAACACAGCTCGGATGTTTTATATATTTCATCTTAAAAGTCAGGGAAAGTAATGCTTTTGCATGCTTACAATCCAACTCCATAACAAGTATAACTTGCTCTCAGTTTGTTCCTGGTTAATGAGGTGAACGCTTGTTTATATGCTACCCAATGTCACCAGAGAAGTCACTCAAGCGGATGTATCAGAATTAAATAAAATTAGCCTCAGCTGCCATTTTGCATCACACTATAGAGTAAAACCATTTTGCTTTAGTCTGTTGTACATCAAATCGCCCCCTCTTCTTTCCAGTCCATCCACTGCTTTGTTCTGAATTCTGAGACCTTAATGGTGGAATGCGTACATCAGGTTGGGTTGGGCCCGTTGAGTGTGATGGAGGGGTGGAGAAAATGACCAACATTGATTTATCCTGGTTGTTCTTGTGTGGTTGGGGCCATCAGAACACCTCGCTGCATTCAATTCCCTCCCATTATCTTCCTGCGATCGCCCCAGACCAACGAGCTTCCTACAGGGTCGTAAATACTTCCCCCGGACCCCATACTGCTTCCTCATCATCCTCCAGACAGCGCTTAATGACAGCCAAAAGACAGACAATGCATGCTGTCTCTGGTGACGCCTGTGCTTCTCCATGTTCTTATACATTTTATAGCGAAGAGGAATGCTTAGACCAGCAGCCACCTGCATGCATTGCAGACTTGGTATTTGAAATGATTCTTTTATAGGCAAAGAAAGTTTGTTTCTGTCACAGCCAATTTTAGCATATAGTGGCTGGTATAAAGATACTAAAAAGCCAAAGGGAAAAAAGCTTTGAAAAAGGAATGATGATTTATAAAAGGAAAGTTAATTTATTCACATGTATTGTACCATGTATATGTACCATATTTAGAACAGAGTCAACTGTCAGTGAGTGAATTTGCCACCCACAGACCCCTTGCATTGTAAAGCTGCTACATGCTCTATTAGTTCCTACTGTTCAAATGTATACATTAACAAACAGCAAGCCACACTTTGTGCCCTGAAATCGGAACATCGGAATATTACCATCCATTTGGTCCCAACATGAATATTCAAAACCGTGTAACATTTAACGTGAAATCTAGGGTTTGATGTGACATTCGAGTGACTCCGTACTGTCATGGAGAGCAGGCACACATGGTAAACAATGTATGACCTCGCATGGAGCATATTCTTTGTGGGTTCTTGAAAACAAACCTTGCACTTTGGAGGGACGCGAATGAGTGAACATTGCTCTATTGAATAAGCCTCCTAATAGAATGGCGTGTTAAGGCCTGTCATTCAAAGTCGAAGAGCGTTGTGTGATGAGGAGGCTGGGTAAATGGGTATTTTAGCAGGCATAGCTAATGTCTACAAACCCGTGGTGTTTAGTTTGTCGTTAAGAATGACATTAACAGAGACATAGACCCAGGGATTCTGATCAACCCCGAGGTCCGAACACATGGGATGGGCTTCTTGGCTCATTTCCTGTACCATAATCAAGGCTTACGCACCTTTGTGCGATGGACTATCTGTGTCTTCATGTATTTGTTTTGTCTTTATGTAGCTGTCCATCATGCCCCTGTTGACCTGCCTCTGTCTTCACGTCCTTGATTGTCTCATGAAACACCCCCCCCCCCCAGCCTTTTAATGGAAGTGGGGGGGGGCTAATTGAGGGTATAAATGGCACTACAGTAAGGAGTGACAAAGAGCTTGCATGTATATTCTCATCTCAGTTGTTGTTTACCTCAGCAGAAAATATACCACAGGTGACAACGTTAGCATGAAGAGGGACGTTTGCTCTTTGTTTCTCCATAATTCATTACGAGGGTGCTTTGACCAATCATGAGCCATGATGTCAGCTTACCCCCACAGACTGGCTACTGAACTGGCAACTGGGATAAATGATGTTTTCCCCTCTAGTGGTCATTCAGCAGTACAGGGGATGCGGGGAGAGAATGGGGGAACACAGGGTATAGGAGAAGAGAGGAAAATTACATTTTGCGTGCGTGAGCGTGAGCGTGTGCGTGTGTATGGCGCTGTGTTTATGTGCACACTTCTCTCCCGAGCGACAGAAACCTTGTTGTGATTTATGCAGCCTGAGATATGGGCGCTAGTTACGCAGTAGCAAGACATCGATCTGACAAAGCAAACCAAACAATAAAGAGGCGAGGAAGATGATGTGCCCAGTGGAGTGGAGAAATGGAGAGTGCACCTATAAGAGCTAATTATCTGAGCACATAATTCTTCAGGTTAAGACAGGGAGAGGGAAGATGAGAGCCAGCCAAGCAACAGCTGTGTACGAAGGGTCTGGCCAACAGAATGGTTGTAGCCTCCCAGACACTGACCCCCTCTCTCTCTCTCTCTCTCTCTCTCTCTCTCCCTTTCTCTCTCTCTCAGTCTCTCTGTATCTCTCTCTCTCTCTCTCTCTCTCTCTCTCTCTCTCTCACTCTCTCAAACGAAGGAAATGTATTTAGTCAACTTTTGTATGTATTTAAATATATCTCTGTCTCTCACTCACTCTCTCTGACTCACTCTCTGTCTAAAGTATCTCTCTGTGTCTCTTTCACTCACTCTTTCTCTCAGTCGGCCTCTCTCTCTCTCTCTCTCTCTCTCTCTCTCACTCTATCCCTCGCTCACTGTTTTATGTATTTAAATATATCTCTCTCTCGCTCACTCTCTCTCTCACTCTCTCTCTCACTCTCTCTCTCACTCTCAAACAAAGGAAAAGTATTTAGTCAACTGTTGTATGTATTTAAATATATTTAAATGTATTTAGTCAAAATGAACCTCATCAGCATTGGATTATTAAGTGTGCACCACGTGTTATTGCTGATTAATGTAATAATTTAGGCGCTGTCTTCCACACAAGGAGTTTCACTGCATAAGAAACTGCTTGTGGTAAACTTTAAATTATGACGACTATGAACCACTTTTTATGTGACATTATTATGTGATATTATTAATTCAACATCTAAGCACTGTGAAAAAACTACACGGAATGAAGTGTCCTTTATAAACATCCACATCGTCCATTATTTAAGTAATATGTTAAAACAGTAAAATATCTTATAACAGACATCACTTGGTAATTATAGTCTTTGAATCTAAAGTAATGTAATGCTATTTAACTAAGTCATAATTTTGATGATATCCCTTAGAAATGATTCACAATGCTAATCTTACTCAGATGAGCAGAAGCATGAAGAACCATTGGCCAGAAGTATATGCACATTAACAGCCAGGGCCGTTGTGGTTTTAAAAGTAGCCCATAATAATTATTGAATGAGTTCACAAGGCACCGCCCAACCCTGTGTCATTCCTGTAGAAGCCGCGGAAAAAATAATAATGATCATTTTTGCAATTATTATTCCCTATCTAGCAGATCCATTCTCTGCTTCTGTAAGCAGCGCTCCTCTAATTAGACACGCGCACACGCTCACACACACACACGCAAAAACCAGGAAGGTGGGCGCTTGCTGTCGTTAATAACCCTAGCGTATATAAAAGCAATGCCAGACAGCCTCTGACACTTTTAGTAGTTGGGCAAACAAGATGTAATCTGCGCTTGGTGCCAGGAGCGGCTTGGACCGCGGAAGAGAAAGAGGGAGTTTGGCCTGTAACTCAATTCAAACAGACCATGAGTACATCACTGAGGAAGACCTTATCTCTGACTTAAACACAGATAGACAGTAGGTGTGGGGGGGCAGTGCAGGTAGTGGCAGAATAAATGGCTGCTTGCCGTTGCTGATGTGTATGTTGTTAGTTTTTCAATGGCCGCAAAAGGGTTGCCTGCGACTTACAGTAAAGTGAACATTCATGTGTTGTCAGTTTGGCATATTTACAGTACCGGTACCGTGTTTTGACGCAGTGTCATTTGGCTATGTTGTAGTACTGTACTGTATGTTGTGTTTTACTTGTATTGTTTTTTGTATTGTACAGTATTGTGGTGTGTTCTGTTGTGATGTCACGTGGCCTTGTATTGTATTGTTCTGTGTAGAATCATATATATTGTTGTGTTACTATTTGCTATTTGTGCTGTTATGTTGTTTTGTATTGTGTGCTGTATTGTATTGTGTTCTGTAGCGTTGGCTGCAAGGTTCGCTGTTGTAATGTTGCATTTTTAAGTTGTGTTTTTCTTCGCGTTGTTGTGTTGCTGCTGCAATGTGCTCTGCTTTGTGTGACATTGCTTTGTGCGTGCAAGTTGTGCTGGGCATAAGAAGGTAGAGAAGGGGACCCCTGGCACCCATCTAACCTTGGCACACTGGTGGGCATGCTCCACTGGCCCTAAACATGCTGAGGTTTGAATCCAGAACTGCCTCTGTGTCATGGAAGCCTCCAGAGGAGAATCAGCCGGCTCCATTAATATCCCCGACTGTATCACATCAGTCAAACCCTACAGCCAATCACATCTCCAGGATTCAACGAAGAGCATATGTCTCCAAATGAGACTGATCCCACTAAATAAGTGGACATAATACTAAATGTTCATAGCCTGTTTATATATTAAATATTAACCAGTTCGAAGGACCAATTAAGGCACTCCCAGTTCGTCCAAGGTCGATCCATGTCATTGTTTGCTTGTTTGTGTGTTTGTTTGTTTAATATAAACTATGAATTCTAATTCTGAAGGCACAGAATGGCCGCATTAACCAGCCATGGCAGTCTGGGAAGGGTTCCAGCTGGAAGTGTCCAATGGACGGAACATCCCCCAGACAAAACTGGCTTCACTGGCTGGAGCTAAATACTTTCTCATATTCAACTGGTCAGTAAGAACTAGAGAAAATGTAACGGCAAAAATTAAAGCAAATATTTAATGGTGCACCTCTTTGGGCAGCCGATTTCACTCAGGGGCTCTACCCCCTCGCCGGAATTAATTACACAATGATTTGTAGACAGGCTTTCAAAGGTTTTATCTCACCTGTGTCAGAAAGCCACTGATAAGATGCAGCAGGGCCATACATTATGCTCCCATTGGAATGTAAGAGGCATAATAACTTGAAAAAGATCTACGTCACTCTTCAACATCCCCTCCCTCCTACTTTCAGCCTGGTTGCCTGGTTAGCTTGCTGGATGTTTGACTGGGCTGTGCTATTGCGTCTGTGGGTGGCGGCATGTGTCTGGGAAAGTTCAGGTGAAGTGCATATGAGTGTGAGTGTCAGAGGGAGGGGGGGTTTGTTGGCCTCTGACAATCACTAATTTTCCACACTCTGACATGTTGCCATGGGGCACATGATGCACAGGGATGAACATAAACACTATGCAGACGGTCTATATGTCCTCTTCCCCATACTGTCTTCTGTTGGAGGGAAGGTTGTCAGAATGTCTTCGACTGACACATGTAAGCCAATCTGGAATTAGCAGGACAAACACTGCTCCTTGTTGGCCTGGTGTGACCCTCATTGGCCCTTCACTATGTGCATTCGGCCACCTCTCCCTCACACTCCCGTCACAATCCCATTTCCTGTGCGTTGCGGGGGGATGGGGGGGATGGGGTCTCCAGCCCCTCTCTGCACCGCTCCATGATGGATGGCTGCACCTCTGGTCGTCTTGGCCTGTCCATCAAGCCCAGCGATTAAAACAATTGGAATGACCAACACCCCCTTCACACACAACCTTTATCCCCATGCCACCCCCCCATCACCTTTCCCGCACAGCCCTCCTTCTCCACCAACAACCAAGCTATCTGTCTTGCCCAAGATAAAACATCATTTGTTCTGTACTTCCCAGATAATTTACTCTCCCCCACCTCTCGCTCTTCCCCCCCT
>JAOEGT010000007.1:2467542-2489599 GCA_025447795.1 Speoplatyrhinus poulsoni | reverse complement strand
ATATATATATATATATATATATATATATATATATATATATATATATATATAGAAATAAATATATATATACTCTATATATATAGCTATATCCTATACTGTATGATTTACTATCCAGCATAATATTTATGTGATACTGTGCCTGCATTAGTAAGTAAATGGCATGTGATGAAGACTCATAAGGGCTGCATATTTATTATATGAAAAATTTATTTATATGAAAGATAATACTTTGTCACTTTAAAGTTTTAGGTTTGGTTTAGATGCACCTAAGGGATCAATCCTTTACTGTTACAAATTAGGATTGATGCCTTGCATCGTCTTTATTAATATATTGATGGCGCTGTCAGAAAGAGTGCTAATAAGATTTTTTCTCCGCTCCATGTTGATACAGGAGCTAAAGTAATTGATGAAAATCCTGTAAAACTCCTTAATTTTCTTCCCTTACACCTTATTTGTCTGCCATCTGCTCCATTTAGGGCTCCCCTGAGGATGGCCATGATAGGCTGAAATCACTCTTGATGAGAGTCCTGAGTGAACACTGCTCACAATCAATTCTCCTCTTCTGCGGTGCATCATTATTCATGAACACACGTTTCACCTAACAATCAAAATATAGAAACATTTTTAAGTTAGAGCTATTAAAAACCTTGAAGCTTGCGTTGAAGAACACTGCGTACGGTATAAACATTTATATACCGCCACTTTGCCTCTCCTGTAGATTTCAGGCCTAAATATACATGTTTACATGATCTGAGGACCGACGGTAGAGGGGTGGCTTTAATCTCTCTGTAGCCATGAGAAGTGGGAGGGGGAATAAGGGGGGCTGTGAAATGAACTGTGGCCACTCTCCTTGACCAGTTCCCAGTGGTCAGTGGTCCACATCCAGGAGACTAGATTGGATTTATTGCTACTGGGGCAAAGGTAACAAATACATGCAATATAATGGCGGAGATGGATGCCATTATCACTGGATGGATTTTGTGCCCATCATGAGGGGCAATCACATGGAATAGATTGATACTGCAAGCAATAGCTTTATATTGGCCTTATATATCTTTACTGAACAATTTACAAACAGAATATGCTTCAGCCAAGTAAAGTGAGATACAGCATAAGTGAACAATATGTCACGTATTACTTTACAAACTTCTTCCATTCTTCCCGAATGTAGTGTTTAAGTTGTGAAGTTTTTCTTTAATTCTTCACTTTTCTCACTACTTCCTACAGTAAAAGACGTTGAACGAAATATTATATGAATCAGATAATGTATAAAACCATTGTCACATTGGTTTTGTGTGTAATCAACAGAATGTGGACAGTGCGTGTACATCAGACCACGCTCAGCCAGAGGTTTCGGTCATCTTAAGGCAGGAATATCTTAATTTCCGCTGCGGGGTTGGCTGAGTCCTTGGAGAGGTGAGCTGAGGTTATGAGAGGTCATGTAGAACAGCGCAGCGCAACAACGATTCAGAGGCCAAACCCTTCTGGACAGGGCCACGCGAAGCAAACGCAATGGAAACGAAGACGAAACACAAACGTTAAGAGCGAGTGAGCCAACACTTGCCACTTCACTGGCTTCTTGAGTAGCGTATTTCATTCTGATAAAGAAAGTCCTTGCATTATGCAATTCATAAAAAATACACAATTGTTGTATCTATTTTGAATTATGTAGTTGTATTTTAACGACCTCGTTTAAATATACCAATAATGCACTCAAGCCAATGCCTTTTTAAACTATATTATTTTTTTTTGTAAAATAAATAAATAAAGAGATACATGTTTATATGTATTGTAAAGTGCTCAGTAATAGATTTTTAATGTTCATTTGTCTGTGCCCTGCAGGCTGGGATCTTTGACATTTGAAATAATTGTTGTTAGAAGGATCATCACCAAGGGAGTGTTGTGAATAGTGTAGGGACGATTTGAGTAAATGACTGTGTCAGCCTGTTTATTTGTATCACAATTGCCTCAGGCAATACCCCAGGACAGCTATTAGGGGGCCTGACCATAAATAAAGAGAAAGGAAAGCCCGGCTGTAACACAAAACTTAACACTTAATGTAACAACTTAGCAGATAAGGCTCCCCATGGAGACTGAGGAAATGAAGACTGGAAAAAAAATACTTCAAGCAGAGAATATATTATTATTAGTTTGCCTAGTAGTACTTAGCAAGGGTCTTAAAATTAAGTAATAAATTAAGAAACATAATGTCTAATATAATAATGCTTTTTGGTTTGGCTATAAATACATGTATTATTATTATTATTATTATTATTATTATTATTATTATCATTATTATTTTACTATATTTATTATCATCATCGTAGCAATATTATTATTATTATTATTATTATTATTATTATTATTATTATTATTTTACTGTATTTATCAGAATTATTAGTAGTAGTATTTGCATTGCTATTATTATTATTATTATTATTATTATTATTATTATTATTATTCGTATTCGGGCCTGTAGGGTTAGAGATCACATGTCTATTCAGATTTACAGGCACTGCTCCATATGTTAAAGCATATTGCACAAAGCTGGCCAATCCATGTTGGCCTTAGGGTGGGCAGGGAGCAGGCCTGTATTTCATTAGATGCCTCTAATACCCCTGGCCTGCGGTAGAGCCTGAGGTCTGAGAGGAAGCTTTACAGCGCTTTGTAAAGGCTGCTAAACAAACGCTATCGGTCCCAGTGGGCTTGAGATTATGACAGGCTTTATGTCACTCCAGCATGTAAACACAACACAGCCTCAACGCGCTACTTAGGGAGTGAGGGAGAGCCAGGAAGGGATGCAGTGTGTGTTTGTTATTGGGACGAATCAGCATTCATTATTATTAACTGTGTCCAGCATACATGTTGTAGTTAAAGCCTTGCACTACAAATATCTACGTCCTTGTTTGGTTTAACATGTAGAGAGCACATATGCAGTAGCCTTCCCTACACCTGAGCACTGTGGCGGATATGTGTAGGCCATTTGTACTGCCAGGGAAATACAGTTCCTTTAACATTTCTTTTAAGGAACTTTCACCGCAGGTGTTTGCAGAGAGCCGGCGTAGCGTGGCAGGCCTGGCATGCGCGCGACTGCCGGACGCTCCCCGCGCAGCAGGGACGGACCCCTTGGCTTCGCAGCAGGGGGGGACGCCCCGTTGTGGGTCAAACCTCAAAGATGGTATGTTGTGTTTGAGGATGGCCGGAGCTAAATGAGCGGCATTTCTTAAACATTTTTGTGCCGGGGGATCCACTGATCACTTCCACACAGGACGTTTGACTCGTGCTTCTTTATGTTAAGGAAAGGCCTGTCGTAGTGCTAACTGACTCTGTGTTATTATTATTATTATTATTATTATTATTATTATATATTAACAGATATTAACAGAAATGAATGTGACCCTGCTGCGTCCCTGGTGGGAGTGGAGCTCAAAGTTACTGCTCAGAAAGCAAGAGGGAGTGTGTGCGTGTGTGCGTGTGTCCGGGGGGTGCCGGGGTGGCAGAGTTGGACTGGAGGAGGGACCAAGGTTTTCGGGGGATTATGCTAAACCAAGAGATGGCCAGACAAAGACAGAAGACTACCCTGCCCGTGGCATTTCAATGGGCACGAGGGGTTTAGGCAGGAGAGACAGCAGAGGAAAAAAGGAAGAGAGAGAGAGAGAGAGAGAGAGAGAGAGAGAGAGAGAGAGAGAGGGGGAACAAAATAGAGTTTCTCGGCAGTGGCAGACACATTTTCCTGGCTCCTCAAACAGATGCAGGGGCAGATGGTGGTGAATTAACAGAAAATGGGAGAAGAAGAAATGAGAAAGCCCAAAACGGGCCCATGGAGGGAACACATTAAAATACTGTGCATGTGTGTGTGTGCGTGTGTGTGTGCGTGTGTGTGCTCTCGCTGTCGGCATGGGAATGGATGTGTGTGTGTGTGTGTGTGTGTGTGTGTGGGTGTGTGTGTGTGTGTGTGTGTGTGTGTGTGTGGGGGGGGGATCCTTGGCTGCAAGCGAACGTATGTGTGTGTGTGTGTGTGTGTGTGTGTGTGTGCGTGTGCGTGTGTGTGTGTGTGTTTGTCTGTCTGTCCATGTGTGAGTGTGAGTGTGTATGTGTATGTATTTAGTCTCTTTTGTCTGTAAGTGTTTATGCAAGGGTGGGTGCGTGCAGGCGTGTGTGTGTGTGTGTGTGTGAGTGATGTGCATGGGTCCAGGGAGAAGGCTGTTAACCAGTAGCTCAGCTGGGAGGCTGGAGGTTTTCCACTCAGAGAAAGAGCTTGCGATAATAATCACAGGCATGAAATTACAATGCTGATATTTGTGACACACCAGGGTTGGCTGTGGCACAGCCAATACACTCAAGGGGGTCCACACACGCACACACACACACACACACACACACAGTCACACATGCGCAGGCACCTGCACACACACACACACATACATAGATAGTCACGCACACGCACGCACATACACACACATACACACACACACGCACACACACACATATTGAGTCACACACATGCACGCCCACACACACACATGCACACACACATACATACATAGTCACACACACGCCCACACACAAACACACTGACACATATTGAGTCACACACATGCACGCACGCACACACACATACACACATGCACGCACGCACATGCGCACGCACATGCGCACACACATGCCCGCCCACACACACACACACACACACACACACACGCCCAACGGTCACCAATAAGCAATCCCGTGGAGAGAAAGTTTAACGCACGGCCTGGTAAGTACAGGCGCAGTACTCCATTGTGCCACCGTCTGCAACACAACTGTCTATTTGGGAAAGGGGCTGCAGAGGTAGCGAAGGGTGTGAGCCTATGAGCTCCGTATTGGGAGGGGTGGAGACCAGTGTGATGATGCTGGAGGTGCAGGACGGGGTCATTCACGTGCTTGTTTGTGTGCCGTGCTGCATGGCCTCACCCAAGGCCAATGGCGCCCTTCCACACAGAGCGAACTCGCACGCGGCTCCGTTGTGTCATGACGCACCACTATAGGCAAACGCAGCCGAGCATTCTGGACACAAATTGAGGTGATGGTCCGGCGTCGCGTTAACACCAGGAGCTGAGGGAGAAGACACTGGGTGTGCTTCTCCCATGTTCCCAGGCTTCTGCCAAGATGTGACATCACGTTTCGTTCCCCGTCCACTCAGGAACGCGAGGGCTGAAAGGGTGGGGGAGATGAGGGGGGAGGGGGGGCGCAGGGGATGGGGGGGGGAGAGGAGAAGCTCATTTTCATGTCCGTCATCTCCTGCTCCCGCCGTCGCCTCGTTCTGCTATTCCCGGGGTGAAAGTGAAAAGTAGATGTGTTGTCAGGGTAAAACTAATAATGGCAAGAGGGGGGGGGTGGGGGGGGGGCACAGACTGATCCCAATTGCCCTGCTTTCAGCCCCTGCCACCCCCACGTTCCCCCGCACTAAAGGGTCCACTGACAGATGGAGCGGGGCGCAGGGGGACAAAGTGCTGACTTGGCATAAAAAGGCCCACCAGACAGCCTTGGCTCGGCAATGGGGTTCTCTCAAAATGGGTTTTCTGCTGCGGGACACTTGCATCCCTGGAAACAGCATGAAAAGTGTGAAGTACATTTTATTTATAAGAACATTTAAAGGAACGCACAGACTCCCTCATAAGCTCCGCCCCGCACATAGAAACGCATTGCGGAGCCAAGCGGCATGGTTGTTGTGAGCGATGTTCGCCACTTTGTTTATGTTCCTATTTATGGAGCCAGGGCCGTGTAGAATTTACGGGCTATAATACAATCGGCGAGTGCACCTTTAAGTAACGTGGATATATTGTACATGCGGTAAACTGACATTTATTTTGTGGTCACACATTTATTTTGTGGTTGCATTGCTCATAAATTTATGATATTTCTTGGCCTTGGAAATCACTCCCCTCACTTTCCCTATGCTTTTTACGTGCCCGCTGATTAGAGTCTCTTATCAGTTTTGGGGTGCATTCAAGCCACATACCAAGGCTTCTCTATGTTTTACAGCGTAGCTGGGACAGATGCCAGTAGGCACTAAGACCAGCGAAGGGCACGACCTCTCTTCTCTACCATGTTTATTGGGTCCATTCATGAGGACCTCGGATGGCTACAATGCACTGTGGTTACAGTATCACTTCATGGAGCCATTTCAGTCAGATAATCTTCACCTCTCAGCGGTGGGAGCGATAGCTCAACAGATCTATCAGCAGAAAGGAGCAAAAAGTGAAGGTCATTATAATGTCATCAAAAGTGTTTACTGACCCCAGAGTCTCAGAGATTGTATATTGTTCTCCTGAGGGTAGATATGGTACATGAAAGGGGAAAAGGGAGACAAAGAAAGACATGTTGAAGGACAGGAGCTGAAAGAGATTTGGAAGTAGCAAAGAGATTTGGAAGTAGCAACAGTGTGTTATGGTAGCATATTTTAGCACAAATGTGTCGCCTTAAAGCCTGTAATGTAGTAGACGTTGCCTGTTAGATTGATACCATAGAATATGTAGTAGAGATTATCTCAAGACGTGAGCACAAGCTGCTCTGCCACATTCCCAGCAGGGACTGACTGGAAATTGTTATCTATACCCATAAGGAGCATAGATAACACAATACATTTCGTGATGTATTCCTTAAATATAATCCCGGCAGCCATAGAATGCCCTTGTCTGTTTCGGGGGCCTTTCCCACTTGGGGCCTGACAGCGAATCACATCTCCTGGCTGAAACAAGGAAGCATGACCGCTCCAATACCTTATAAGTATAAATATTGAATGAAAAACAGGATAAAGGAGGAAAAATAATGGATAATTGAAGGTTCGTATTGTTCATGAAAAGAAAAAAGAAAAAGAAAAAAACTCCACCCTCAAAATGACATGCTGCTATTGGCTGTTGACGTGTACCAATCGTGACAAACATAAAGGGCCGCGGTAGCACACCCATGTTGCAATGAGAGCCGTCTCGCCCCGCGCGCAGCGTTAGCAAAGCAGTGGAGACAGATGCCCCGCTATGGCTTCTCCCGAGCACAATGAGCCTCATCAGCTATTAGTAATTGACCATTAATGAAGTCCCAATGACGACCCACTAAGGAATAACAACAAGGGCCCTGGGGGAGCGGCGGTGGCGAAGTAGAAGGGTCTCATAGCATTAACATACTCCCAAGGCTACAATAGGCTTTTAAATGGCCAATCAATAAAGAGCATTAGTTCACCGTGCCCTCCCAAGGACCCTGGAGGTGTCATGTGATGAGAGGCTAAGCTAAACAGGGGGAAATACACCAATGAAGAGTCCTTGGGACATTAAGGGAAACACTACGAGATGATTGTCATTTAGTTGCTGTATTTTAATTCAAATCCAAAGCTGTGCTAAAGAAAGACTGTACGCTGTAACTTTATAAATGGCATATATTTACCCAAAGCCCATGTTGTTCACTTTCCCAGGGCCAAAATGCTATGCATTGTACAACATCAGCATTTTAACCGATACCGTAAAACCAGGACACCGGCATCACAAATATCGTGTGACATTTACTGTACGTATCCCATTAGAGAGCGCTGAACAAAGGTAAGGCCACACTGCAGCAAGCCGTTTTATTCTTAATTTTCTCATTTGTGTTATATGGCACTATGAAATGGATGTCATTACATAGACTAGCACTACCACACAAATACCACAGCGCTGTGTCCTTGAAGGTGGCATAATAAATGGTTCATCACTGGCTACCACATGGCAGGGCAAATTTATGGCCACTGATCCCCCATCATCACGGCAAAGCACTCACTAAAATTTCATTGTAACTTTGGTGGAAATAAATAAATTTGCCCCCTGACCTTGAAGAATACCCCTCATCCCCCCCTTATCCCGTATCCCATATCCCGTCTCGGCAACGATGATAGACCCCTCTGCTTCAATCAACCCCCCTGCCCCGCTTCACACGCCATCCATCCATCTCTCTCTTTCATACAGTGGCTGGCCACGGTGGGCTAAAGATAGGCATCCCAAGTTGATGCCTTCGACACGACCACGAGCTCCCTTAACCCACCAGACGCACGTAGCCTCTCACTGTCTCCTGGGCGTCTTCTGAGACCTGTAGCCCCATGTGTATGAACAGACACAAGCAAAGACATACGAAAGGAGAGGAAGAGAGAGAAAAAGAGAGAGAGAAATGGTGTGTGTGTGTGTGTGTGTGTGTGTGTGTGTGTGAGGGGGTGGCGAGGGTGGTTGGGTCAGAAATGACAGGAGGGGAATATGCATCGAGCCTCTGTTTAAATCAAGACAAAAGACAGATATTGAAAATAACGGAGGGTACAGACCCCTGGACGTTATGGAATGGACACCTAATGGAAACACATTGCTGTGGGCCCAAGTGTTTTCAGCAGTCTGCCTGCGCACAGTGACATTCCAGCCTGATAATCTGGCATGCCATCAAATTAGAACAGCAAACACCTAAGTGACAGAGATGCATGTTCCTGTTCCATTGAGCCACTACAACTGTCTAAGCGCAACAAAACCTCAACTCAAATATACAGCCCTACCTAAAGAGAGGCAAGAATATTAAATAAAATCAGAGTTGTCTACCCTCGACTAGCCACAACACTAATATCATTAGATGCCAATATTCTAATATTAGGTGGGGGGGCAGGCAAGCACATAAAGTCCATTAAATATGCGTCGTTTTGACAGAATTAGATGATAAAAACAGTGGATCACTTATCACTTATAAATGAACAGTATGCTATTATGTCTTCCTGCAGAAATTGGTTGTTAGTCACAAAACTATTAAGCAACTCCACAACTCCACTTTAGAGAGACGTAGTGGGGGAGTGCAGGCGGGCATAATAGCTTTAATCTGCCTGTTGTTTGTCTCATGGGCATTAAACACCATCTTGATATGAGCAAGACCACGGTGCACGCAGGGAGGGGGTCCTCGTAATATTTAATAGGTCATCAAAGGGAATGGGGGAGTACACTGCTGACATTTGCCAGGATAGTTAGGAAAAACCCCAGGAGTCGTCATACCGTATGACTCATTACCAGAATACAGTCAACTTGGTTGACTCATTCTTCAAAGAGACTGTCTCTGAGAAATATAACCTGCGACATATCCAGACACAATGGCGTGGGATTTGTACACCATTTTTGGAATTTGCAGTGATCACTTGAAATATTGCATGAATAAAGGGAAATAATAAAAATACAAATACAAATAAGAAAACTGCTTTCATGTAGGTTTTTCACGCAGCTTGAAGATTTCTCAACTATTGATACTATGCTGGTTCGCTCTTTAATGCGCTGTAAAAAGCATGACCGTTCTGTTTGTCTTACAGAATACAACAGGTATGGTGGTAGTACAGGACAGTCCATGCAGTTCTAACCATTTTAGGCTACACAGCAGGTGTTTAGAGAGGAACATACTGTAGGACCATGTCGGTACCGTAAACACTCTAAACATCATTTCACTTCAGTAGGATGTAGTCAGCACAGCCGCAGCTCATCTTACTGTGCATTCACTTTTCTGTCATGTCGGTAAGACGGCAAGCACCTACAGTACGAGTGGCGTTGATTTAGACCACTTTATGGCATTTGAAGCAGACTGATACAAATTCAGTTCTGTTTGCCATTGTGTCCGTTTGCATCAAGATATTCACACACACTGAAATATTAATGCTATGTGTACATACAGTACAGTACCATCATCTTCATCATCATCATCATCATGTTCTGGCCACAGAGCTTGCTCCCAAATGAGAAATTAAAATTCTTAAAAGCCAGAATGCCTCATCCTCGATGGAAGACAAAGCTAGACGTATTCAGCTGTCACATTCCAGGCCGCTCAAACTTTGGACAACCCCCTTGGCCCCCTTCAAAACAGCACTGGCAGCTATTCCATGCCCCTCACACATTGATTCCCCTCCCGAGGGCCCAAACCAATTTCTCTTGTTTTCAGAAGGCCCCCCCTGCATGGACCTGCAGTGGCAAAGACATTCACCCATCCGCCCAAGATGACTATGACTGATACAGCAACCAAACGATCAATTTGTACCTCGCTCGCTTTCTCTCCCTCTCGATTCTATTTTTCTTGCTCACCCTCACTCTTTAATTCTCGCTGTATGGTTCTCTCTCTCTCTCTCTCTGTCCTTCCCTCTCTCTCTCTCATATGTTGTTTGAGTACTATCTGTATTTCTCTCTGTTTTGTCTTCCAGGTTGTTTTTTCTACAGTGCACTTTCTCACTATTTAGTTGATGTGTGGAATATGATGAAAGAGTGAGCAAGCAGACAGCTTTGACACCATGGCCGGTCAGAGATACAATACATTAGGAATTTGACCTTGGAGAACAACTCATTTATTCGGTCATCTTTCACCATTCTTGACACATATTACTTTTCATTGAAGAAAAAGCCTAGAGCTCATTCATCCATATTTCATAACTAAGACATTTGATGTTGGACAGGCCAGCTACTTCTTTGACACGCTGACCAGTTAGTATACTGTATATCCCAAATAAAATATCAACACAGCACTGCCAACCCTAAAGTGTCACTTTTTATATTATCTAAGCAGCACTTTTGTAGTCATAATTTTATAATAAATCAATCGTATGTTGAGGGTTCAAGGAGATTTTAGCTGTTTGGTCTATGATATTTCATTCATTAAACTAAGCATAAAAACAATCTGCTAATCCATAATTTTATTGCAGGGAGCAGACTGTGCGGTCGAGAACGCTCATGGAAAAAAGAAACATTTATCAACGTGCATTGACAAAGGAGGGGTTATGCATTTGGGTACATTTGCATATATTTTTTGTGCTTCCAATGACTGAATGTCTGATTGTGCTGTGCGTTTATACAGTGTCGTCACAATGAATAAGATAATGATTTAATCTCGCGCCTTGGTATGTGAAAATGAAACGGCGTTCCCATGTGGTAGCGTTGTGTGGACTCGTTGGTTTGGTGTGTGTTTGGTCGCGGGGGTGGTTCGGTCCCTTTCCTTGCTATTCAGAGACAATTTGTAAGGCCGGCTGTTAAAGCCAGGCTGAAGTCTGCAGAACAGCTGGAGCCCCTCCATGATTGATAAACGCGGCGGCGAGAACTTCATCTCCCCCTGAATGAAGACAAAGGCCCCACAATGCTCCGCCAGTGTGGTACGCCGGCCTGTCGTTAAGTGCGGAGCGCAGACATGCCTCGGTCCTCAGCTGGGGGAGTCGAGGTGCCAAGAGGGAGGTCAGGACCCAAGCTAATTACCATTTTATGACAAAACGCTCCTTTTGTAGTCATTATATAATTGATTTACCTTTCAGGGGGGAGATTATTATGAAGTGGTTTTACAAAGGGGGATTAAAGGGGGTTCAAGAGCAATCTTCAGAGATGCTAGTACTACAAGGACGGATGTGTTGAATAAAAATATGAGTAGATTCAGAGTGTTTTAATAAAGCAGGAAAGACACTAACATGCACAATAGTATGCATAAAAAGAGCATTAAAGAAAATAATGCTTGTGTCATAGTGTTAAAATTACTTCATCAGTCACGCAACAATAATATGGTGTGTAAAAATTGCCTAATAAATATATATATAAAACAAGATGGAGACAAGCAGAAATATTAAGAATCACTACAGGGGACTCACTGATCCAAAAATTGGACCAATATTATGAGCAGCTATGAGCATCAAGCATGACAATCCTCTTCAATTATAAGTGATTATATACACATCACGATGCTGAGCTGACCACAAAACCTTTCAATACATTTATCAGGAATCGGTATGACAAAGACATGTTTGGTCGGTCTGCTGCTTTGGTGTCGTGAACTTTTGTTTAGTTTGTGACCCATGCAGAGCCAGGTCATTGAGTCGGTTTATAGACAGCTTTATCAAGGTGATTGTCTGAAGAAGCTAGGTTTGCAGTTTTAGCCTGTAATTCAATTACAGGTAATGCTACAGGCATTACCAGAACCAGCAGCATGTGAGACAAAAATTGACATTTTCATTGATTACAGGAAATTCCTGTAATAAACATGTATGATTAATTCAGGAAAGGGAGATTTTGACATTTTTGAAGTTAAATTGTTACATTTTAGTTGTGAAAAAAAGAGGTGAACTTAAGTAAAAAATGCCTCTACTTTTCCTATGAGCAATTCATAGTTGTTTTAGAAGAGACTGATTCATAGATAGTACAATATACAGTAGTTGCTCACTTGTTTTGATTTAGTATATATCCCAGCAATTTCAAACACATCCTTCCCTGTGAAAACAAATGATGTTTTTCAAAAAAGCTCTTAAATTTCTTTGTTTGAGAGGAATTTAGACTGTGTACACCCATCCTTGACCTATTTAATGGCTGGGTTCTGTTGAGGACCCACAAATTGAAAAGTTTTCAGTCACTAAGTGAAATGTATGGGTCTGCCTCCAGCCCAGAAAAATTGGGAATTGTTCTGTTTTAATTCCAAACCCAATTCCAGACATCCTCACCGCTGAGACAAAGTGAATGTAAGGCCCATCCATTGCACTGCACGAGTAGATTTCATCTGCCAGCACACGCGATGAATGAGTGAATATTGATGAACACAAAAAAATGCACTGGGGCCATTTCTCCATTATTGTTGGTGTTGAGGTGTTGAAGATAGGAGAGCAGTAAGAGGAGGCGCTGCCATGGATCCCCTGGGAAGTCAGGCAACCCTCTTCATATTCAGAACATTCCCTATGAAGTTCAGAAAGAGATATCAATCTCACTTTGTGGTGCTGGGCCTTCATTTGTTTGTAAGAGATGCACGGCGCAGCTTATTTAACTGTGCCAATTCTTCAAACCCTGCTTACAGTCGATGTTCACAGTCGAACGTTTATGTTCACATGCACACACATTCACATGCACGCACGCACGTGCACACACACACACACACAAACACGCACATACACATGCACATGCACGCACACAATACAACTATGGATAAATGGGACGCTTGTTTAATGCCACAAATATTAGTTTCTTCTTTTGCAACTGCATTTTATAGACAGTGGGGAAGGTTTAAGATGTGTTGGAAAAAAAGTGTACGTTAGAGAAACCCCATTGATATACAGTAGACAGATAGCAACATAATACTGTAGTAGCTTAGTCAATTGTGTTTTACTATTGTATTGCCTGTCCATTTGCATCAGAGTGGGGCGCTTGGCCACACTGTTCTCACTAAACTGTAAAGTCAAAGCCCTTATTTGAAATGCTGGGCTGATAATTGAGATCAGAGGTAAAGGAGCAATTTGAGGGAAACACGTGTTAGATTGCCACAGTGGAACATTACACTGGTGCTCTGCTTGTAGATGCAAGGTTCTTAGCCACTGTCAGTATAGCAGGCAGGGCCAATAATGATTCTATGAAGTGAAATAATTACATGCATCTCCACAAACACAGCCTCACTTCAGTGCACACCTCGCTCGCTCTCTCTCTCTCTCTCTCTCTCTCTGTCGCTCTCTCTCTCGCTCTCTCTCGCTCTCTCTCTCTCTCCCTGCCATGCTAGTTTTGTGCTTGATGTAGCTCCATCTAACCTAATACAACCCTCACTGTACCACTATTTGTAAATCTACCTATATGTTCTTATTTATTTTAGTGTCTGTTTTTCTGTTTTTCTGTTTCCTGTGTTTCTTCTTCTTCATGCCTCTGTATTGCATGTCTACATGAGCATGTTGTAGCCTCTCCTCCCCTCTTCAGATAGCAGTGTAAGGCAGCCATGCCTGCCTGGCCCTGGTTTGGCTTTAGCAAGCCAATGGGCCGTGCAGGCCTTTTCCCCCGTCCCCACAACGCGCTTCTAAGTGAAGTCTGTGCCCTCCCTTGCATGCGTCCAGTTGGGCCTGCTTTACCCACACTATTGATTGCAGGTGATGTTCTGGACGGAGTCCAGCTGACCCGGTAGGGGAGTTAGATACATCATTGTCCACAATGAACCTCCAGAGACCCGGACAGAACCAGCAGCATGTGAGACGAGCAGTCCGACGCTCTCCAACAACTACATCTGTCCACAAACACTTTGGACATAGACTGATAGGCTACTTACCACCGGCGTGGTCATGGCTTTTACATAGAGATATCTTGACGCATCAGGCGTATTTGCACACACACACACACACACACACACCACCTTTAGGGAACATATTTCTCGGCGTCTTTCTATGTGCATACATCTGGCTGCTGCTAATGAGAAATCTTAATGTGGAATCATGTTAACATTGAGCCTAATGTGCGCGCCATGCATCTTTGTCTCCCTGCACACCTGATAGCAATTGATGGATACCCAGTGAGACTGCTCCTGCCAAACGGAGTCATTTTGGCGGCTTGGCGACACATCACCGAGGCTAGGGAAGGATGGAGTAGGGGGGTGGTGTGTGTGTGTGTGTGTATGGAGGAAGGGGAAGGGGGGGGACGCCTTAAATTAATTAACATCGGACCTCTTGTAGCTGCTCACTTCTGTAAACAAACATTTTAATATGCCGTAATTAATTATATGTGCCAAGCTCCTCGCCTCCTCTCATAGATCTTCCTTCACTCTCACTTTCTCCGTCTCGTTAAAGAGTGTATTATGCACTGCATGAGACGCGAGATAAATTCACAACTTTGTCCGCCGGCATCCATCTGAGCCACGGCCTCTAGCAGCACACTTTGATGTGGCGTATTGGACGAAGCGATGGTGAAACCCCTCGTCGTGAGCATACAGTGTAATCGGCCACATCTAGGATTTGCATTAATAGATACAGAACACGCTTGTTAATGCTCATGAGGCACACCTCCCCCATGGTCCTGGCTGTGCCTGGAACATGGGATTATGGGATGTTGGGCTATTGCCTAATGAGAAATACTGGTTGTTGGGACACATAATTACTATTACTATTATTCTTCTTCCAAAAATTAAATGTAATTTATTTACTGGGTAGGAAAATCAAAAGCATCATTAAATATTTGTTTGTAATTTTTTTATCAAGCTAGATTGATTCAAACACTTCAATAAATCTCCTAAATTATCTCCAGTTGATAGTTTTGCATCCATCAGAGATGGGGAAATAAATAAATAAATAAACATTTAAAAAAAAAAAAAAATAGAAACAATATATATATATATGTGTGTATGTATGTATGTATATATATGTGCATATATGTATATATATGTGTGTATATATGTATATATATATATATGAAAAAAATAAAATAAATAAATAAACATTACGAGAGCATATGGAAATTCACATGAGCACGGAACGTAGGGGGGCTCAAGGGGCATCGGTGCACAGGTAAGCTGCTTTTGGAGGGTTCATGTAAATCCTGAAGTCCAAAAGTCAATTACTGGGGCATCTCAAGCGTGTGTTACTGAAAGACTCTGATGTTTTATTGAAGAGAGGCTTTAATTCATCAGCCTTCTCAGCTCCCTTTCATGCAGCCTGGAGACGGAGAGCAAGGCACCTCCTTCAGATGGCCAGTGTCATATAACACACACACACACACACACACAAAGACAGATATAGGGGAAGGAAAGGAGATGGAGAGAGAAAAAGAGTGTGTGTGTGTGAGAGAGAGAGAGAGAGAGAGAGAGAGAGAGAGAGCACACTAATGCCCAAAAACAACTCTCAGGTGGTCTTCTTCGCTCCACTGACCAGACCATTACCCCCTACACACACACACACACATGCACACGCACGTGCATATGCACACGTGCACACGCACACACACGCGCATACGCGCACACACACACACACATGCACACACACACACACACACACAGTCAAACACAGACCACACAGACTAAAGAAATGCTAACTCAGCCCCAATGTCACGTGGCTCATAGACAAATTTTTACTGTATCAAATATTCCTTTTATGAATGCAAAATATATACCCCTTTATTGTTAAAGCCTGTAGATTGAGCTCTTACGTACTCTGGATTAGTGGGACTGTCATCCATATCATAATTTACATACACAGTCCTGATCAGCATGTCTCCCAAAAGACATGAACCATATACCAACTATGCTTGCCTGAATTGGACAAGGAGAAACAGCCAATGAGGAGAAAGGGATGTGAAGGAGAAAGTTGTGATGTTGATAAAGGGTTCTGTCTCAGCACTGGGCAGTTCCAAGCCAGTGTCCAGCAGAATGAACTCGTTACCGCCCAGCGGGCTTGATAAAACAGCCATTCATTACAATTACTAAAGAAACAGTGTTCCCAGCCACAGTGGCTTTAGCAGAAAGAGGTCTTGTGGATTCTTGTGACCACACAATGTCAGATCATGTAGAAATGTTAAGGTGTATTTACTTTACATCCAGATGGGAACATTACAGGCAGGGTGCGAGACGCTCATATAATCTACAGTCCGACACTGGAATGAAAACGCACAGTGACACCTCCACTGTGTGGCAAAGACTCACCATATAGTCAAACAACACACTGCATCTCCACAAATGGTGAAGGAACGCGCTCCAACACTTCTCCTCCTTATCGTCCTCTCCCCCCCCCGTCTCTCTCTCTCTCTCTCTCTCTCTCTCTCTCTCTCTCTCTGCCATCCCCATCTCTTTCCCATCTGTCAAGACAATAGATTTTAATCTTTAATCCATGAGCAGCCGTTGAACACCCGTGAATTACAAATTACAGATGTTTACTGTGTTGGCTTCCCTCGCTCCCCCCCGCCCCCCCTGGCCCCCACACCCCCGACAGTACAAGCCCCCTTAGCTCCCTACTGTCACTCAAGGTCACACAGGGATAAACACACCAAGGTATACGTGTGCGCACTAACATGCCGCGGCCATATGCATACAATATGGATACGACATAGTTACTTAGAGCATGCACACACACACACACACACACACACGCACGCATGCACACACACACATACACATGCGCGTATGCACACACACATACACACGCACACGTGCTACACACACTCATTGTGTGGCATTGTGGCACCATATGACACTGTCATCATTTGGTAATTAAACCCTTGCTGGCTTTAAATATGAAAAGCTGGCAAGAGTTGATGATGATGATACTGGCTGTCGCTCAGCCCAGATTTCTAGCAAACCATCCAGTCACCAGGCAGGAAACATATTGTTTCGCGGGTTCCTAGTGTAGCCAACCGGATGTGTGTTTTTTTTTTTCCTTTTTCACAAATAGAATACGAATTGTGAAGAATTGTCAAGCACATTAAAACAAATTCACTGAATGAATTCACTTTTGTATGTTGTTTTTAATTGTAACTTTGAGATGAAATAAAAACAAAATCAGATTCTGTAACTTTGACACACATTTAGGGAGGGGAGGAGGTACTAGTCTAACATCTGACATTCATGCTGGCATAGAGCGTGATAAATGATGGGCACACCCAGATGCCGTGGGGCGGAGGGGCTTCGGGATGCGGGGGGTGTCGGGGTGGGGTGGGCGGGTGGCGTTAGGCTGCCAGCGAGTGGAGGGAGGGTACGGAAGACGGGGTGAAGGAGGAAGGCTTATTTAATGCTCAACGCGTGAGCAAGTGGGCCACTATTTTTAAAGAGGGCCGGAGGTTGGTGCATGGGGGGTGTCAGGGTGGGGGCTAGGAAGGAGGATATTGCACGATGCTAGCAGATTGAGTCAGGAAGTCAAGAAGACACACACACACACACACGCACACACCTTTTGCCATTAATCTACCCCAACTACCCCCACCACACACACACATGCCCATCTACACAAACACCCAACACCCCTCCATCCCCTCTAGTCCCCCTGGCGGTTCCACAGAGGGTAGATACTCTTGACCAGTCTAATGGACTATGGCATAAGATCTTTCCCCCCAACGCGCTCCACCCAAAAACACTCCTCTCCCTCCATTTTTAATCACCATCTCCTGCAGGCTTTGGTCATAACCCATGAGCGTAGTGTGTGGCTCGGATAGGGGCTTAGGTTACATCACAGGCAGCCCACACAGCTTTATGGCCGTTAAAGCCCCTATGTACACCCCACCGCACACACACACGCACACTACCTGAACCCGTTTGGACGCTGGCCCTTGCACTGTCTGTGTCGTTTTAGATAAAGAGCTGAGAGGGAGAGGAAGAGAGAGGGAGAGAAGGAGAGAGAAATAGAGAGAAAGAGAGAGAGAGAGAGAGAGAGAGCAAGAGAGAGAGAGAGAGAGAGAGAGAGAGAGAGAGAGAGAGAGAGCTAACAACATAGTTTCAGGGCAGCAGCCTGTTAATTTATTAGTGTAAAGATATACTGTAGAAATACTACAAATTAACAAATGGATGGAACTGAACACCAGCACACACGTGCTGGTATATGTGTGTGTGTGTTTCTGTATGTGTTTTTTGTCTACTCTACCTGTAACATAACATATTACTATTGTAACTATTATTATTGTAACATATTTTAGTAGTATTGTAATAGTATAAGTCCCTGTAATTAGCATAATTTCTCTGTTAATTTTAATTGTAGGCATGCAAACAATTGCAAATGTACACTCACAGCCAACTGAACTTTTGTAGGGTTGAATAGTCAACTTTTAATAATACAATTGTGCTGTATTTGGTCTTGGATCAGGAAATATGTAAATTGTTTTTACTGACCAAAAACAAAAACTGTCAACTCAAAACAATATATTATGTACAAGATTTTATTATGTGAGAATATGGATTATAATTTGCCTTTCTTGCAATGCATACATTGTGAAAGTATATTCACCCCCAGCTACAGAGTAAGCTGACATTTGAAAGAAGAATGGATACGGAAATGTATTTCATTTGAATAACTTGTATAAAAACTGTTCCAGAATATCTATTACTGGTTCTTGGTCCAGTGGCAATTATATTGCCATTTTAGGACCTGCAGCACAGTAAAGAGTGTTTTAACACAAAATGTTTGTTAAATAGACGAGAAAGAAGCTATAATATTTTATTGTTTAATTTTATAGCTTTACCACGCTCTGTCGTTCTTGTGACTATTGTAATATTGCATTTTTACTGGTTATTCATCTGTTAATGTTCCAGTTGCTAAGTTTTATACTCCCCTTTACTTTTTCATATCCTCTCACATTGTTAAACACACATAGAAAGTTTCCAGTGTGCAATTGGCCAGTGATTTCACTCAACATAAGAAGAATTGTATTTAATTTGAATATAGCCAGTTGTTGTCAATCAATCAATCAATCAATCAATCAATCAATCAATCAATCAATCAATCAATCAATAAATCAATAAATACATTAGTTATGATTGTACATCTTAAGGTTTTCACACATTGTGTTAGAGGGAGAGATTAAAATACTTGATTGATAAAATTCGGTATAAATAGCGTTTGTTAATGCATTTATAATATTAGAACTGAAATATTTGTCTTAAATAACTTAGGCTACACAAAATGTGTATCCCATAAAGATAGGAAGCTGCGAGTTGGCCTAGAGAGACACAGTTTGTTTGGTTTTCTTTCTATCTTTTTTTTTGCGTACAGTTAACAAAAATTTTAATATAGTCTACTTTAAATAAAATAATTAGACCTAATTAGGAACGAAAAAAGCAAAAACGTAGGCTATCCATCAGTGGCTATTTTGGATGGGAATTGGCAGGTTCCATCTTTTAGCATAATTATATCCACGCCAAAACTCCTGTTTATAGCCTAACCGACGAGCAACGTTATACTTCCTTTACGTAACACCGCGGCAACGTTAAAGATTAGATTTGTATTTCTCCTTTATCAATTGCTAGTTCATTGGAGCACGGTTGCTTCCTTTTTTGTTGTCGTCTAAACCGTTTAGTTTTGGATGATCGGTCAAAGATTCTGACAACCAGCGGGGAGAAGCGCGACGCCCAGCCGGGGAGGGAGTGCAGGAGGCCGGACAGATCTACTGGGCTGCATCGACGAGACGGACCATTAGACAAGGGAAAGCCATGCCTCACAGCGCTGGTCGATCAGGTAAGGATTTCTGCTGCTCCTAACCTGCTCCCTACATGCCCCCACCGCCTCATACAAATACTGTAGTGTCAATGTTTGTTTGGTGCTGAGTTGGTGGCCTGGGTCTTCAACTATGCGGGGTCCATGCATGTGTGTATTTTATTTTAAATGTGATATTACGCTACATACATGATAAATAGGCAATATGGAATGGTATAGGCCTATAGTTATTTTAAGTGAAATGCTAATATTTAGGCCTATATAGTTATGTGTAATATGTATGTAGTTTATTATATTATTAAATATATTTTATAAAATACAGTATCCTAAATGTATCATATTTATTAAAATGTATTAAAATCCTGCTTTCTACTATTTTGATTGATGAGCCTTTTTGTGTGATTATTGCAATTTGAGTTTAGAAATTACTTTATTGTTGATATTATTGTTGCTGTTGTTTTTGTTGTTATTATTGCTATAAACTAGATATTCATGTTCCTGTGATGCTTATTGGTCTATTAGCATCACATAGCTTTAATTGAAAACATAGATCACTTTCTACTTCACCTCTCGATTTTGGGTTTGGATGGAAAGATCAATGAAAAACAGTTGTAATGATCTAATTAATTATGGCTAAATTAAAAGCAAGTATAAAATCAATCTCTAATGGTGTCGGGATAGAGTCAAATTGATATCCATCTGGTCCCGTTATAAAGCACATGAATAAGCAATTTAAGAACGCAGCTGATATCCTGCAGTTTGGCATAGCCTACCCGTATGGCTTTTGGTGTCAGGAGACAAATCATACTGGAGTATTGTAAATGACTCCCTGGTATCATTCTGATTCGTTGACAATTGGAACAAATATGCTTAACATAGATTTAATAATCTATTTTAACAATAATAATTTACAGATTTTGGTAAGTGCTGTGGCCTATAATTTTGAAATGTAAGAATTATTTAAGAATTGTAAACAAAACTGTTTACTGACATATTCCTTGTTGTTACTGAGACTGATTGGATCTTATTGTCATTTGGCTAACATATGTCGATAACTTAGACATGAGTTATGAGCCTAAATACGCTATTCAAAATGTTATGATTTAAAAAACACAATAAAACAAGATATTTGTATTAAAGCAAGTAATACATGGGCTAAACAGATGTATTTAGTCTACACCAACCAACAAAATCGATTTCAGACCTAGATGCGTTTGCAACAAAAGTTGAAGGAGTGGATTTCGTTTGATTAGTTATTCTCACTTTCTGAGCTACTCTCTCCATTTATCTCTCTTTATCTCCTTCCATTCTTCAAAAACAGTTATTGTCCATAACTTTCCACATATTTGCTTGCCTTTCACCTTTTTATTTTGACATTTAGCTGTATTTATTTTGTTATTCGAAAATATAAATTGGAAACATTTTCACCATCATTGTCCTGGTGAACGAATCATGATATAGCATGCCGGCCATGCAGTTACCGTACCAAGGCACATCGTATAGGAAACATTTAATCTAAAACACAAGTTGTATTAGGTCCTTTGTGTGTCAGATTTTGAATGGGGTGAAGGCAAGACTAACGGTTTCTTAATTATCACGCCATTTGTTTTGCTATACTTCGACATGGGGACGTCGACATGGCGGTGCAAAGGGTACGGGGGCAAATCGGGGTGTTGTGGGGAAATAACAGCAGCTTTAGGGCAAAAGTGCAGTGACGTGTGAAATTACAGCCTATGGTGCTACATATTGTACCAGAAGCTCCCTCCAAAAAAAACAGAAACAAAAAGAAGAATCGTCCTCAAACTTGTCCAGAGGGCAGAACGCAACACGGCCTCATATTCTATTTGCTCTCAACTCCAACATAGAGCTTCTTAGCAGTCTAAATAACACATCTGTTAAATATGATCATTATTAGTTTAGATTAATATTATATTTAACCAGAATAATAACAATAATCTGTATAATAATAATAATAATAATAATAATAATAATAATAATAATAATAATTGTATTATTATTATTATTATTATCAGCATATAACATACAAAACGTTAACCCAAACTTCTGCTAAAAAATATTATTAATATTATTAATATTATTTTAAAATTATATTATTATTATTATTATTATTATTCGTAGTAGTAGTAGTAGTAGTAG
>JAOEGT010000007.1:2454198-2465995 GCA_025447795.1 Speoplatyrhinus poulsoni | reverse complement strand
TAGAACAGTAATCAAGGGTCGTCGCCCCCCCCCCACACCAATCCGGGGGACTGCAGCTTTTAGAAACAGACACAAGGAGAGGGGTTTCATTCTTACTCCAAAGCTTGGTTTAGGCACAGCCCATTTACGGGGAGAGGGGGACAGATAGCTACTTTTGGCGTTTCCATGTTGCCCCTGTCATCTCCGCCTCTATCTGATTGAACTCGAGACCCGCCAGTCTTTGCCGAGAGGAATTTTCTGCCGCAGATTCGCGACTGGACCGTGGAAGACTGTGCTTATACGGCCCTTGTTTTCCCCATGATGTCGTTTAAAGACAAATAGAGTGAGCCGGTTTTAACGAAAGGTGCTGCGTCCGGCGGTGCTCGGTACAAGCGTGGGTCATGCTTTTACACCTGACACCCCTTCTGCAGACTTACTGAATCAGCAGCGGTAAACAGCAGAACTAAGCATCTTTCAAGAAGTTGTTCTTCCTGGTACATCCTAAGGACACTTCCAAACGGACTGGTTTACACTATTGTCCATTTTTCTTTTTACAATTTAAGCTGCATCACTAAGGCGAAACGGCGACCTCAGTCGATTACCTTTCTTTCCTTTGCTATCCCATGGATATTCACTGCAAAACAGACCCCTTCTCAGCGATGCACCGTGAGTAGAGTCTTAGTTTCTTAGCGACGTAAAATACTGATCAACTGCTGGAAGCAGTATGCGTTGACTTGTAATAATAATTCAATAAGAATCGAGATACATGTAGGCTATATGATAAACATAATTTGATGCTCGCATGCAAATACGCGCATGTGACACTGAGCTATGTGTTATTAAATTAAAGCGACAAGCACTGTGGCATTAGTGTTTAAATATGTTCTGTTCGGTTTAATAGGCCTAGATACAATCAGATGTGTTCAATAAGTTTCGAAACTGTAAGCTTCAGCTAAATAATTATATTAATGTATCTTACTAAAGGTATTTGTCGTTAATAAACATATAATGTATTATTATTGTTATTATATTATTATTATATTATTATTAATAATATATATTTTTTGAAATATGAATACGATATAGGGTAGTAGCCTATAATAGCAGCATACTGTACATTATAATAGCAGACTGATAGTATAGTGTAGCTGAATGATTAAGATGTGTATTTATTGATTTGAAGGCTAATTAAAGTGACCTGGGGCAAGTAGGTTGGCGTTACAGGTTAGAAGAAAAGAATAGTGTAAACCTTTTATTTGAATACAAAGCGGTTTTGCATTTCAGATGAAACTATACAGTCGTCTGTGCTCGAGAGAGAATGTCTGTTTGTAAATTGTTGTAAATGTGTGTATTGCCTAGACCCTATATAAAATAATTATGGGAACATTTTTGAGAAAATAATATAATTGTGCATGGCTTTAATCTTAGCGATATGTATGAATTAGAGCCGGACTCATTATAAATTATTTAGACCTGTTCACTCTGACTCTCCGTAGCCTATTTGTAATATGAGTTATCAAAGCGCTTTTTTAATTATTTACAATATTTGTGCAAAGAAAATTAAACAGGTTGAAACATAATATCTGCGACATGTGTTAGGCTGCATTGGAAGAGCTGCTCCTGGAAAATATTTTCTAACTAGGGCAATTCCCTTTACAGGCAAAAAGTATGTTTAATTCTAAAGATTACCTTTCTTACATATAAATGCTTGATGTATTGAATTGTGATTTAAAAACAATCCAATGTATTCTACTAAACTATAGGCTAAATAAACGACCTGCTGAAATACAGTAGGATAAGATGCAAACATAACCCGTATTTACGTGCATAATAACATCATCTTGATTATATATTTATCCTACTATATGGTCAAAATAGATTTTTATAAAATTAGGTATGCCTACTGTTTGTTTATTTATTTATAAATAATAATAATAATAATAATAATAATTATTATTATTATTATTACATGTTTTTTGTATTATTCTTCTTATTATAATGTTTATTCTTCTTCTTTTTTTTATAAAGGCCTATCAGTGCCTGCCTTCAAACAGTCATAGCCTCTCTGCTGTCTTCTGTATGTATGTAATGTTACGTTTCCCTGTGTGTGCTGTTGTATCTCATGTAGGGCATGGCGGTGTGAACCAGCTAGGCGGGGTGTTTGTGAACGGCAGACCCCTACCTGATGTCGTGAGACAGAGAATTGTGGAGCTAGCTCACCAAGGGGTCAGGCCGTGTGACATCTCTCGACAACTACGGGTCAGTCACGGCTGCGTCAGCAAAATTCTCGGCAGGTAAGGGATACAGAATATCCAGAGCCCTGTCAAACATAAATTTTATGGTATATGCGCACTGCAGCTCTATTTTAGTCCCAGTCATCGGTTATATATATATATATCAAGTCATTCTGCTTGAATACAGGAATTCTGTGTCCAAGAATTTATATCGATCACAGTCAGCGTCCGCCATAGGCTGTCCAAAACCTGAGAAATTATAGCACCTCATTTTTGCTTATGATGTTTAGTTCCTTCTTCTATTTTAGCATTACGAATATAAAGATATAATGTCTTGAAATATTTTTTTTCAGCTATCAGAAGGGATTTCAGAGGTATTTTATTTCATACACGTAGAATGTTTGTCACCAACATTTACTAATAGCGATTAGGCCATGGTGGCATGTCGTGCATGCAACTAAGCTTATGAGGACTAGAAATAAGGTAAAAACTGTGTTTTGTTTTGCTCTTCTCGCTGTGTATCTTAGACTAGATTTTTACATTCATTGTTTCGAAGAAAACTGTCTCTGTTCATCCTCCAACTGACACCTAACCAGGCCTACACTCAATTCTAATAAACAAGCCTATAGGTTAAATCAATCCATCTTCATATTGGTAGATTATTCGACAATTCGTATATTTCTTGGGTAGCCTACATGCCTAAATATCGGCAGGGAATTTTGTTTCCCCGCAAAAGAGTTCCAGCCATCTGTCTCTTTAATAAACGGAACAATTAAGAGGAAAATATGTACTTCTGTCAGCATTCAAGACAACGTGCCTCCATCTGTGTCCAAAAACAGGTACTACGAAACTGGCAGTATTAAACCAGGAGTTATTGGTGGCTCCAAACCAAAGGTTGCAACCCCGAAAGTAGTGGATAAAATTGCAGAATATAAAAGACAAAATCCAACCATGTTTGCTTGGGAGATTCGGGACCGACTTCTGGCCGAAGGCGTCTGCGATAATGACACTGTGCCCAGCGTTTCATCCATCAACAGGTAGGTGGACCAAATATACATCAATACATTATCCGATAGAAAGTAAATAGAACGTAACGTGTCAAGTATTAGTCAATATAGCCATGCCTACATGTGTAAAAAAAAGTAACATAAAAAATTAAACGAAATTTACAAAAAAAAAAAGTGAATTAGTTAATTGGATAGGGCGTGAAATAAACAGAATATGAGATCCTCACATACTCGCCTATATAGACCTACAAGTCCACTTCTGTTCGGGTGGTCTCAGAACAAGTGCAACCCAATCCCAGGAGCCATGCACGCTCAGCCCGGGAATTGAGGCTGAGGCCACGAAAATCACATCTGTCTCGATAAAAACCGATCAATACCTCGTAACCAGATCCGCGCGGCAGAGGGAAATAGCCAACAAAGTCGTTCAATACGCGGACCACACTGCGACAGTCGACAGAGGTGGCGGTGGCAAGTCTCTCTATTGCCAAACAATAGCTGTGTTTTCAAATAGAGGGCCGAGTGGGGCGCGGTAAACAAACACTCAAAGGAACGATGCATTCTATACTTTTGAATGGATGTGGAAGTTTACACTTTTTACATGGTGGTCTAGGTGTTCAATGTCATGCACCAAATTACATAGGCTATTTTTCTAGGATTCCTCTAGCCAATATTAAGGCAAAAATAAAAATGAAATGTAGCTAAATACAACGTTTAATTATTATTATTATTATTATTATTATTATTATTATTATTATTACGTAAATTCCAGAAAGCCTATAGCAGTTTAATATAATATTTAAAATAACGTACCCCACGTCTTTTACGTGATGGGACAGCAGCAGACAGATTATCCTGTGTGGACCCCATCGATGTACGTGGGGTGAAGCCCCATAGACCTATACCTATACAAGAGCGAGTGATGAACTTTGGTTAGGAGGCACTGTTCCATAGAGCTGGCCATCACCATTACATTTTAATGAGCTGAAGAGAGATCTGAACGCTGCGCTGATAAAACACCCAGCTAAACTGTAAAAATTATATAAGAACAAATAAGAAAATACCTGCTAACTTGTTAGAGATAATAATTCAACATATTTACCGTATATGTCATTATTTTGTTCAGACAAAATACAGAAAATGCGTTGTATTTTGTAGTAGGCTGAACAATAAGATACATTAACTGTGTCTGCCCAACATGTGTTTTGCATATAGTGTAAGTAAACAAAAACTCCTAAGATAATTTGACATGTTATGATTAGTATGAAGAACCCCACCCACCCATTTATTGCTGTATGTATTTGAAACATATATTCCATTCTTATTCTTCTGTGATAATTTTTAAATCTGCATTTTAGTTTATGTTCCACAATCTCTTCTATTGAAAATCTGCATTTTAGTTTGTTTCACAATCTCCTCCATTGAAAATCTGCATTTAATTTATTTACATATTTATATATTTTTAACTTTGCATATTGTTTTACATTAAAATAAAAACAACTTCAGTGATTTGTACAGTAAAAATATGTATTTCGTTAGTGTTATTCATTGTGTTCTTTTCTTGTACAAATTCCCCCCCATCCCTGACTGAAATATGCAGGGAAAAATACAGTAAGGCAAAAAAGTGAGGAGGGGCTAAAGTATAGACACATATTAACAATGGGGGTGGAAGAAATGCTAGTGGTCTCTATGGTTAAGAAGTTGACCTCTGCTCTGTTGACTAAAGAGGATGCCCTGGCTTTAAACACATTTTTCCTGCTTGAATTATTAAAGATTACACAGAGACTGGGTTGCACTTTGTTTTGTAGCCACAGAATGAAGTTTCCAGCATTTGCCTCGCCCAGTGGACACGCACAAACCCATACAGTCCTAAGCGGCTTTCAATCATATTGATCCACATTTTAATATTTCTTTAGGGATCTTTTTCTTCCCACACCGCCCCACGCCAAAGTCGTTAATTCTCCCATCCAAATTGCTTATTCAATATCACCAACATGGACTAGAAACAATGTCCTTGAATTTATGAGGCTCCCTCGAGTCATGAGGTCAGATAACTGTTGTGGTGAGATGTTAGAAATTCAAATAAAATATTGATGTGTGTTTTCTGGAGATATGCTGCTAGACGTTGTTGCCCTGCCTGAAGGAAGGACACAAGAGAATGAGGGGAATGAAGAGTCGCATGTAAAAGTTAGCCCGGGGGACATTAGCCCATACGTGACTATGGTTCTTGAAGCTGGATTATGCATGTATGCCTTTAGAAAATTGGACTTCTATCACCGATATCAAGTAGGCTTTCTCCTTCATGTGTTGTCAGCACCTGGCCTATTCAGTCACTTCCTTCTAAACATAATCATATTCAGGGTATAAGTTTAGCATGATCTTATGCTAAATCCTGCTGTAGTATACTCCCTTGCTAAAATAATTACAGTAATCCGTCAAGTAATCTGACAGTTCTAATATGGCAAAAAATGCCCTCGCTATTCCGATAACACGTGGAGCTCAAAAAAAGAAAAAGTCTTTCCGATTATCCTGACAGACGCTACCCTTCTCCCACCCTCTCACCCAATGTTCACCCTCAATAAAAATATACCGGATGTTGCGGTGGTCTCTGGTCAGTCCAATAAGACGCTATTGCTTTTCTGTCACCTGTAATGTATTAGTTCACCATTTGCATGACTTTTACCTTTTTTTCCCATCGCCAATTGCTAATCAATAGGCCTTGATCCTGTGTACTTGACAGAGTGATTTGAGCCAACGAGAGCAAAAACTGCAGCCGGGACAGGGAGGGAGACACATCTGAAACAGAAATAAAGAAAAAAGACATAAAGAGGCAGAACAGGAAGATAAGGGAGAGATGACAACATGACTATTTTGGGGTTGGGTGGGTGGCAGAATGAAAGTAGAAAAGAGTGAACGTATCACATAAGGGTGGAGACGATTGAAAGGGCCTAAAGGGAGAGAAAGAAATGGCAAGAGAGTATGTTTAGGAGCCTGAGAGAGAGGAAAGAGATGGAAGGAGAGAGAGAGAGAGAGAGAGAGAGAGAGAGAGAGAGAGAGAGAGAGAGAGAGAGAGGTGGGGGGAGAGCTGGCAGCAGGAGAGCAGATTATTAGACTTGGCCAGGTAGAGTCAGTGAAGCCCATCATTGAGGTGAATTGATGTGATTTCATGCTTTGTTTGCAAGATCATTCAGTCCAAAGTGCAATGAAGACTTTCCCCCCCATATCACATCTCAGCGGCATGGGAACTTTATCATATTTCTAACCTCAGAATCCAGCTAGATTGAATCCACAATCTCAGGGGGCAGACACTATTCAGTCTTACACAGGAGCAAGGAGATAGCCCCTAATGCCCCAAGATTGGTTATTTGTGACAGCGCCCGAATTCATGGTGGGGGGATACAAATGCCCCTTATACGAGCGACATTTGCACTTGTACTCATGCATGGGCATAAGTGGACGGGGTGGGCAGAGTGTGAAATCTCCATGTCCTGGAAGCGGTATTGATCGATTCGTGTCTGTTGTTCACTTTGCCAGGATTATCCGCACCAAAGTCCAGCAGCCATTCCACCCGTCCCCAGATGGATCTGTCACGGCGCTATCCACACCTGGTCACACTATAGGTGGGTGGAGAGCAACGCTGTGCACTCACGCAAGCACACCCAGGCACACACACACACACGCGCACACACACACTCACACACGCACACATGTACACGCGCAGGCGCACACACACACAGGCACACACACTCACACACGCACACGCACACATGCACACGCACTCACACACAGGCACACTCACACACACACGCTCACACACAGGCACACTCACACACAGGCACACACACACACGCACACGCACACATGTACACGCGCAGGCACACACACTACTGTAAATTGGATTCAAATGAGAGCACCGTTGAAATGTTGCTGTACAAATACAGCAAGACATATTCACATGCACGGCCATGCCAGATGTATGTGTCTAGCATTGGTGTGCTTACACACACACACACTGATACTGTACATAAACCTGCTACACATGCAAGCATACGCACAACAGACACGGACAGACAGGTACATACAGGTTACATGTGGCTGACAAGACGACAACACGCACTTAACGCACTTGTCTCTTCCAGTGCCCAGTACAGCGTCCCCCCCTGTGACCAGTGCCTCCAACGACCCCGTAGGGTCCTACTCCATCAACGGCATTCTGGGAATTCCCCGTTCCAACGGAGAAAAGAGGAAACGAGACGACGGTGAGACAGACAGAGGCACTCTGCCCTTTTCACCCCCGCAATTTTAATTCTCGCCGACACTCCTCTCCTACAGTTTCTCTGTGTAAAGGAGACGCTGTGCGTGTGTGTGCGCGTGCGTGTGCATGCATACGTGTGCGTGCGTACGCGTGTGTGTGTGCGTGTCGTCTCCAGTGACTTGTTATGTTGTATAGCAGGCCAGGCATGTGTTGAGAGTGTTGTGATTCAATCAACTTTTTAGATTCCCCTTACATTTTACCGTGCGCCTACAGAGCTGCATCTCAATTTCATACCATGGTACGGTACTGTAGATATCACACATAGCTGTCATAAAACCACAGTCCCCCATGGCAAGATATCAACACGAGCGCTCTGTGCTTTTATTTCTTGAGACATACGTGTGGAAGGGGGAGTAATAAAAGACAAAAGCAAAGTTCTCAGTCAGTCAGTGTATAGTTTTTAAACAAATAAAACATTTTGCCTGACCATTACATTTTATCCCATCACATTCGGCAGTGTTGGACATTTCCAAAGCAGTCAAAGTTTGCTAGTAAAACGGCACAGACTGTCGTTGCACTACAAAGTAACCGGAGTCAGATACGTGCAAAGATTAAGCAGAAGTCTATCCGGTCTAATCCAGAATTTCTCATTCCTAGGCAGGCCAGTGAGTGGACTCACACCGCCTGAGGGCTAATAGATTATCGGTTGTGCAAACAATTGGCTTTTTTAATGCCTGTGAATTAACATCTCCCTGGTGAAAGCCTGAACAGGTGTAGCAACAGACCGGTGGAGACAGAGGGGGTTTTGTGTGCGTGTGTGTGTGTGTGTGTGTGTGTGTGTGTGTGCGTGTGCGTGTGCATGAGCTTGTTATTATTTTTTAACATTTTTTATTTAAGAGCATTCATCGATACGGGCCCTTTACCACTTTTATGTGTCTGTCTCTTTAGTTCTCTGGAGTGGCAACCACATGGACGGGAGGAAAATAGGACATTGTAAGTTGAAAACCCTTCTCACAAGACTATCATGTATTCTTCTCTACTGCTTCTTTTGCTGTTCCGGGCTTATGAGCTCATGTGTAAGAGACAGTGGATGTTATTTATTTAAATACTGTGCTGCAACATGAAGACACATGTTACCAAATAGACTGTGGCAAAACTGTTTCTCATTGATTTGACATGCAGTTCATAGACAGCAATAGACAAAGCCTGTATCTTAATTCCAACTCCATTTTCAGTCATTTTAAACACAGCGGTTATTTTACACAAAATCACCCAGGGAGGTATAGAGACACAGGAGCGGGACGGTCTCAATTGCAGGGAGATGTGTAAGTGTACAAAACCCTGAAGCTACTTGAGCTGGCTTATTTTACCACAGAATAGCAGCTCAGATGCTAATCTGCTAACATGCAGTGTAATCTTAAAGATTCACTCCCTATACATTTTAGAAATCACACATTTCACTCACAAAATTTGGAATATCGTACTACTGGCCCAATATGCTATTACATACTGCATCTTAAAAACCTACCCATCACAGGTACGGGTACTTATATGATCTCCATGTCGTTGTGTACATGTGCATACTACAGAATGTGCTGCATAGTAGCCTCACTGTGTACACTGTACAGTAGCTGGTTGGGGTTACTGAGTGCTACCATTGTGTCTCAAGCCAGTCATTACCCTTTTGAGGACGAGAGTAAGCTGGAGAGAAAGAGAGAGAGAGAGAGAGAGAGAGAGAGAGAGAGAGAGAGAGAGGGGTAAGAGAGAGAGCAGACATATTTTTATACACAACACTTTTCGGTGAAAATACACTGTAGAGGACAGGAGTAGGACAAAGTGAGAGATATGCTGAGACACTGATAAATCCATACCGAGAAACCAATTGAATGGAGCGGAGGGTAGACAGACAGATGCACACTGTCTGAATGAAACAGAATCTCAACGACAAATCTCATAAAACAATGATTGTAGACATTGGCTCAAACAGGCAGTCAGTCCATGGACCAAGATACCAAGTCTAAAATAGCATGCGAGGGTGTGCGTAACATTGTCCATAGAAAAAATATGAGAGGAGAAAATAAGGGAATGACTAAGAAGTCTGTATAGGTGTATGCACATTGCATACTAATAAGTAACGCATATGGTTAACCTGGCTGTACAGTATGTGTTTTTGCATGGGCCTGTTTACTAAAATTCTGTTTCAGCTGTTACAGATTTTGTGAAGATGTCACATTCACATTCTGCATTATAGTGCCCACAAGGAAGCCATAATGTCTGTCTAGCACACTGTTAATAATATATTTGTCAAAAGTGCATGTCTTGAGTTTCAAACCTAAACAATTACGTTTTTTATATCCGGTTTCAATCACTTCTCAACATAATTCTGGACACAAACCAAGGAGTGTCAATTAATTGGTTGAATTATGCCGGGACTTAACTGTATTTCGACACAAATCATTGTGTCTAAGTACAGTTAAAGGCAGGGTCAGTCATTCTTGCTAACTTTTTAGATCTCAAATCAAAACAGTATCGTTCTGCGGTCCTCTGCGGCGGTGCCTCACACGTCGAAACGCATTGTGAAGCAAAGCGTAGTGATACAGCTTTGTTGATGTGAGCGGTGTTCACCACTTTGTACAAATATCTGATCATATTTTCAACACGCACGGAGAACAGTAAGCTAGCGAAATGCGAGGAGCTATTTGTTGAATTTGACAAAAAAGTGTATTAGCTTACATTTAGCTGGCAATAGCTGACTATACCTTTAAGTCCCGGCGTAATTCAAATAAAGCATGTCACATGTTTACCTGGCTGTCCAGGCCCAACACCAGAAGCATGAAGAAGAAGAGCGCCGCCCACAGTGGAGCCAGAGGCATCAGGGTCACAGCCTTGGGATAGGCTATAAAAGCCAGGCCTGGCCCTGCACGTCAACGGATACGGATCAGTCTGGAGGAATGGGCTATAGTCTGTTATTGTATGTTATTGTTGAGGCTAACGGCCAGGCTGCATCGAACGCATAGCGTATGCTGCAACACTACGCATCCATAATAATCAATGGAACCAGCTACACTGGGCATGAGAACAGCGCGTACGTGGAGCATATGCGCTGCGGAGAAGCGTTAAAATAGAACAGTCTGGTAACACTTTAGAATAATGGTACATTAATTATCATGAATTCATGCATGATTTGTGCATTACTTCATTAATACCTGACAAATCATGATGAATTAGCATAGCGTGTGTGTGTGTGCCCACTGTGAACTATAGCAGGAACAAATTTGTAGTGTTATTGTGTGAATGGACATGACATAACAAGTATTGAATGTTAGAATTATTGAGAGTTTTATAATATTATTGTTGAATAGTTAGTATTATACGTTGTATAGTAAATGTAATTGTCAGAATAACATGTTTTAATATTCTGGTTAATTACTGGAGTTTGTTTCGGCTAAACTGAATGGTTTATTTTTATATTCCAATGACAGTAAATACCACTTGATTGACAGCAGAACAAAAAATTCCTACAGTGAGAACAAATGTAAGATAGTGTGGTGTTTATTTTATTTAATATTCAGTTAGGGTCTGCAGGTTTGCAGAGACAACCCACCCTGAAGCCATTATCAGTGTGGCAACTGTAACAACAATTCATCACTTTAGTTGACAACAATGATGAAGTAATGAGAAGCTAATGCTTAGTTAATGACGACTACTGTATTTGGATGTCAACAGAATGAATGTGCTGTGATTTTTTAATTTACCTGCTGGCTACTATGAAGAAAACATGCAACTCACATCATGATGATTGACAAACTTATATTGATATATTGTTCTAGCATGTATACATGCATGCTATTAACTGGACTTTTATTCACGTAATTATTCATAAAGTATTACATGCATTCATTCAGGATTTTTTTATGATTATTCATGTGGGTCTACAACCTGATGTTTCCTGATATATTAATGAATTAAGTAATGCACAGATCATGCACGAATTCACGATAATTTATGTACCATTATTATAAAAAGTTACCAACAGGAAATGACCCGCCGTACGTGCGCAGCAGGTGCAGCCAGTAGGAATATGAACTCCGCGTAGAATCCGATGTAGCCTGGCCGTAAGGTAAACTGGTTGGGTGATGCTGTGTTCTTACCACTCTCAGCTACCTTACTGATGTCCACTCCCTGCTCTGCTGCCATGAAGCCCAGAACAGAGAATACCACAAAGCCTGCAAAGAAACTGGTTCCACTGTTGATGAGGGCCAACACGAATGCATCCCTACACACACGCACACACACATATATTTCTGTTCTTTTCTTTTTTTTCC
>JAOEGT010000007.1:2432841-2443434 GCA_025447795.1 Speoplatyrhinus poulsoni | reverse complement strand
TGAGCTTCTCACCCTATCTCTAAGGGAGACGCCAGCCACCCTTCTGAGAAAACCCATTTCGGCCGCTTGTACCCGTGTACTGAAAACCTTAGTAAAAAAAGAAGAATGAATAATAAAAATACAATAGAACAATGCAAATGTATTAATGCACCTCTTATCTCTTGGGTTATAATCAGCATTATCTTGACGTTGCTAAATCATTTTTAAAACATTTTTAATAAGAATCATGTAATCCTGAATTCCCCTGAATGTATCAATGAAGTACAATCTTAACTTATCCTATATTATCTTAATGAGAACAGTACCAGTGCAGCCATGCCTAGAGAACCACATATCCCAGTACCCTTTGGGGCGGCACAGTGTAAATGTGCGCCCCACTGCCACATAACGTCTCTTAGCCGGTGTGAGTTGTTTACTCTTCCTCCAACCATCCATCTATTTTTCCATCTACCCATATATCTTGTGTTGTGTTAATGACAGAGTAAAGGTGTGAAAAATCAAATTATCTGGAGCTGAAATATGTACCACATTTAGGGACCACTTTATACACTGACAGGGCCAGATTTTTACTGGTGGGTGGTAGACAACAAGCAGCCATACTTGTGTATGGCCTGGTAACAAATGGCTTGTCGTCACTCAAGGCAGATTCAAGTCCTGAAATTAATGTTTATATCACCCCCGCCACCAGCCCTCCACACACACACACAGGCACACTAACCTTTGAGCACACATCTGATAATGAATTACTTTAAACCTGCGGATAGTGAATTCAAGCCATTTGGCTATACACACATTTGTACTATAATGTCAGTATGTAGGGATGCTGTGGCTGTATTTTTGGTGTTGGTGCTGTAGTTAGTGATAAATGATCACTTCTAAAAAGTAGGAAATTAGGAAAATTAAAAAAGGTCAGATATTGTACTAGTTGTTAAAGCATCAAACAATTGTCCCTGTAAAGGTAACTTTAACAATTAATTAAATAATTTGACTGCTGTCAAGATGGCTCTACTTGCAAGATGCTAAAGGTTAGTCAAGCAATTATTTAGAAAATGTAAAACAGTTGTGGCAAAACTAAATGGCAAAAAAGTTCTTAAAATGAAAGTGCCAAGTATGTTGGCAAGCATCTGTGAGTACTTTTTAAGCACTATATAAATTAAATGTATTATTATTATGTTGTTTCTCACTTCACATCACAGGTATTGCACCTTGTTTTCAAAAGGCTAGTACAGTACATCTGGGTGGTTACAGATTCCTTGGTCCGTTGCTATGGTTGATGGCGTCTGTAGATGCGTTACGAGTGCTGGAGCAAAGACATATTTTAGAGAACTCTATACTGTAGCATCTCCGCTCAGAGACGGTGTTTGCTACACAGAGGGGTCCCCAAGGACTGAGTTTATCTTCCATCTCCATCATCAGGGCCTGTGATTTGACAGACTGGCTTTGCCCAGGCTCTGCCTTGCCTCCAGGACAATAAGCAACACCACATCTGATTAGTTTCAGAGTTCAGTGGTCTTGAACGCCGCGTTTGCGTTGGTTGTTGCTGCGTCGTAACCCCATGTCTGTTTGACAATGGTTGCTCAGGCACTGTGAAAACAGAAGCCTACAGTAGTGGACGGACAGACTCAAACATAGACAGACCTGCACTGCTCTTTGTGTTGTGATTTATCTGTAATTATGTCGCTTCATCAAGCATTACAAACACATGGACAAGTTAACCTACATATAAAATGTACATTGTGTCCAGCTTATATATAGTATCAATATATTGCATATATAGTGTATACAATATAGTATTCAATGTATTTCAATAAAAGGGGTCGTTTTTGAGCTCTTGTAATAATTACAGAATGACTTTAGTACCCATAGTGGACAGAAGACTTCCATTTGAAGTGCAAACATGCAGAATACCAGAAAATGACAGTTTGGCCAACAATCACCATGCACCACCATGGAATCCCTCAGTTGAGAGGAATAAGATTTATACCATTAATGTGTTTGAATACAAATCTGTGACCACACATTCACAAAGATGCACACGCCCGTGCAGCGTGCAGTGTATCCCATGTCTTTTTCTCTGGTCAGTAAACAGATAGGCCTATACTGTACTACTTTATATTACAAAGTGGCATCTTGAAAAGCTATAAACGCGGGGAGAAGGCATTACTATACTGATGGGAAGTCAGTAAAGCTGCCCATTTCCCTGCCATTACGTAGGTTCATAGGGTCGACAAGGCCACATCCATATCCCCCCCACCCTCACTCACCACATAGAACATCCCGTATCTTAATGAGGAATCTCGACACACAGTCCTGTTGTAAAACAACAATGGCGGGCGGGGGGGGGGGAAGCAGCTAATGAGGCTATCATGGTGTCGGGAAAGAAGCGCCATCTCTCCCCACAGGCCCCAGCAGAACAGAATGGGCTGTGCCTGCAGACGTGAAGGGGCTGGAGACAGAGCTCACAGTGATTGCTTCAGTTTTCGGAAGCAAAGCCAGTGAAATGAAAAATGCCAAGACTCATCAGCCAAATTAGATCAAGGCCTAGAGTTCTGAACCTTCCACAGGCCCGCTGTTTGCTTATCTGAGGGCGTGATTTTGTTGCCGGGTAGATTATTATCGTTTGTTTGCCCAAAACCTTGGGGATATTTTTTACGCATTTGAGCTTGATTGATCAGGCGCGATGCGATGTCGTAACATTTCACTGGTGTATGTTTCCATTTAGTTCAGTGAATTACTGTTGGCTGCATATGGGATTTTTAATAATAAGGTGGCTAAACGTTGTCGATCTGGTTATAACTCACATGAAATGTCTCTGAAGTGAAAGACATTTTGATACACCACATGAATATCACATTTAATTATTAAATCAAATTAATATACAAGTTTGGTCAGAGGGTTTTGTTGTGTCGAAATAGCAGTTTCCCTGTTTTCTGGCTTGGCCACTTGCACATACTGCACACCCATCCCATCTGCTTACAGTGTAGAGCAGAATGAGTGTGAGCGAGCGAGCATGCACGTGTGCTGTGTGAGAGAGTGCAGACGGAGAGCCAATGTGGGTTTGTATGCTTACATTATATTCCTTTTTTTTCTTTTCTCTTTCCCACCTGGCAGACTCCCACCCATCCCACCTGTCCTCCATGTGTGTAAAGCGGGAGCCCCATGAGGCCTCCTTTGCCCCCTTCACCCCCTCCACTATAGCTGACATCTTGCCCCACCACTCCAGCCTCTCAGTAGATGCCTCTACTCCAGGCTACCCTGCCCGTACGCAAGGCCTTTGCTACAGCCAGTATGCCAGCCAGCCTTTTATAGCAGGTACCACAACCTAGTAGACCCCCACAGTCACTTTTTTAAAACCAATTCATCTATTTTGATTCTTTGATATATGTTTTTTTAAATGTCTACAAAATATGTATAAATAAAAACAGATTAAATCAGATGCTGCCTAATCCTATAAATCCCTGTGGCTCCACTAGTGTACTAAACTGAGTGCTTGCTCCTCATTGAGAGTGACTTGTCTCACTTGTTTTCACCAAGCCTGACCCTCTGTTTGGCCTTCAAAATAACAAAAGGGCCGAGGCCTCCAAGTCCCTCCTTTGGGCCTCGTGATAGGCCCAAAGTCTGGGGTAAAGGGAGGTAGGGGGTTGGGGGTGAAGAAGAAGGGGGGGGGGGGGTTTGGGGTGAAGGGGGCAGTTACAGGGGCCATGATTGGACTGGTGCTGTATGCCCCTTAAATCAGCTAGACCATATGCTGTCACTGTCAATTACAGAGTGGTATGTGGAACACGGCTTCCATTGGCCTGTCAGCGTCATTGCTGGCCTTTTCAGGACATTCCTTTTGTTGCGGTGGTTGATGTAAGCTTCTGACGAGGATACATGGTTGATTGTCCTTTTGCTTAATCACCAGGAAGATTAAAAAACCAAACAAACAAACAAGAACGCTTTATAGTTCGAGTGGTGTACTCGGTATCATGGCAGCACTTGGTGTTCTTACTACTAGACAGTTTATGACATTGTCTTTCTTGTCTGTGCCTGTTTGTAAATGTTGTGACATTTCATATGTGTTAAAGATTGCAGCAGTGTCCATAGGAAAAGGAGTATTGCATTTAGGTGTTTTGTTGGTATATGGTTTATTTCATGCATCATAAGCCCAAAGTGTATTTGGAATGCACAAAGAAAGGATCCTGTTTGCACCACACTGTTTTGATGATAGGTGTCTTTTCTTATTTAAAAAGAATGTGTGGTGTGTTGGGCCTTTTTTATAAAAATGCAGAGCTTTACAACTAATCAAGAAATATTTCAAAACATATTTACACATATTGAAAATGGCATGACCCAATTGTGATGTTGTAAATGTCATTTAAAAAACGGCAGTCATAATATGTATTATGCATCTTTTTTTTAACTAGTTGGCTCCATTGGTCTTGCAGGTAGAGACATGGCCAGCACGACCTTACCAGGCTACCCTCCCCATGTCCCGCCGACAGGACAGGGCAGCTACCCCACCTCCACACTTGCTGGAATGGTTCCTGGTAAGGTGCCATTACATTTTTTACAACGCCGTTAATTTGAGTTGTTCTCATTATATTTGATATATAATCGGAGGCCAGTCCTTCCAGTCGCTCATGCTTAGACAACGTGAGGTCATTCAAAGCTAAATAGGTGTTAGTTAACTCTGCTTTTCAATGCACTGAGTTCATTTACAGGTTAAATAGTGTTGTTGAAAGTCACGCATACTGTACACACACACACTCACACGATCCCTGCTGACCCGAGCTGCCTACCAAGTTGGAGTGTCTCTGACTCGTAGCACTGCGCCAAGCTTGTTAAAGCATTTGTTAGGCTGTGGTTAGTCTCGCAGAGGCAGCCTTTACTTGCACTAGCGTCACACCGGAATTACAGATACAGACTTTGTGAGTGACAATGCTAACAGCCAATCTACTTCTCAATTTCGGAAAGCGCTGTCGAGCTTCCAGGGGTCTATGTATCAGACGTTCAGCGCAGAGTTGCTTATGTGACGTAGTGCTAATCGACGGAAGAGGCTGAGACTAGGCTGTGGTTAGCTCGTGATTACCTTGTGGTTAGCTCACAGTTAGCGTCTGCGGCCGAATACATTAGACGGGCTCACTAGGCGATCACCACAATCAGCGGCCATGAGATAGGACAGTTCCTCTTAGTTCCACTCCAGCTCCCAGTGCTCATTACCCCGGCCATGTCCACACCGCACACACTCTCACCAGCCCCATCGATAAACACTGGTCTTCCTCCTCTGCTCGCCTCCCCGGACACCCGGGGCTGCCGAGCGTATCTCTTTTCTCCTCTACTTAACCTGCAGTTCAGGTTCACAGCAAACAGTTAAGGGTCAAAACACAGAGGCGTGGAGGGCCTGTAAATATTTAAATCACTATCTCTCTCAGGGATGTGCTCGCGTTACGAGACCAGCCTGTGGACAAGATGGTTGCCAAAGTAACTCTCTAACCAACAACTGGAAACACATATCTTTTATATATTATTATTCTTTGAGTCGCACACCAGTCATCGAAGCCTGAAGGCAGTATTTACAATCAAGGGATTTTTAGTGTACAGAATCTCAAACCAAACCTATTCAATTGTTCCATGTATGGACTAATACAATGCTGGTACATTCACATGCATGTGCATACACATATATACATACTGTCTCTCTCTCTCCCTCACTCACTCATACACACGGACACACTCAACGACCCTCCTAATCCATGGGCTATAGTTTTTTTCCTCATCTGGTGGCGAATGATGAAGATTTAGTGACTAGGCCCAAACACTGTTAAAGCAAAGGCCATTCCTCAGCAGCTTCATATAAAACCCAGCTTTTATAGTCTCGTAAAAGAAAAAGAAACGTGAGGGAAATGCAGCCTTGCTCACTGACTCTGCCTACCCTGGTGTCCTGTAGCTACTGCTCTGCTGGGGGAGCAGGTTACACAGTCCAAATGAAACACATTAGGACGTTTTGGAGAAAATCAGGAAGAGACTCGATGAAAGCAGCAATTAGGGAAATTCTAAAGACTAAAAGAGGACTAACATAATAATCAATGTGGCTAAAAGGAGCACAGTGAAAAGCTAAAATAGTCTGGAAATATTATGTTGACTGTAATTTCTGCAGTTGGGTGAAACATGTTTTAATCATTCTCTGAGTTAGGTTGATGTAGGCGGTCATTTTTGCATCATTGCCTTTACTAATGTTTGTTTCTACTTGCATCCTACTGTAGGAGGGGACTTTTCTGGGAACCCTTACTCTCACCCACAGTACACAACCTACAACGAAGCATGGCGGTTCAGCAATCCAGCATTACTAAGTAAGTAATTATCACCGGAACACAGGGGATTGTTGAAAAGGGAAATATTGTTGCCCTTAGAAAGAAGAAAAAAATATATAAATCACCTTTGTTTGGAATATAACAATGTGTGTTGCGTGATGAAGGGTGGAGCGATTTCAAAAAAGGCATTTATTAATTAATACTGGAAAATATTTCCTCCATGCACGTTTTAGAGAGTCATACTTTCTGATAACCCATTATAATCATATATACTGACCATCAATTGAACACTTGCAATGTACTTCTGCATTTCACAATGCGCATCATCATGGTAACAAGACACTCCATATGTGTTCCAAGGATTGTTTGACCTCATGGTTTCCAACGGCTCGTTCTTCTGTTAACTTCCAGGTTCCCCTTATTATTATAGTGCCGCCTCCCGTGGCGCCGCACCTCCCACTGCTGCCACAGCCTACGACCGCCACTAGTTACCATGGAGACCAGCTCAAACTGCAGGGCCGGGGCTTTGGCCTCCACATTGTCCCCGTCTGAGAAACACTAGAGGTCAAAGGGCAGCAGGACGGCATCTTCCAGGAGCGCCCACAGTAACATTATGCAGAGGAGGACTCGGCAGTGTCGTCGGTGGCACTGGCTTTTGGGTGGAGAGGGCTCCAGGGCACACAGAAGTGAACCACCCCAGTCCCCTGCCCCTCGCTATCTCACAGGCCGGAACATTTCCAGAATGACTTTCAAGAGATTATATAAACATATATTATAAAATATAAATTGAAGAAAAACTGTGTGAAGAATATCATGTGAAAAAAAAAGTTGTTGTGTTTTCTTTTCGTTTCTTTTATCTTTTTTGTGTTGCTATCAGTGTCATTTTCCTCACGGAACTTTGCATTCCGTTACATCATCAAGAGCAGTGTTTATCTGCTCAGGGAAAAAATTACGGAAAAGCGTAGATGGAGACCTATACCAGAGTGTTGCTGATACAGGGATTTAAACCAGTGAGAGGGCATTTTCTACAACTCAATTAATCTTAGAGATCCTGGTTCCAAACAGCAGTGGTGCTTTGACTTCCTATGTGTCTACTGATCAGTCCCACCTATATTATAGGGTAACAAAACTAAACACTAACTAAACTAAACACAGCACTGTTTGTTAAACACTTAAGTTTACTGACCTCAAAACAATGGCAACATTAAACTTCCCATGGCAAACAATCAGATGTAAAAAAAAATAAAAAATAGGGAAACATGCTTGGCCACATCTAAAAATAGTCCACCAAGAACTATTAAGATTTTAAATTATAATTGCTCTTATTGTACATTTTCTTAATGTAAAAATGTAAGGTTATCTAATATTATTTTTTAAGAATCATTTTGTCACACATCCTGTCATAGCTCAGCCATGGTCTTGTCCATGCATGATTGTCCTCATTCGCTCTTGTTTTTGCACTATATCCTGAGCTTATTTTATTTCATTGGTACTGTACATTCAGATGAACTATGTCATATTTAAGTACCTTGTCAAGAAGCAAAATCCTTTTACAATATTTAGTTTGCATAGTATCAAAAGAAGACAAACATTTGTGTGTGAGTACATGGAAAGTACTTGAAATGTTAAAGTTTCTGGCAAGTTCCAAAGCAATAGTCTTATGGCTATGGATTGTTACAATTCAATTACTCAAATCAGTTATTCTTCATTTAGAAATATGGTCCTATTCTTTGAGACCTGGAGCAATGGCTTCCAAAGTTGCCTTACAAATATGTGTTGTCAACATGAAATTCAATTAAATAGTTTAAATTGACAATAGGCCCCTTTCCTTAAAAATCTAATTAAAAACAGAGGGACTGAAAGAAAAAATGTATTCATTTTGCTTTTGGAAATATTTTGTGAATGTACTTTTTACTACATTTGCCAAAGACTTAGTTTGATATTTAATATTTTATTTACAGTATATGTATGCATAAATAAAGCAGTATTATCTTTTAAATAAGTAGTCAACACTAAAGGCGTATGTGGTGATTTTAAACAGGCAAACTACATGATGCATATAATAACTAATGAAAAAGGTAAAACTCAATTATATAATATGCTGTCATTTGCAAAAAATGCTGCTTTGTAGAATGATTTGTGTATAATGTGAAGACAATTCTTCGACTTCTATGTAAATAAGATGACACACACACACACACACACACACACACACACACACACACACACACACACACACACACACACACAAGTGCACACACTCCAAAACAATAATGTACTGGCTCCCTTTGTAGATATACAGACTGGGAAAAAAACACACTCTTTGTGTCTTAATGTATTGTTGCGTGCTGGGGAAAGGCACAACTACTGTATTACCTGTGGCTAAATAAGTGGCAGGTTTCAGATGCTAATATCACACGTATTGTTTTTTTTTTTCATGATGTCATTACGCTGTTTTATTGTCTCTATGCAAGTTAAATGCTTTTCTGTATTCTATTCTGTTCTTGAGATGCTTGCAAGAAACGTCCCAAGGTCTCCAATCGGAATTATATGGACAGCATATACATTTAAACGGTTCCAAGACCACTATATATCATATTCTTTTTTTTTCAGATTTCCTGTCTTTAACATTCCCTTAAACCAAGAAATGATCAAACTGAAGTCCTTGGCAACAATCACAAATTCTTGTCTTGTTTCCTATCAGTATATGTTGTGATCATTATGTTCATCCAGTGTACTCTAAAATGGTCTTCATCCCAAACACTCATGCTCATCAAACTTGTTCCCTAACGCCTAGTTCAGACCTGTATCATAATGACGTTCATTTTACTGTTATTCCAAGAGCGTATACAGCATCTGGTCCCAACTTTGCTTTGTTGGTCATCACTGTGGACACCAGAAAATAGAGACAAAGACTGCAGTCCCTTTTGTTTGGGAGACGGTATCCTCTACAAATTGCACTTGGGATTTGCCTAATTATTTTTACAGGTAGCTCAACATACATGGAAGTGCAAAGCCCCCTTCATTCAGCAAAGGGCCAGGAGAGCTGATGGCTTGGCTTTACTATCAATAGATATAGGTGCTCCCTGGCAGGAATGGGTCCTCTACTGTTGTAAAAGATGATACAAGGGACTTGTCACGGACATAAAAAAAGGATTTCTGATGAAAATCTATAAGAAAAAGCCTTGTGGCCTCAATCATTGTTCTGTTCCAATTCTTTTTGTGCACATGAGAAATAAATTCTTTTATATGTCAGTCATGACTCTGCGTCCGCTCATTATTAACCCGTAGGAAAATGAGTTCAAGGTTCCTGGGGCATGTGTGTGCTGCTCGTGACTGACGGGTAGTTCCACGAACTGCACTACAGAAGCATCGAGAATGGTCTCAAATATGAACATCGCACTCTCTTGTGCATATGTACTGTATGTGTCTGCATACAGTAGTAATCAGCACAACATACTGTAATCATAACTTTTTTTTAAATAGTTCAGCATAAGATAAGCATAGAGTAGAAACATATTTTTGTTTCTACTCTGGCTTTCATTTGTGTACTTTGTGTGTGTGTGTGTGTGTGTGTGTGTGTGTGTGTGCGTGCATGTGCGTGTGTGTGTAAAGTGAAAAGAGAAAGAGAAAAAGATAAGGGATAAAGAATGGAGAGTTGGCGAGCGCAGGCTAGCATCGCTCCAGTCTATTTAATGATGCATCGGTAACATTTCGCTGTAGCGCGCTGCCTACTCGCCTCCGCTCTCAAAACACACAATCCCAGCCAGTTGTAATTCAGTGTCTCTCCTTCCTCTGCCTACTGTTTATTTCATGGATCCCCTGTGAAGCATCAAAAGCTGCTGTTTCTGTCAGCCCCTAACTGTCCTGTGTGTTTGTCATTCAGGCCTTGTTAAAAGATACCAAAAAAAAAGGAAGGAAGAAAACCTGCGCACACTCACATTTCCTCTCCTCCCAGCTGAGAATTCCCAGTGGTAAAATTATTCAATTTAGATGGGAACTTTTTTTGTCACTCCCTTGTCTAAATTGGCATATCTGGCTCTCTCGTAGAAACCAATAAACTGTGAACCCGGATGCAGCTGTCAATCAAGCTCATCTTTCCTTTAGCAGGCCAGATGACAATAGTGGGATAAGAGATACAGGCTAGCAGAATAGGGCTTACTGATTGGCTCTCATCAGTTAGGCATTACGAAAAGCACCTGTCATCTCAGCAGCAGCTCAAAGCATATCCAGTCGGGGGGGGGGGGGGGGGGGGGGGGGGGGGGGGGGGGGGGGGGGGGGGGGGGGGGGGGGGGGGGGG
>JAOEGT010000007.1:2418237-2432741 GCA_025447795.1 Speoplatyrhinus poulsoni | reverse complement strand
CCGTCGTCCCCCCCCCCCCCCCCTTCCCCCCGCCATGGGGCCCACAAGCCTCGGTAAATACATTCACTCAAACAGTTGACCCTCGTTGTCAACTTGGTTCAGTGATAGCATATAGCACGGCCTGTCAATGTCAATGACATAGGCTACTGGGAAATAAATGAGTTCGGAGCATCTTAAACCATCCCAGGAAGTATTATTTTATCTTAAATAAAAATTTATTAGTTTTATTAGTTAATTTTACTTTTACCTTTACTTCAATGTACTTAGTTTTAATTATGATAATCATAATGTTTCTAATATGAATTGCCTCTGAACAGAAGACTGTCATGTTCGAGAACTCTTTGAGCTCAAATCAAAACAATCACCATCCGCCGTGCCACACCGCACATTGAAATGCATTTTGAGCAAAGCGTGGTATGGATTTGTTGTTGTGAGCAGTGTCCGCCACTTTGTTTATGTTCCTATTTACAGAGCCAGGGCTGTGTAGACGGAATTGTTTTTTTCAGCACGCACAGAGAACGCTAAACTAGCAAAATGCGAAGAGATATTTGGTGAATAAAAAAAAGAAAAGGTGTATTAGCTTTCATTTAGCTTGCAATAGCTGACTATACCTTTAATGCAAACTATGATCACACAGTATAATACTATGTACAACAACTTACTCACCGGCGATCAGAAGGCAAGTCATATGTCACAGGAGTGAGCTATTGTTCTGAGACGAGGCGTGGAGGTGGTCTGGCAGCCAGTGACGTCCCGTCATCTGCCTGCACAGGAGTCTGTCATCAGCCTCATCGTGTGGCGGACTGTCATATTTGATGCTAGCAAAGGGGAGAGGCCAAGCCCGCTGTGTCAATCAACAGGCCCTCATTAGTGGCTGCTTTAATTAGTGGCTGTGTGGGCAAAGTATTGTCCACGCACACATCTTAACTCTTTGTTAATGCACATTCATCTTCTATGAGGGGAACTAGCAGTCAAACGTTATGATGTACAGAACATACAAGTGGATAAAATACTTTCCTATATTTGTTGAATAAGCTAATGTGAAATGAGGCCATCTATAACCATTAAATATACAGAGGCAAGGGCATATACTGTTAGGTGTTTATCAACCTGGGCCAAGGGCGGGCTTGGAAAATTAGCTGACAGTACAGTATGTAACATGCTGTCATACAAAGCAATACAGTATAGCTTGCAATGTGTCATTGTGCCCTTGTAAAAACAGGTCCCCCACATATACAGGTATATTAGCCTGCATTAAGACAGGTCCCCCACATATACAGGTATATTAGCCTGCATTAAGACAGGTCCCACACATATACAGGTATATTAGCCTGCATTAAGACAGGTCCCACACATATACAGGTATATTAGCCTGCATTAAGACAGACTATTTCCGCGTGTCCTGTGAGTGGGAGAGTTCAAGCTTAGTCTCTGATGATCCTGACAGAACAGCGATTATGAGGTCATTTTCAACAGCTGCGGGTGAGACCAGCCAGATGACAGGAACATGACTTTGTGATGTTTCTAATGAGTGAGCATTGATTGACTCGACACAGTCTAAAGACGTTTATGCCATGCACAAGCTCTAAGCATGCACCGTGGATACCGCACTGTACTAAAGCAGGCAATTACAGTAATGAGCAGTTTTGACTGTAGAGCCAGAATATGCCTGATATGTTTCTCAACATATCATTCCCCCTATCAGTGCTAACGCTAGGTCATTCTGCAGCACAGGCTCATTCCCCTCCAGGAGCTAAATTATCATTTTGAATGAGCATTGTGCGACACATTGTGTAATTAAGCGCTAATGTAATATGCCTCGCTCCCCGAGTATGTCAGTCTGCGAGAAGGAGAAGCTCTAGGGCAGGTAAGCTCAAGTGCATCTCTGTGTGTGTGTGTGTGTGTGTGTGTGTGTTTGTGCGCGCGCGCGCGTGCGTGCGTGCGGTTGTTTGCACGCAAAGCGAAAGGCCAAAATGTGCCAAGCCCGGTAATGCTGACCTGACAGCCCACCACCCAGGAGCTCTTCTCCTGTCTGACAGGAGGAGGGGTGAGGGTGGGGGTTTGAGGTGGTGTTGTTTTGTTTGAGGAGCACCGCCCCCACCCAAACTGTCCGGCTAAGACATGGGGTCTACAGCGTAGCCATACAGTCCACTACAGCTCTAATAGGCCTGAAGAAGGGCAGGAGGCGTACGGGGTCAGGACAGAATATAGGAGAGGAGGTTTAGGAGGGAGGGGCAGGCCGGAATCATCACAAACCACCCACCAGCTCTGCTGTACCACCATCACTACCCACCCAACACCCACCCCTACATTCACTGTCAGGCCAAACACATGATGAATTGCCCTGTCAACAGAATTCATTCGGGGACCAATTAATTCGGCAGAAATGAACTAGAGCCACCAGTCGCTGAAAAACTCAGTGCACGGAGAGCAAAGGAGCACCACTAAAGTAGTGGTGCTCCTTTGTAGCAAAATAAGGAAGCAAGGGAGAAGGAAAGACGGGGAGAGAGGGAGCGGACGAGAGAGGTTTCAGACTAGATGAGAGGGGCAAGCGGGGAAAAAAAAAAGTGAGCGAGCGAGCGAGAGAGAGACAGCGAGATAGAGAGAGAGAGAGAGAGAGAGAGAGAGAGAGAGAGTGTGGTGAAAGTTAGTCTGACAGAAATTGGTCATTTAATGCTTTAGCGCACTGGAGACAGGCCTTGTCATAGACGAAGGCATGGCAGGGGCTCCCCTGGTATTTTATTTATTAATTACCCTATGCAGCAAGGGGGCCTTTAACTGTCTCTGTCCAGTCCTGTCAGCCAGACTCCCTGTCATTTTGCCTTCACAAACAGATCCTTTAACACCGCGCTCCAGGTTAATGGAGACAAAGTCAATATTCAACCAACCTTGCCTTCTCCACCAAATGCCGTTTTCATCTGTACTTTATCCAGGTAATTGTCGCTCAGATGATCTCCTGAATATGTCACTGGGATGCTAATAGCGCCGCAGAGCCAACATTGTAGCGCACGTTTGACCTTTTCAACTCAGCAATTCTGCAGCTTGTTTCCTGAGGAGGGCGGCAATTATTTACACCTTATTGAGCGTAGTGTGGGATAAAACGCAGCAGTACTGTAGCCTACATACCTTAATCAAGGCCGTGTCATGTGTAATGCATGCGTACTAGCAAATTCAATGGAATGTAAATAGCACACTGACATAGATCCCATTTGTTCACATTGGCTGAGTGATGAACACACATCGTCCACACCAAATCAAGATTCAACATGCCGTCTTGCGATAACCAAGGAGTGCTTTACCACGTCGCTGTACCTGTCAGGAGCAGGGCCATTTGATTCACATAATCCAGATATTTGTCACCTCTCACATTATCTCTCAGCTTCAGTAACGGTGTTAACAAAATTCAACAGCCTGCCAGAGGCTGCTTTGTTTGGCGGTGACAAATTAGCATTGTGAAGGGCGATATCAGCACCAGCTAATTAAGGTGTCATGTGATTTTGGGCTCCGGATCAAGAATCTGCTGATTCGTCCCGCGGATGATTATGATGTCCATATGGTCAACGCACGGCTATACTTGGAAACACAATCGGCCCCCGCTGCAGCGCCGGCGATGCCAAAGGTTCGATCGCGTCTTTTGTGGCGGTGTTGGGTGGTGTGTTCATCAAGGCTCTGAATTATTAAACGCCACCTTTTCTTTGAGGCCGGGATCCTCTGTTGGAGAAGACGAAACGAAGGGCAGGTGGGTTGCTAAGCGGGACTGGCAGCCACCATCCTCCGACATTAGGAAGTGAAACTCAATGCCGTTTCCACTGGGGTGTCGTTAGGATGAAGCCATTGAGGGGCCCCGTGCACCTTGGATGCCCTCGTGCTACTGTCACCTGGTTGGAAGGCATTAGGGCCTCAAAGGACGTCTTAACTGTAGGCTTTCCATTGTCAGATAATGTGCTTTCAAGTCAGGAACGGCAAATGCCTCAAATCTCTTGTGCACAAGTCGGCTGCGCACAACAACGTGCTTGCTTGCTTGACAGACCCGAAAGAGTCGTAACAATTAACTCTGTTAATGAAATGATGAGGTACGGTATTACTTTGGGAGCTGTTTCAGAAACAGCATCTTGTTTGCGCCGCAAACCCCTCCTGCACAGCCCGTTCACTGTAGTGCTAAGCACAGTGAAAATACTCCTAATAGACAACACACAGTGAAACCCAAGTGAACCTGACAAATGGAATAAAGAAGCTAACGGAGAAGAAAGAGGTGCTTAGGCCAACTGTCACCGGTAAAGTGCTCTCTTGATTTCTGTTTACTCACCATGGCCAAAACTTGACTTGTTTTTCTTGAGCTTACTGAAGAGGTTCTATTGCGTGTCAACTGGTTTCTGGCATGCCGTTTATACATGACAAAACATCCAGTGTTCGGTTTTACTATCATATTGTAGTATCGTGTTTAAACATGCTAATTTAGACAATATGATACTTTATTGTCCCCGGATATTTGACTAAAAACAATAACAAGGGAGGACATAAGAATATAAACGCTATACAGGCGTTTCACCATGTATGGCAAAGCATACTCAAGACACCAAAGTGAAAACTACACATTTTAATCCAATAAATGAACCACTCAGATTGCACCAACGTGTTATATACATGGTAACACAACCTGCTTGCTAGACAGCAGACTATATATCCCCTAGGTTCACTGCAAACAAACACAGGCAGGGAATGTGCATGAGAACAGAGGAGATGTGCAGCGGAATATAATTAATTAAATGAGACTAATTAGGAACACGAGAGCAGGTGCCAAGCTATGAGCTGACAGGGAAGACAGTGAGACAACATGCCAGCACAAAAAAGCAAAGCGCGTGTACGCACACACACACACACACACACACACAGGCACGCAAGCTCTTTCATACACACGCAAGCTTGCGCGAGCGTGCGCACGCACGTGCACGAGCCTGGTTATGGTGGTGTGTCATGACAGGCATGGGGACAAAACAACGTTCTGCGTTTTGTCATGTGAAACCCCACAGGAATACCGCTGACAGGAAGCGGAGACCCAGTCGCCACGGGGGTCTCCTGCCTTTGTCTCAAACACGTTCGCTTTAGTGTTTTTGCCGTGCTATGGTGGGAGGAACTTTGCACAAGCCAGAGATTTCTATCCCCTAATTATTTCAGTACTTTCACGAGGCTGCTAGCTATGTGGATTTGGAGACGTCTTCTTCTGCTCCCAGAGCGCTGTCAGCGTGCCTCATTATAGATATGCATTATGAAATTCAGTGTGAACCGTTCAACGTTGCATTTGATGATTCAGGAAGTGATTGGGAAGATCCACGTGTGTAAAATGTGTATATTGTAGTTACCAATTTGTACTTAAATACCTAAACAATAGATATTAAAATAGTATATTTAAACAGATGCAGTATGTGTATGACTAATAAAACTCAGTTCTAAATTATTGCCTATGTAAACAAAGAACAGTCTAAATGATTATAGAGTAGGCTAATACAAATAATAATATAAACTCGTGTGTGTGTGTGTGTGTGTGTGTGTGTGTGTGTATGTATGCATGTATACAAATGATATAATATACCTCCGGGAGACTTGTGGCTATTCTCCATTAGCTATAGCTAACAGTGCAGAAATCATTAAGGCTGTTCTCTCATGCAGCAGCCGCTGGTCTCTATGAGAGAGGAGTTAACAATAGTTCAAGAAGCCACTATCAAGCAGCAATCAAATTCATAAACACACTCGACCTCACGACCGGGTATTTATGATGAGACTTTTGCTCATTCCACACAAATAAATGTCACCCACTCAACCCATGGATGCCAGTGTGTTATGTGTGGTGTCTCAGGTTACTGCGGTGCATTAACATCTGCCATGTACAGTGTTAAGCCTCATCCACATTACAATGTAGGCTACGTCATACGTCGCAAAAACTCTCGTTCCGCTACACCAACACTGCTGATTGTTATCATGCTAAAGTAACTGAAACGATGCTTGGTTATGGATTGCAGCTATACGTTTAATAATTCACAGTAAACATTTTAGTAGGCCTATTTTTAAAACATAAGATAGCGTAAAATATTATTCACGTCGTCACGTTCTGCTGACATTTATGTAGGAAAGAGTGATATACCACCAAATTTTTCAATGTTTTTGTTGCGACTTGCTAACTTCCGGTTAAATGAACGGAGCAGGCTGCAGCGAAGCCGACGCAAAGTTTGAACATTTTCAAAGTGTGACTGATCTTCAGCCGCTGGGGGGCCTTCCAATTCCACTATGTTTAGATGGTCTTCATTGAAATTAATGACATCCGGCGCAACGTAACGGAGTGCATGACTTCAATGTGATCCAGGCTTTAGCCAATAGAGGCTAGAGAGAATCTATTTTAAATCACCTAGTCTGAGAAAGATATGGAATGGTGTGTTAGATACAACTGATAGGCTACTGGTCATTATTTCTCAGACAAGAATGTTTGAAGGTTAAATGATAGACTTGCAAAGAAAATAATTAGTATAAAATATGTTTACTACAATGAAGGCAGATTTATGAAACTAGAAAAACATGCTACAAAATCACTTTTTCTTAAATAAAAAATAAATAAATAAATACTAACATTGCTGATATCGATCCCAAGCAACTGCTAGGACCTATAACTTTCTTCAAGAAATTCCTTCAGACAGCAGCGTTTGCAGGGCTGTGAAGGCCCAAAGCCAAGACTGTACCAGGCGGACAGCTCAATATCTAGCCGTAAGGTGGGGTGTCAATGTAAACCACAACTCAAGACAGAGAGAGAGATGGGGGCTGGAGGGGGCCGGGAAGGCTTTTTTAATTATCTGTGGTAGGGTCGGACTGTGCATCATCATTAGAGAGACTAAATAGCACTGGTCACTGACTCAGGTAGTGGTAAACGGCACAATTACCAGGCTGAGGAGGGAGAACTGTATTCAATTTGAAAGCCTTCTCTCCTAATCCATCTCCAGTGATCAGCAGCGCTGCTGAGCTACACCCTTTTACATTCAATTACGTTAATCAGGTTATTACCCAGCAAAAAGTCAACATTTTAATCAAGAAGTGGCAAAGTAGGGCAGGACATTATTCTGAGGCAGGGTTAAGTGACAGTCAGACAGGGAATGTGATGATATTCTAGTGCACTGAACATAATCCTTTACTCATGTAGCTCATGGCACTTTTGGCACATATTAGAGGTACAGGGGTGAATAAGCCACGTTCAAGCAGGGAAGTTGTACCATCAATATATGTAATATCAGTCTAGAACAAATGTGATGTTTCTATCAGTTGCAGTCCTAGAGCATACTGCTTTCTAGTGTAATGTACTAAAAATAATCATATAAGGGTTGCATATACAGTAACCTCCAATTACCGCCTCTTTAGAAATGTAGGCTAAACACATAGCATTATTTACTGAATGGTGTAACATTAGTACTGCAGTGGTTTAAAAAGAACCACAATTCACCATGCACCACTATATTAAAACAAATAAACATTAAAATGTGTTTCAGGTTACATAATATTTCTGCCTGTACTTGCATTGCAAATAACAATTAGGATAATTGTTCCCATCGCTATGTTGCTACAAGCCTAAATCCCATTCTCACTGGCAAATCATACATGTTCACAGGTCAGGAATTTGTGCGGTGTATATTTTCTCCCCTGTAGGCATTCGCTACTGCAAATCCTCTTGGAGATAATCCCCAGTAGGGGTGTTGTAACCACAGCAGGTGAGCGAGAAATGTACAAAGACACCTGCAGGGTGTGCGTCCCAATAACACTCCTGTTACTCCTGATATCCTTAGACTGCTTCGTTATGGAAACACAGGAAACACAATCCCTATCAAAAGCCATTATTCACATATATACGGTTGGAAACTACTTGTCTTAATATATGTTGAGATAAAAACCGCTGCGATAGAGGACTACTTCATGCACGTGTAAAATAAAGGGCAACTTATAGGAATATGTGCTTACCTCCCAAGCAGTTCAAGTTGCCTTTGCTAACTGATTGCTGACCACACACATGAGAAGTGAATGTAATTTAGTACAACCTCTAGCTAAGCAATAGTTTTCTCGCTCACTCCCCCCAACTAACAGAAAGGAAATCAATCCTTGAGCATCTATGACATCCAGTAGATACAGTCTATTTACTTTATCCTTTACATATATACACATGCTTCTCTTTGCATTGCTTGCTTGTTAGTGTTTTCTGTGATGGCTGACCTGGGTATTGGGTGCTGATTAATGGAGGGAAATTTGCTTTGTCCGGTCCATAATGAGAGAAGACAGAGGTTAGAACAGCTCAATAGGAGAGATAACCACACTTTGATCCAAACAGTCAAGCAGAACCCATACCCACTGCATCGTCAGAAAGTCTGCTGTCAAGCTTACTGCCTTGATATCTCTCCTCAAGAAGAAATGCTTCCTTCTGTTTGCCTTCATGAAAAGAGATATGTCTTCAGCCATAAACATTTACATGTAACAACATACTATAAACAATAAGGAAATTTTAATTTGGTTATATTAACGTTACAGTCTACAGTCAGACGGTTGCTAATGATGCAATATAAAAGTGACAATCATTTTCCCCCCAAATCAGATCAAATAGTACTTCACAATATAATTGTTCTCATTATTAAAATTGAATAGCATTCTAAATAGATTTTCAAATTGCCAGCTGTAAAACGTATTTCTTCAAATAGAGGGTGTTCTTAAATTGAGTCTTTGTTCCTCAATGAACTCTAATGTAAAACATATCTAAAGCCTTAACAAGCAATGGTAATCCTTTTAGGGTAACCAACTAACATGTCCCTAATTAAAATATGCCTTTTAATGATTCATACTGACATCACAGAAAACACTGTCACGCTTCCCTCCTTTAATACAGAAATATGCTAATTGCTTCAGTAACATTGGCGTTTAAATCCCAAGACTATACCCTACCCTTAGGGAGCTAGTGTTGAGGCGTATAAACCTCCACTCACAATCGGGCTCTTTAACGGCTGTTTTTGATGATCGTTTCTGCCAACAGACAGGGTTAAGGTCGCTTTAGGGAGTGGATACTGTTGACTTGCAATCATTCTGCAGACTTTAAATGTATTACTGACAAATGCTGGCCTCACTTCTCTAGTCCAGCAGCTCAGTCTGTGGGTGCTGTAGGGCAGATAGGGAGCATCATGTCTCCACATCTCATGGCAGCTCATTTAAAACAAATCAGGCTGATTGCTGAGCTCACAAGGCCCAGGTGATAAGGCAATTAAAGCTCTCTAATTCCGTGGTTCAGGTTAGGTCTATGAGATAATTAACTGTATTTAATTAACTCATTTTGTGGCCACTTCTACTCTACCTCCAACATTTTCTTTTGTTTCATAGTAAGGATGGCTGTTCATGTCAAGGGCAATATGGGACAGGTGGGTGGGGTCTGAAGCCTTCTATGGCAGGCATGTTGGATAGGAGCGGGGCCTTGCTTAATAAGCTCTCTCTGGACAGATGAGGTCCATTAGGAGGTTCATTTAAAAAAGAATAGGGTAGAGAAAGACAGGGAGAGACCAGGAGAAACAGGGTGACATGGAAGGTGGGATTCAAAAATCCCAAAAGGAATTGTCAAAAGCCGCACATCTGCAGCCCCAGACAAACATAGCTTTCAGGATCAAATATCTGTTTGTCTCTTAAATTCTACAGTTCTGCTCACCCAATACAAGTTCCGGAAATTAAATAATTATAAACATTAAACATTCTCACAAATTACATAATAGGGGAAACCATCTCTGTCGAATCCATAACTGAACCCATAGCACTTCCAATTCGGGAGGCCATTTCCTAACCATTGTTCAAATGCACGGACTGAAGCACCCATCCTTCCCCATTTAACCACCCCCCCCTCCCCAACCCTCCACCCCTCCTGCCCCTGCAGAAGGGCTGGGTCTGATCCGGACGCATTGGTGTGTGGATAATGAAGGGGTTACTGGGAGCTAGGAGAGGCCCAGTAATTCCCTGCACCGAGGGACCAGGTTTTTGGGTGGGGATTGGATGAGTACCCCCCTGCTCCACGATGCATGCGCTCATGTGAGCTCCAGACAGCCTTACCCAAATCCAAGGCCAGATATTGGTGCTGCGTGTGCTATATACATATAGGACAGAGCCCAGTTTCAAAATAACGCTCCAGTGTAGATAATAGATATTACTGTATCTTACTTTATTCTTCTACAAATATGTACACATGTATGTTCATTATTTTGTGTTGCCAATGTATACAGCAAGTTGTAGCTAAGAACATAAACCCACTCTCATAGCAGCCAATAACCTAACAGACAAACCGTGTATACATTTTTAACCTTTATTATCCTCATTCAAGCCATATAAACAATAGCACTATGCCCTCCTACAGCTTGCTGAGTTCATCATTCTCTCATCAGCATAGACGTGGGAGTAACCCAGCTAAACCTAAGGTCAAAGGAATTAGCATATCATCTGGGAAAATGGTCACCGATGTGTGGGCGTGTTCCGCAGGGGAGGGGTCACCTTCTACATCACTGCCATGGCATCCAGAGACCTCACCCCTATACTCCAGGGTTAAGTATCTCCACTTCATTATGATAAAGACGGGAGGCTGCGAACAACCGCTTAAGCTGCGACGCTGTCAACAGACATTGAATCTCTCTCTCTCTCTCTCTCTCTGTCCCTCTCTCCCCCCCCCATCGCAGAGCCTTCATCCATCATCTGAATACTCCGGACCCGAATCATTGACGATCATTATAACGACAGAGAGAGCACCCCCCTCTCCACCCGTGATTGGCTGGGATTGTGAGATCAGAGGGGTGATCCATCATGATGCGTGGCACCCCAACACCTCCAGCGTGATGGGGTTCACCGCAGGGTTCAGGGCCGGGTCAGAGAGACACTACCAGGGACTGTCAGGGCTGTGGGAGAGGAGGGCACCTCCAAGGAGAATACCTCTTAACGTGTCATTCACCTCCGTTGAAACGCGCAGCGCAGAATCACATCGGATGACTGCACTTATCGTTCATATTCAGAAAAGCTCGGCTAAAGAGCAAACCTACATAAACGTTGAATATAAAAAGCCATGACAGTTCTCAGAATCCAATGGTAAATGTAATGAAATAATCTGATGTAGAGACAAATGTCCCATCCTCTTCACAATAGGAAGATGAGACGCTGGCCCTATCCGACTTGCTTCTCAAAACTGGTGCATGCCACGTTAACCCGAGGCCATGTGTTGTCATCCAAATGAGATAAGTTTATTTTCCCCAGCCCAGCATTTGTTCCGTCAGCCAGTAGGGTCACTCACACACACATGCAGCACACTAAGAAGCAGTGGGGAGCCCCTCTCAAGCACCTGCAGCTCTGCTGAGGTGGCCCGCTAGCATGAAAAGGCTTTGGCCGCTGCCCAAATATCTGCCTGCACCTTCTGTGCCAACGCACCAGCCTTAGGAAACCAGGAGGCAGCAATATTGTGGAACAAATGTCTTCTAATCTAAGCCTGCTGGTCGTGGGTCTCGTAGCTTGCTGGGTGTCTTATATCCCAAAAGTCCTCATTCTCCTGGTCTCCCAGCCTGGATGCTAACAACCCAGTGCTAGTGAGGCACAATAAAGGATTAACATAGGTTAACGTACACAGGTGTAGCTTCATACCTATGGGTTTTCTATGTATAAAGGCATAATACATTATAAGGCTTGCATTAGCAACTGCAGAAATGTAACCGTTCATTATTTATCACCACATATGTTGGTTTCTAAAAAATGTAATTATTCCAGGAGCAAAAGAAAAAGTATTGATGTGTCAAGTTTGATTGGATTTAAAAAGGAATAGCATGCCATCATTGGCAAGACAATCTTTTTACTTAAAGAAGAATGCACTAGAGAGCAATATTACAGTACATTTGACAGTATATTGTAAAGAATTCAAATCTAGTGCAAATCATCCGTTTCTGCTACGTCTGTTGAAATACATTAATTTATTACAACATAAGATGACAGGTAGTCAATATTTCCAAGACAAATTTTTCCTCCACTTTAACATTCTCAACAATAAATTGATACATCATGCAGCTTATGATATTGAAAGACAGAGTTTATTCATCACCTGTATGTTTCCCCACAGCAGTTTGCAGATCTACAAGCAGTCTACCATGTTAATTACATAATGACACTGTTTTCTAAAGATTTTTTGTTGAATTTTTGTTTTGTGAATATTTCGTTTTTTGCAGGATGACATTGTATTTTGAGGTTTTAACACTTTATAGTAATAATTAATTATGAGATAATTTGTCTCACAAACAAACCTTATTGTTGTTTATTATGGATTTATCTACCAAGAAGAAAATGCATTATCTTCATTGTCAATGACGGGACAACTTACATTAGACAGGTTTTTGTCATGGAGAAGCACACGACTAAATTCTTTAGTTAAACCTGAAATTTGCAACATTTTAGGTAAATAAAAAATGACATGTTATATTTTGCATTTGTGACACAATCTGTGTGTAAATGAGCACTCAGATCCTGCCACTCAGTGAAGTTAGATACAGAATAAGATTTGATCAACAAAGCCGTGCTTCCCTCAGTTTCCTCCAGGTCCATGTACATTGCAGTCAATTGTCAATGAGCACAAGTTGAATCTTTTTTTTCCCTTCCTCAGTTTGGCACACATGAACCTGGTCTATGAAGTGTGTTATTGGAAAATAATATTTGAAATGATGTTCCTGATCACTGGCTTATCTATTGGAATCCTTCCACCTCCAGAGAAAAATTTGCCAAGTTAAACAAAACAAACTGAAAAGCACTTCCCTTCAGTGATTGGAATTTATTTTTACGTTCCAAAATACTGCTTTTCATTTTTTCTAATCAGTTCTAATAGATAAAAATTAAACTTCCGAGGGCATGAAAAGAGTGGTTTCTTTTTCAAATAAGTATTCACTATTCGGTTCTTATTCAATCGTAACTCACTAAGGAGATTAGAAGGAAGAGGGAGAGTAGAGCAGATGGAAATCACCAAGTGAAATCTTTTTTCAGAATTTGCAGATTTCTCTGTGTGTGTGTGTGTGTCTGTGTGTTCCTATATACTTGGCATATTTATGTATATCTGTTTCAAATGAGTAGTCTCTCAGGGTACCTCGATAGAAAGTAAAAAGAGGGTGTAGGGGTGGGGGTAACTATGGCAACGTCCTGGTCCCCAGCTGTCACAGCAAAAGGAGAGGATGGGTGCCACAAGCAAGGAGGCCACTTAACCTCAGCTGCTCCTCAGCTTAGACCAGTCAAGATGATGTTGAAACTCAAAGGGAGGTTCAATTAATATGTAGACAATAGGCCACTACACAGATAAAAAGAAAACCTCAAAACAGCTCATTTGCACCAGGGCCTCTTCATAGACATGGGGTTCATTTACAGAAGCCATGTACGACGGTAGCATGTTGTTAACTTAGGATTCACTGTTGGGGTGAGAGGCTAAATATTAAATTGATTTGGTGTAATGTCATACTGCATAGAATTATCATATTATAGATCTAGAAAGTGAGCTGTAATGGCATTAGCTAATGTTTATCGTTAGCGGCAAGCATGTCAGGCTTACCTCTAAATAGCAGGTGCATGTATATATATATGTGTGTGTGTGTGTGTGTGTGTGTGTGTGTGTGTGTGTTGACCAGGCTACTGTCCCACCATCTGCATTCTGAAAGTCTCATGCGTCATCTGATGATGTTGGCCTTGGAGACGGGAGGCGGTGTCGGAGGGGTGACTGGGCAAAGAGGAGGGCCTGACAGCGTCATCGCCGCGGTGATGCGTATTGTCGGTGACAGAGGTCAGCTGGTCAGACGGGAGGCTGCGTTGTTATGAAGGAGGGAAAAGGGACGCATTGTCCCCTGGTTTGCCATCTCTCCGTCTCTGGCTGGCCCTCAGCAGCCCAATCAGGCTTTGTCCCCGCCGACCCACACACACACACACACCCCGGGAAGGCGGCCCATTCATTCCTTTAGCTCCCGTTGTCTGTCTGTCTGTCTGCCTGCCTGTCTGTTCTCATCTGCATCGTCGTCTATGTCTCTGCAGCGCACACCTTCCTGCTAGTGTCTGTGTGTGTGTGCGCGTCTTCGCTTTGCGACCTCCCTGGGGAGCCTTCACAGGCTTTATAGGCCAAATGAGGTGCAAGTCTATTAGAAACAGGAGAGCCGATGCGCCCATTCCCAGCCCAGTAGGGGTGTTGGCACATCATTCATGTGCAGTTAATTGCCACCTGATCAGCAGTAGACAAGATAAAAGGGGATGCTGCGAGGAGCCCACCTTATATTCACCATGTCTGAACACCTTGTACAGTATACTAATAGCAGCTACCATATAGTCACCATGTGTCTGAACACCTTGTACAGTATACTAATAGCAGCTACCATATATTCACCATGTCTGAACACCTTGTACAGTATACTAATAGCAGCTACATTATATTCACCATGTGTCTGAACACCTTGTACAGTATA
>JAOEGT010000007.1:2402158-2413891 GCA_025447795.1 Speoplatyrhinus poulsoni | reverse complement strand
CAGAATAACAATAGAATGAGGTGTGAATGTCTGTAGGTGTAAGTACTGAATATATGTGGTGCGTGTTGCATGCTAACAAAACTAAGAAACAAACCAAACTAAGAAACAAACCAAGAACAACATGTGTGTATCCAGCAGAGTCACCCTCACAGTGTGCTGTACCACACCTATACAAGTGACAGGCACAGGTGCGCTTAATCAGCTTAATTAGGCTCTTTACAGCCAATAATGGCCAGAGGCCTGCTGAACCAAGGCAGGGCCGTGACAATACACATATATAAAGTAAATGTATATTTTACTGTTGTTTGTTGTAGTCAACATAGTGTGGTGTACATATATATATATATATATATATATACACATACATACACAAATGTATTTATCGTGTTTCAGTCAGCATAGTGTGGTATATATATATATACACACATACGTACAGTATATATTGTGTGTTTCAGTCAGCATACTGTGGTGTACTGTACATACCTATCTATCTGGAATGCCGTAGGTTAGTGGGGTCAGTAGCCCAGCTGACCTTTGTGGGTCCATTTCTCTGACAGACATTTGTCACTCTGTGGTGGGCCGTATGCAGTAATAGATTATTGACCACCTCAGCTCGCTGTCCCTTCACAGAGCTCAGAAGCTCCCACAACTGCCAACTTTATTACCAGAGAGAGAGAGAGAGATTTCATTTCACATACAATCTTCAAATTACTGTAGAGAAAAGGGAAATACTTGTGGCACATCAAGATACCATTACATTAGTGTTGAATAACTTAAAGATGACCATGACCATGGTTGGGAAGAGCGTAATCTATATCCATGTTCTAGAAGAGAATAGAATGCCGGTAATGAATTAGATGTCCCTGATGTATTAGTGGGAAAGTGTTGGCCTTTCTTCCATATTGTGTGTTTTGTTTTTTTTGGCACAGTTCTTAATTGTATGATAATTCATCTCGGAGCACTAATTTACCCCCTGCCGCTCACTCTAAATGTTGGACCATTTTGTAAACCAGTCTGCAGAATTCTAAATGAGCCGGTGGCTTAAAAAAAAGTGTGTCTTCCAGCTCAGGAGCACATTGATGGCCATATTTGTTGCCGTTATCCTAGAGAATTGACCGCTTCGGGCATATGAGTGTCCATATGTGATATTTTCTGATTAATAGATTTTTGTTTTGTTTTTTTTATATCTCTTGTAATTCCTCACTTTCTTACCTGAAACATTACATAATTGTCATTGTGGTAAAATAGACGGGGCTCATTTGGATGACATGAGTACATGGCCTTTCACATTACATCTTCCATAATGCAAAAATAACTCGAACTAGCAGACTTTATTATTTAAATCCACAACCTGCTTTTCTCAAATACCAGAAAACACTGCAAAGCAAATTTGCTTTTTTTCCCGCCAATTAAACCCTCTTAATGCACATATAATGTCACAAATCTAGTGGTCGTTTTTGATGTGGCATGTTGGGTCTGCGATATGTCCCTCTCAGGCAATTCATATAATAACTACCTGCTGTTCAGATTCTTAGGCCCTGTCTGTCACCCGATCGTGGGGACATTTAGGCTTATTTTTCTATTGCTTATTTAGCCACGGGAGGCCTATTAATTTTAGCAGTCCCTGTCCTCTCCAGGGGCAATCACTATACGCAGTACGCGTGTCCCATTGTTTAGATCCATTTACATCTGTGGTCAATGAATAATGACAGCTCTGCAGCGCGGACCCAAACACAACATAACCCACACAGACACTCACAGAGGCAAACAGATCAAACCTGGGCTGAACAAGTAAACAAATCACTCTGGAGCAGAATTACCTGATATAAGAGAGGAGCATTTATTAATAGCTCTACCGCATACTTTATCTGCAGAGAGCACATTGCTGGGCAGATGTACCTTTTCCATTCCCTTCCCTGCCTTACTGTTAGAAAGCCATTCTGCTGGTACGGCTGTTATTTTGGCTGCTTCCCAATCGCATTTGACCCAGTAAATTAGCCACATTGGTCGATATGGTTCCATGCTAATGTTGAGGGGACATTCTCCATCGGGTGCACAGACTCCTGGCACCTGGTATTTCATTCAGTGCAAAAGAATAAGGGGAAAAAAAGCCTCTGCCATCGCTATCACCCATCATAGAATATTAACCCTTTTCTGTGTTCTGGCAAAGGCAGCAGATGGCAAAGCACACTCCTGCACCATAACAGCTGTCAATTTCAAGGCAGCGCCTCTGTGGAGGATCCCCCCCCCCCCTTTTAGTCTCCGAGACACCGGGAGGATTTTTTAAGACATAATAAGTGAACTGATGTGCTGTTTCAGGTAGTAATGAGTCAAATGTTACACTGAAGCAAGAAGCGTGTTTCCTCCCCGGGAAACCAAAGAGGTGTTCAAGAGTGGGAACACCAGCGTGTGCACCGCACGCACGCACACACACACACAGACACACACACACACACACACACACACACACACACACACACTCACTCACTCACACGCACGCACACCCGTAATGGAGCTGTGGAAGAGATCTTGTGCATTGAAATGTACAGCACCAGGTTGAGCTTTCCCCTCCTTCCACGCGAGCGAGCGTGGCAGCCGCGAGACAAGGTCCCTGGTGCCCCTTCAGCTGCCACTCGACTTAAATTAAAACTGAGGCCTCAAAATGCATCCCCAACCCCCCCCCCCATTGTGGCCCGAACGCACAGGAAAGTTGCATTTGGCCCAAGTGGCGGCTGGGGAATTGCCCCCACCCCGCCCTGTTCCCTTTATTTACATGATAAAGGCTTGAGGGAGCCATGGGCTCAGAGCTAAGGTGTTTTCTTTTATCCTCTCCCATTCATTTCTTTACCAACGGCACTTCGCTTCCATCAGACGCAAGTGACGGAATCATAGTAGCAATTTAGATTTAGTTTAACACGCTCCCTGGGCAACGGCAGCGGGGAATTGCCTCTGGTGCACTCTCGTCTGTACGCCTCCACTGCCAACCAACCCTCTGCTCCTCCTCGAAGGAGCAGCACAGAGGGGTGTTCTACATCTCTCACATCGAGTGGCTATTAGTTGACGTGGCGCCAGCGACGTTCTCCTAATAGCCGTTTCCTAGTTTTCCAGGCACTCGGTTTCTCGAGAAGGCTCAGAAGTTTTCATGATCACAGCTGTTTGGATTGAGTCTTGTGGATTCTCCCCTCACAGCCATTTTCTGTTCAATCAACTGACCTTCCTCAGCTGGAGTTAGCTTGGAGTGAGGCAGACGCAAACTGTAGAACTGTCACAGAGGTCATCTGTCCCTCTCAAATTGGACTTTGTAACTCAATTTCTCACCTGGCTTGAGCTGAGGGCAACACACAGAAGTCAATTCCAATACCAACTCCCTAAAGTGCACGTCCAGCCAAGAACTCTGCAGTTTAACCTAAACGGACTTTATCAATCGCGGAGTTGAGGTAAATCAATTTCAAATTGACCTAAGCTCCATCGCTATCTCAGGTGACAGTGGATTGTCCATTCGCGTTGCCTTCCCGCCCCCGATTCTGCTAAATGAATCGGACTTAATGACACCTCACAGGAGCAGAAGCTAGCATGTTTGCCAGCCATTCACAGATTTATTTCTTCTCAGTAAGCAGCCACGCTACAGGTCGCTGACCCGAGGCTAAAAGAAGAGAAGTGCAGTCAGCAGGAAGTAAAATCCATACGCATCTCTGGAGGTCTCATTGCATTCATCAGTCTAAGAACTCATAACACTGCGTGTGTGTCAATATTGGCTCTCACAGATGATTGTAAAAAAAATTGCTTGGATTATATTCCACTATGATGAAAATGTGCATTGTGAGAAATTAACAAGAGCACTTACAGATCATTGAATTTGCATGAGTGGATAGACAATTTGTAATTTTCATAATTAGCAGTATACCTTTCACATCTACAAACGCCCTCTTCATATCCCCCCTGCCATTTCTACTGAATGGTATCCTCCCCCTTAAAGATTAATTGAAGCTGGGATAAAACAAAATGGTTCCCAGGGGGTGGCCCACTGTTTGTTATTCATGTGGGTCTGAAAACGGCAACAGTAAATCCTCTAAGTTGTTGTTAAGCTGGGGATATTACCATATGTGTGCCATTTCCATAGACTGACAGCTCCCTCTGGATCAACTGGGGACTATTGATCTTGCAGCACTCCATTTCAAGTTAATTGTGCTTGAAATGAGGTCCACACTCCCAGGCATACCTTTGTTTGAAAGGTGGATATTCATTTTTATTTGGCAGGATGTTGATATCAAAGACATGGGATAGATTCTGTATTTAGTCTCCGTTTGTCCTGGAAAAACAGTTTCTCTTCCAGTCATTGGTGTTACATTTTCTGATAAACTACAACCTGAAAAGTCATGGGTTAAGATACGTTATGCATTGTAGTGGGCAAAGATTATGTACACCAAGTCCTACAGTTTACATCTATGCAATAGACTGAACAGAAGCCATTATTCACAAAGCATGCTGACCACCTGCTAATTTCAAGGACTAGAAGCAAAACCTCAGAAATTAAAGTGAAAGGAATGGTGAAGATTTGGACAGTGCTATTTTGCCTGTGTTTTATTTAGAACACTGAATTTATGGGTGAGATTTTTGTACCGGTAATTCTTTATGAGTGTTGCTGTGTGTGTGATAAACGGAATAGGCACATATGACATTTTTTGGTTTATTTTGGTTTGGTTAATTTATTATTCTCTTGAATTAATAATTCAACATATATGGAGAAAGCAAGCTTTACCAAAAACTTGGAAAGTCCGATTCCAAATAGCTACAGTATTGAGCCTACTTGTTTGACCAGGGAACCTCTGGTGCTGAGAAATTAATACAATGCAGAAATGACTAAACCTGCAGTTCATCGAATGGCTGCTTGAGGCTGGCTACAAAAAGGAGTCAAATTCAATCCCCACAGGCTCCAATGTTGAAATGTCCAACTTTACACCAAAAATAAACATGTTTACAGCATGGTTTAAAAAATAAATACATTTTAAAAAATAATTTGGTCTCTATAGCTAGTCTCCCCATTCACGCCATCTGTATGGGGGCTGGCAAAAATAGATTTGCCATACATTTATCCCATTATAATAGGGGATAGGGGGGTAGCTGGGTGTTACAGGCGGGTGAGGTACTGCAGAGATGGCGACGGCCAGACACATTACATTGCGGTCTTCAAACCCGCTCTTGAGAAAAGATATAGGTGACGTCACTGAGGGTTTGTCCATATACAGTCTATGATTTAGACCCATTTTCTTTTCAGGAAATAAAATCCAGTACAGGAAAAGTTGTACTGCAGTCACATAAGGGTTATTAAACGTGTGGATGCATTGTCTGTCGTGTTCCGGTAGTGTATACTATAATCCCCTGTCATGACCAGGTGCAGAGCGGATTAGTATATTTGACATGTGTGTTTTTACAGCTACTTCTGGCCTTATGACAGAAACAGAGCACGAGAGGTATGATTTCCGAAGAATGAACTAAGGTGCAGCCTCATTAAAACAACAGGAACATGGGTGAGTTAAGGTCTGGTACAGCCCAAATACCACCACTCCTGATTAACACCATAATCCTGCCTGGGACAGAGTCTTGAGTCTAACAGGAGTTCCTGATAAGAAAACAACACGTCAGTCCCAATCTGAAAACAATATGAAATATTCCTACCGCTCTTTCCGCAGAGGATAGCACAAATTCCATATTCCCCCTGGTAATCACTTCAGCGTTGCTGTTATACGAGACTACGGCCAAGCCGTGTGCTACCATTATCAGATCACAATGAAATAGGTGTGTAACAGAGGACACTAGAGGGGCCGGTGAATTGAGGCAGGATTTAATTTGCATGGAAGATTAGCCTACTATAGTGCCACTGGTGGGACCACAGCATCGGGAAAAGTCACCCTTTATCCCTCCCCCATGTCTCTTTCATTCCTTTATTAATAGGATCTGGTCTCTTCAAATCCATTAAATCAATTGAGCAGAATTGTATATAATCTGATTTCAAATACAGCATGAAAATGCTTAACTAGTGGCTGGGACTCAATAATGACTCTCCTCCTTCTCCAAGGAGGAAAGAGAGCAATACAGAATGTGCAAGGGGACGCCAAACTGTGACAGTGTATATATATTCCCCGTGACATAGTTTAAACCATTATTAAATCAGCAGATGACTGAATCATCCCCCCCACAACTAGGCCGGTATACCGTTCAGGCTACTTGTGTATACATGCACTAAAGGGCAAAGGAGCCCTTGTACAAAATAAAATGCATGTTTGATCTTCCAGACTACCCATTTAAAAATCCCTGTGGATGAGAGAGAGAGAGAGAGAGACTGACTGACTGACTGCTGGAGGCTTTTTGGTCCCTGCTATGCACATGTCTGACTAAGGCCAAGTTCTGCCCCAGTGCCCTGGCTAGGTTTACACACACACACACACACACACACACACACACAGAGCTGGGGTGACCAGTTATTAGACAGCAAGAGGAATGAACCATACACTTCCAAGAAATCATGCATTCATAAATACATTTGCAACCCCTCCCCCTCTCTCTCTCTGATACACATAACCATATGACAGAAGAAGAGTATCACTTGACAGCTTCAATAGCTGAATGAAAGCAGAACAAAGCCATTTAAAATACAGATAACTTGCAGTGCGCTGGAGAGGGCACCAGTTGTATTTCCCCTTCTGGCCCAGTTGCATGCAATTATCATGACTAGAAAACACCTGTTTTGCCAGGAGAAATGCAATACTACACATCATTGTTAATTGCTCTACTGCTAAGTGCTTGGTTGTTGTCATTCAGGACATCCAATCTCAAGCCGAAGCGGTTATCACCTCGCATCTCAAATAGACACCATTATCTGCATGTGTAATGTGGTACGTCTTTTGGGTATTTTAATTGAAATTAACATTGTTTTTCCAGTATTCTACGGGGTGCAAATGCATAATATCCCATTTTATAGGTCTCTTATTCAACCTCTACACAACATCTGTGCCCCCCCTCCAGCCCCGCCCCCCAGATTTTATTAACATAGAAGGCAACAGAAGTGGCAACAATGTTATGATAACGGCTCATGCATAGCCACACATGGGAGGGCTATGCGTTCCTGTATCTGCAAACGCACGCTTCCCCGGTGTGATTTTGTGAAGAGGATGGGCGGGGGTACAATTAAAGCGTCTCATCCTGCCTGTTATGCACTCCGGGGCCCCTGACAGAACCCGTGATGTCTGAGAGGCAAGATAGGAGCCCAGAGTTTGTCCGTCACTGATTAGTAAAAAAAAAGTCTGGCCCCAACTGATGCGCTCCTCTGTAGATCTTGACAACATCAATGGAGGCATTTAGTGAGCACTTGGTGAGGTTGGGAGCAAGTATACAAGCAGGCATTGGAAGGGGGAAGGTACGTACACACAAACACACACGCACACACACACACAGTGGCGTACACACAAGCAGTCGCATGCGCGGACGCACACGAATACTGCAGTGTATGACGAGCTGTTGTTTAATTTGTAAAACAGTGCTCCAAAGGGTTGGAGCGGGGCAGGCAATTAGAGGCTCTTCTCACTGAGGACTTGACTGTTTTCCTTTAACCTTTACACAATGATTTATGTCAAAGGATTTGTCACCTTTGCAGAGGGCCCTTCACGCACAGCTTTTCAAAAAACACACAATAGGGGAAAATACGGAAGAGGAGGGAAGAAAAAAGAACAGGAAAAAAAGTGTACAATCCTCCTGTGAGGATTTAGGAACTTATATAACTCCCAATTATCAAAACTTCTCCTTGCAGTCTTGCAGGGCTCCCCCTCTGTTTGTTAAGACTCACAAAATACCCACAGTGCCACTGAAGAGTGTATAATGCCTGTGTGCCCACATGACTGGCGAAAACACTCCTGGTCTTTCTGCCCCGCTGAGTCCCGCTGTATAATGGGGGTCTTGAAGGCTCTGTGCTCGGAGCAGGCCTGCCTAACAAAGCCTCGGTGGCTTGTGGCAGACAGGAGAGTGCGTTTGTGAGCCAGTTGCCAAAAACTAATTTCCAGGAGGCTTTTCCGCAGGATGCAATGGCAGCAACGTGACAGTGGGCGTTTTAGATATCTTGGAGGGCAGGGATCGCCCCGGGGTGTGTGCGGACAGCTGTTGTGAGTGCCTGTAAAGTTGGTACAACATGGACAGCCTTGCAAATTGGTGATACTGAATGTGTGTGATTCTATATGTTCATTTTCATCTTTTTCTTTGTTTGGTTCTGTTTTCTGTTCTGTTTTTAATACATTAGGCTTGTTTGATTAATTTCATCTAACTTTTCAGTTGTGTATTTTTTTAAATGTATTTCATGTTTGTTTTTAAGTATGTCAGTGCATTTTGTTTGTTGATAGAACAAAATTATGTTTCGCCTGGATATTTTTAATTCACTTTCGCTCAGTAACCATCCGACTCTTTGGCATTACTCACTGTCCTTTTTCTTCCCGCTCCGCAGTAATGTACCTGTTTACCTGTTGGGTGGTCTTGAGCCAGGCTAAACTAAAGCCCCAGTCCCTGCAACCTAAGTGTAGGGTAGCTGCTAATCCGATTTCAGGAAACAATCAACCCCCCCCCCCCCCCCCTTCACAGCCCCCCGTCACTGCTTACCGGGCCTAACCCTCACTACCCAGAGAGAGCAGAATCAGGAGCAGAGACGGTGAGAGGTGGAGGAAGTCGTCAGGCCAGAAAGCAGATTTATTTTGGTTTGGTTTAGGAATCTGTCAGCAGGTACTCTGGTAAAAACCTCGCGTCCACTTTACCTGGGCTCCTGCACATACCTGGCTGTTTAATGAGGTACATTGGGTGGGTGGGGCAGAGAAGGACATACTACCTGCTCTTATGCCTGCACTCTTTTCTGGACCCACTCTGCCCTCTCGGGGACGTGCGGGGACCAAATATAAAGCAGCACTTCATGGCGCTGGGGCTTATCTGGCCTCGAAAAGTATGTGAGACATGCTGGAAAACAAAGGAGCGTCTCTGAGCCTAGCAGTAGGGTGAGGATATCCCTTTCACAGGCCACACATCTCCCCAGCCTAACTTATTTGACAGACCCAGGGTGATTTTCAATAGAGGGGGTCTGCACCTGGTTAGAGATTGGCCAGCCAGCTACCTGAACCGCAGAAAGAGAAACATTTGTGCTAAACACTAAACTAGCTTTCAGGGTGGTTAGCTTGCGCTTTTGTAAACATCCCCTACACTCAAAATGGTGTTTTTCATTTCATTTTATTTTTACTTATTTATTTTCCTCTTCCTCTTAGAGGAGTGTCCTTGTTTGTGTCTTATTTCACACCAGGATGTTTTTTTCTCATTATTGCTTTAAAAAAAGCAATTTAAGGTATATTATAATCTTTTGTTGTTGGTTCTATATGGGTGCTCTTCAAAAGTGTTTTGAAAATGTTGAAGCATTTTTTTTTTCTTTCAATTTTGTTAATTATGGTTGAACTTAAATTGTACATACATTAATAATGTTGTCCATAAATGTACAGTATCTCATTGCCTGGATGGGTAAATGCAAAACCTGACCACAGAATATATGGCCCACTTGTATGCCGGACTGAAAGACAAAGTAAACCAGATTTATGGAAGGCTAAGGCTGGAAACATGCACCGCTCACCCTGAGGAAAGCATGGCCTCAGCTGGCCAAACATGGGCAGTACAACCTACAACAACCTCACAGCGTCTCCTCTGTCTATTACAGACCTTCACCAGATATGATGGCATGAGCAGAAACAAGAGTTGCACTGATGTTGGAGAAATACCAGCGAAAAATGCAGAACCACGGTAAACCAGATATTTTGACAGATGCAATAACTTAACGAAAGCCACCGCCATACTACGCGACGTCAATAAACACACCACGGAGCGCACGTGATGACACGCCATGCCACACGTGCACAAGAACAACACAACAATGGCGTGTAAAGATGGATGTGTGTGTGTGACATGGAGGTGGGGGGGTGTAGGGGGTGTCACCGCGTCACGGCTGATCCCTTGTGTGCCGTCAGACAGCGTGGAGACCCTGGAGGTCCTCCGTACGGCAGGGAATACGACAGCCCATATACGGCATCTGTCGCGCGCATGTGCTTCTGTGTGCGTCTACATATGACTGTGTGCGTATGCGCGGAGGGGGGGGGAAGGGTTGTAATCTTCGAGGGGTCGAGCCACCAATAGTGCACGCGTGTGTACCCTACATGTGCACGTTTGACTCGGCCCACTAGATATCCGTCTTGCTCCCTTATTGCTGCATTAACTCACATGGAGACTTACATTTGCTCAGAGCCATTGCCCCTGCCCTCTCGCTCCACACACACACACACACACACACGCACACACACACCAACACTGTCATTTACCTCTCTCACGCCACCGCCCCCACCTTTGCCTTGGCTACCTGCCATTGTGGCTACCTTCCTGATTAGCCCCATTCTCTACAGGTCCTGTTGTGTTTATCAGTGATGCCTTTTAACGGGCAGGTCACCCTCATTTTAGCCACCGGTGACCTTGGTGTAACTCCCCGCCACAGTAGGATGGCTCCATAAATGGCCAGTAAAGAGAGGGTGTCTAGGGTTAAAAGCCCCCCCCCCCACCTGCCACTAAGAAAGGTAAATAACACTGACCTGGCTGTGAATGTGAGAGGGACTAGGTTTTTTTTTCGCCCTGGTACAAATGTCCTCTGGTTGGTTTTAGTGAGAACAGGACTTTCCATCAGCTGCAGTCTGAGCATTACCAATGGATATTGGCAGCACTGTGCTAAAAATCAATAATTCACTATCTTTATAGGCTATAGTGAGAAGTGAAGACCACAGAGGCATGAAAGGGGTAATTGAATTCCTTGTTTGTTTTTACAGTATTTGGGCTTTTTTTGTGTGGCATTAGGCATTTGAATTGCTTCCTGAAATAAACCGGTCAATATTCCCACGGACTCTTGTGCATTTCTGCTACATTATACTAATCAGATGAAATATTAACAGGACAGCCATCTATAGATGCCCCGAAACAGTTGTGTGAGTGCTGAAGCACCCCTAAAAATAGAAACAAAAATTTTAAATTATGATTTTCTGAAATGATGTTTAGATTTCATCCCTCTACGGTTAGAATTTGCAAACTTCTGTAGACAGGACAAACAAATACACACTGGCGAAAATTTCAGGGATGCAGGAATCACTTAACTGTGTGAGATGCATAAACTACTGCCCAATAATCTGTTGGTTCAGACTTAGTCTGTTCCGGCAATTTCTATGTGCTCCGTATTAATATGGAGCCGATCCCGTGAGTGTCTCGGAGCTCGAGCACCCATGTGCACAAGGTACATTTGGTAGGGCATATCTATGCATTGGCTTATCCTTTTCACACACAAAACCTTTATCCTGTTTACCAGTTTCCAATGTACTGATTATAATTTATAACAAACAAGTGAATATACAATATAGCGCTAAATAGAGATTTGCTAGATTGGTGCCACACCATTTTATTCACAGTATAGCCTATACTGAACTGTATATATATATATATATATATATATATATATACACACATATACACATATATATATATATACACATATACACATATATATATATATACACATATACACATATATATATATATATACACATATATACATATATATATATATACACACATATATATATATATATACACATATATATACACACATACATACATATATATACACACATA
>JAOEGT010000007.1:2375580-2395749 GCA_025447795.1 Speoplatyrhinus poulsoni | reverse complement strand
TTTGGGGTCCCCTGCTGGAGCTGCTGCCCCCGCGACCCGACTCTGGATAAGCGGATGAAGATGGATGGATGGATATACTCATTTCCTGTTGCGGATATGCGGACAGGTGGGTGTAAAGTCCCCCATTCACCTCTTTGCCTTGGGCCCCCAGACACCCTTGGGCCCCCAGAAACCATTGCATCACCCCTGGTCCTGTTGGATCCGGGACTCAGGTTCCAAAAAAGAGCATTTATTTTAAACTAAAACAATCCTCTGGCGAGCATAGCATTTTTTTATTTTATTTCCAGCAAATCTCTAGTTACACAAATAGTGTGTTAGTGAAACAGTTTTATTTTAGTTTATTTATAAATGCATTTATTAAATATTGCTAATATACACCTCCTGGTATCAAGCAACAGCCTCTACTCTGAATGTGGTTTCCTAGTGCCTGTAAACTTGCCTGCTTCTCAGATCATTTGATCAGTGAAGAATTAACAGGAAAAAAAAAGCAAAAGACGTCGGGCGCTTTTATGCTACGAGTTGAATATTTTTCAACTCCATAACACAAGGCGCATCCGGCTTTTAAACGAGAGGCGCCCAGGGTGCATAAGCAGCGTGCAAAACGCATTCAGACAATAGAAAACTATTGGAAAAAAAAGACGCCTCTCACTGCATAAAGTGTGTCCTGTGGGATCGGGGCCTTACCCTCCAGTGTCCAGAGGTTTGAGCATCTAATAGTGATGATACGTTGAATGAGCTGTTGGAGTAAGATTAATGGCAGTTGACCTGGATACATAGAGGTGGACATGCCTTGTGGCACTAAGAGAGAGCAGCTCTTAAAATGCTTCCTGAGTAGCTTGAGACACAAGGCAATTCAAAACTGAAAGTCACTGTAGAGCAGCATTTAGCATTAGTGAAGCAGACTATGAATATTTGTGATGTAATCAAAGTTAAGATAGTAACCAGCCTTTAAGATGCATTAAAGATGCTACTACATAGGCCATCACTGTATGCATTATATGATGCACTACAGATACAGCAAAATACTATACTGTACAATTAATTATGTCAATGCCCATGTTTCTACTATATAAACCAGTCTGTTAATTCAAGTCTTAATTTAAAATGTATATATATATATAGAGAGAGAATCATAGGCTGTTTATGTTCAAATGCTCCCATTACAACCCCATTAGATAATAGTAGTAGCATATAGTAAAACGCCTTGACACAGTGAACAGTGACTAAAGCACAGAAAATCTTTTTTTTATACTTATTTTTTATAATAAAATAATAATGCATGACTGGATGGATGCATTCTCTGGATTTTTCATCATTATTCTTTTACCCAGATAAATTATCAAAACAAATGACAATTTCTGAGCAAAGAATAGAGAGAGTCCACAAAAGGAAGTCTGACAGCCATTTCCACAACAGATGTTTTTACCAAGGGGTGTCTTCTCTCCACTGAGCAGTCTCACACATGAAAGACTCCCAAAAGCTTCAGTGAAACGTCTGGAAAACCAACATGTAAATTTATATCTGCCATGTCTCACACTGCCAAGTCTATATACCTTCCACCCCTCCCCCAATTTATTTTTTATTTTTTACACAAAATATTAAGAAAACAAAACTACAATTGTGAGACAACATGTTCAAATATACAAAAGCTGGAGGGATGGAATTATACCTTCAATAGCTAAAACAAAAAAAGGCAACATCATTACCTGTTACCATAAAAAGATAAGTCCCTATTGATCCATGTTGCGGGCACAGGCTGTATTATTGACAGGAAGACAGAATATGTCGCAGGGGCAATATTTCACACGTTTGGCTTGGTCACTCCATCACTGTGAGCGGGTGTTTTTGTACACAGTATATAATAACATGCGTGTACTTTATTTCCCTCAGATCAATGGTAATGTAAGGGGGGCCACACAAGATGGATGCCATGGGCAGGTTAACCTATCAACAGCAGAAAGAGACAAACAGACCAGTACAGCAATGACTGATCCACTTAAAGAACGTTCATACATACTGAATCACCACACCGCAAAGAAACTATTGTTGTTAACATTTTTTACCTTTGTGAAACCCCTTTCACAGTTCAGCGTAACTCGGCAATGTTTGCTATTTTTCTGTGTCCCCCTCGTGTGGGAATGCCGACGGTGTAAAATTTGGAAAAACCTTTCTTCTGCTGTCACTTCACCTTACTTCAAGAAACTTGATGCAAACAGGAGCACAATTGATGCACAGTATAGCGTGTAAAAACACCAGCCCTGCTGCTTTCTGCTCCAAAGTGTGTTCTTGTCATATCAACAAAACTAATACAACTCGTCCTAAACAAGGACTTCACTTTTTAAGTTATAAAATCTCACCAATCAAGTCTGATGTATTCATCAAACGTAACATAACGTAAACATCTGAATGGGAAATGGGAGCTTGCAAGGGACTGTGCAGACAGGATTATGCCTGGCCATGCCCTCTCACTTACCCTGCCTGTGGATGAAGGGGAGGGGGTGCGCAAGGCAGACTGGTGTCCACTTCCTGGAGACTAGGGGAGGCAGACGGCTGTGGGCTCACCCTCCCTGCCATCCAGCCCACACAGGTGGTCCGGATCCAGATCAGATCAGTCAAAGCCAAGTTTGTCTCACGCTTCTTAGTCTCGCAAGTGGACAGTGCTAATAAATACAGAAATATAATATAAACGCACTGTAATGTATATGAATGATCCTTAATGTTTAACCAGTTAAAAAACCCACAGTAATGATTAAATGATGATTAATGATTAAGAACGTAGTAGAACTAATTTATGTATAGGCTACTACAGTAGAAGGTAGCAATATCTCGACAACAATAACATTAATTATGAAGCATCCAAAACCAAATATATAATATCATAGAGAAAAATATTGTTAAAGTCTTAGCATTGACTAAAACTGAATTATAATTTATAGGGATGCCTTATATCTTAAAAGTTTTAATTAATTAAAAAATACTGTGCATGATTTCACTCTGCAAAAGCACCTTTTGTAATTGCTGTGTAAAGTGTAAAGTATTTAAAATTGTAACAAATTCTCCATTCTGTGTTGAGATCAAATAATGCGCTGATTCCATCTTTGCTGCACAGGTAATTCAATTGAAAATATCTAATTCTTTGCCTTTCTATTGTTGATGCAATACTCATTCACTAAGAAAATATAATAAAAATCAAATATGAAGCCACTCTGGCTGAACTGCAAGTCGAACATTAATAGAATAATTACAAAAGTGTTCCAACAGACAGCACTGAATGTTATTGTCTAAAGTTGGGTAAGAGGTAATTAATTTGGCAGTAAATCATTCACACAGTATTTGGTGACTCTGATGACAATGAATATTCCTCCCTCAAAGCATACCCATATGTATGTCAGGCCTCCATTGTCTGTGTAAAAATAGAAATATATGCCACAAGCACAAGATGTTGCATGACTTGCTTGATTGTACCAGTGGAAATACTGAAGGGTATGTTTGCAAACCTGCCATTAACACATGCACTGTTTCTATTGACAACAACAACAAAATGCATAGGTTTGCCATTTTGAACATGGTGTATTTAAAAATGAAAGAGCCTGTAAAATCATCTAAAATGCTTGCTGGTAAATATTATCAAATCCCAACTAGACCCACTTGAAATTAAGCTGCCTTCAGTGAATCACACGAAGACAGTGGTCTTCTTTATACTCATATGAAAAGTAAAAGCTCTCGCCGTTTAGCATCTGTTATCACTACAATGACTTATAATATTAGTGCAAGTGAAACTAAAGGATTTAACAAACAAAACAGTAATTGTGAAACCAAAAATAACATAAAAGCCATGAGATATTGCCCTATAGAATACTGTTATGAGTAGGTTAGGCCTAGTCTATCGGTACTGTATAATACTCGTGTATTTATTTATGACAGTGGGACATATTATCCTGGATTCACTATAAATAAATATATTCCTCAACAACTTTCAGGACAGCTTTTCTTTTTCCCAAAGATTGAGATAATCAACAAAATAATAGGCTAATCAAAGTTCTCGACATGCCATAAAAAGAACATAGGCTCTGCTCTAACAAATCACTTGTTTTCCAAGAGGAAACTGCCCTCAGAAAGGTGGACATGAACTCCTGTTGTCACAGATAACTCAATGCTGCCATCTAGTGCCATGCTTCAATTGATAAATTACAGAGAAATTAGGTTAGATACAAACTCAATAATGAAAACCACGGGCCAAGGACTGAATACAGTTTATTTAATTGTACCGTATCAGATAATATTTAATCAACAATTTGGAAAGAATGATAATTTGGTATCTAAACTGTATCCAGGATAATTTGTGGAATATTGTCTGGTTTGGCACATCTGTGACTGCTCAACAAGCTGGTCAGGAAAGCTGGTTCTGTTACTGGACTAACCCTGGACTCCCAGGAGGCAGTGGCAGATGGAAGGATGATGGATAAACCAAACTCAATCTGAGCCTACATAGTCTATACTATTCACTCCATTGCATTTTGTTACATTTTGATAGACCTTGAGTTAACATCTGTCAAAAACTAATTTCAACTAATCCTAATTAATTTTGTAATTTGTATCATGGTGGCATTCACATCAAAGCTGCATAAGGTAACATCGCACAATGGTGGAGGGGCAGACTGACTTTTTTTTTTTTTTACTTTTAGTGAAAAATGAATTACCGGTAATTAACTTTTCCTGTAACTCTTTTATGAATTATAGTTGTTCAGAAAGCAGTATATGCTTCACAGCTATATTATACATTTAACTAAATAATAATAATAATAATAATAATAATAATAATAATGTATATTTTTATATAGCGCTTTTTATTTTTAAGTACTCAAAATCACTTCATGTGCTAATAGGGTATTGTCTGATGTCTACAGTACACAGACAATTAATTATAGATTATATTTAATAATGAACTGCTACAATACATTTGCAAATGTGCATATATTTAGTCTACATACTTAGAACTTACAACATAGTTGGAACATCTACAATTATGTTAAATGTTTGTATTAATTCAAAAATGGGTATAAACATTATGCAGTCCTTTGCCATTATGCTTTCTGCTCTCTCAATACCTAAAACCCACTGGCTGCCCATGACCTTGGAGTTGAAATAGAGTTCAGCCAAGTTAAGAAGTGTTTTTATCAGGTGAGTTTTGTAGGCTACCATATTTCCTGCATAGGCAGCCTTGATGAAATACTACAGTCTGGCACATGAGATACTGCCAAGGGTGCAATGAAACAATTGAGCAGCCATTATTAATTTACAGCAACATATCTGCTATAATACCAACAAAGGCTGCTATGTAGGCTGAGAGTAGGATCTAATGACATCACTGATCTTGCCTCAGATAACACTTCATCATCGTCATCAACTATGTATGAATCTGGCAAAAGATGTGAGAACACGAAGTGAGAGTAAATAGGTACAGGGGTAGTCTGGTGTGGGCCTTAACCTCAGCCATGGCGTTAACCAATATCCAGGCTCAGGAATATTATGAAAGCGTTTCTAGAATTGGCAAAATAATTATTCATGTTGTTATAATGTTTTGACTTAATTTCTAAATTATTTTCATAAAGATGAAAACTCTGAAGATCATTTGTTTATTGCTGTAGAGAATTACATTGGTCTTCCTTCCTGGTGGGAAAAAAAGTAGATAATGCAAGTCGAAGACTTGTAATGTATGGTATAAAATATTTGTTTGATACTCACCGTTAATGTGAGTCCACGAGGTTGTTACTTCTCCGGGAAGTGACGTTGTAATGTTTTGAACTTTGCGGGCGAACAAAGGACGTAATAAATGCGTGAATGCTTGAATGCAGCCTTGCTTGTCTGGCGCATTTTGGATACGCGGTTTTCTTCATGCTTCACTACTTTCATTTTGAGTAAGCACACATGTAACATATCGATATAAAGCAATCGTGAATTGGTTAGTTGAATAGCAGCTTTTAGCTAACATATACATTTCCTGCACATGCTAGCTAGCTACCTAATATTATTAAAACGTTAGAATATATAAACGATTGGTAATTCTGCATGCACTGATATGTACATGGACCCTACCGTACTCGTTTTGATGGTTGACTTAGACTACAGTACCTTCATAACTAGCAATACATTCGTCGTTTGGTCGGACATATAACACTACCAGTAGGCATTATAACCTTTCTATTGTAGCTTACTTTATAAGAATGAAAGCTACAATGACATACGTCATACATACACCTTCGTTACCATTGACACTTGACCAGCTAATCAATGAAGCTAATAGTGTGACATGATTACGCATTGACAGCAGCGCTGTAGGGCTGTAAGCTTTTCGTCCAGTCTGTCTTCCAACTTAATGCCCATCAGCACAGCATAGCACCATAGCACAGACTTGTTTATACTGCTTTGATATTAAGAGTATTATGCCACTCCTATTATAGAAACTGGAAATTGCCTGGAAATCAAATTTTCAACAGCTTAAGCAAGTTCACTGATGTTATTTCTCCTCATCTGCACAGCTAGTGGGACGCAATGGACCTGCACAAAATTATCCATGATGCACTTCACGAGTTTATTCAGACTTTAATTCCTGATGCAGATCTGAGGTAAGACAGGGATGCATTGATAATGATGTCCCACTCTCAACTTCAAGCAAGACAACAATAATCTAATTATTTGTTGTACTGAATGGTTATTAGGGTTGCAAATATGTCATGAATGTTTCCACCCTGGTGGGCACTGCCAACAATTCTCATTATTTGTTTGGCTGGAAACTGAATACAATGTTTGTTTCCTGACAATAACTGCTCGCCCACTGTCCCATGAAGCACACTGGATGACGTTCTGCTCTCCTACATCACTGGAGTCCTGGAGGATCTTGGCTCCCAGGAGAGTGTGGAGGAAAACTTTGATGTAGACATCTTTGCTGAAATGCTGGAGGCCTACATTCCTGGTTTTGCTGAAATTGACAGGTAAGGTTAAACCTAACAAAAGCATAAGTCTCTATACATGCTGTGTGTGCTTAAAAGAAGCAAACTGTGCGTCATTATGCTGCTGCAGTGCAAACCATGCACCTCGTTGGTCATGGCCAGAGCCATGTAGAATAGAGTCACCATCGCGCCAAGATAAGTTAGACATTTTCAACGGTCACATGGTTCATGTAGACTTAAATGAGTTCTAGGAAGTGCTTGGTGGGTAATTTGAATTAATAAATACAGTTTTTTATATATTTATTTATATATCAACATTTTGGGTAATTAATAGTCTATAAATGCATCGACTTACATCTACAATATAATTTATAGGGTACCTTTAGTATTTGCTGTTAACTGTTTTGAGGTTCCACAATTCGCAATTAATGTGAAAAAAACTAACTGTCCATTGGATTGAACAGAGTTGATGCAACACTCTCTTCTACATGTCTATGGTCATGGCATAAGGCAGTTTTTTAAATATAACTATATATATTTTGTTTTTTCATTTACAGTGTCAAGGTGTGTGAAATGATGTTCAGCTTGGCTTCAAAGCTAGCTGTAGCTCGGAGCTCAGGTAATGCCTTCATGCATCAATATCTGAATGTAGTCTCATACATTAAGTATGTTTATATTAGTTATGTTAGTTAAATTAATTAGTTAGTCTGGCAAAGGAGGGATGCTGGTTTCATCCCCGCTTCCTCCTTGATAAATGTTTTGTACCTGACACACCATCAGGCATGCATGCCAGGCAGTGATTTAAAGCACTTTGAGTGGCCTGTGGGTTAGAAAAGTGCTTTTTACTGTAAGTGCATTTATCCTTTAGTTATTTTAAAAACGAAACTGACTCAATTTAGGTGGGGCTTGGTCTCCACCAGGGCTGCGCTTTGTCACTAATCCTGTTTGTGATATTCATGGACAGGATATCGAAGCGTAGTCGTGGTGGGGAGGGGTTGCAGTTCGGTGGCCTGTGGATCTCGTCGCTGCTTTTTGCAGATGATGTGGTCCTGATGGCATCATCGGGTCCGTGACCTCCAGCACTCAGTGGATCGGTTTGCAGCCGAGCGGCTGGGATGAGGATTAGCACCGCTAAATCTGAGGCCATGGTTCTCAGCAGGAAACCGATGCAGTGCCTACTCCGGGTAGAGATTGAGTCCTTACCCAAAGTGAAGGAGTTCAAGTACCTCGGGGTCTTGTTCACGAGTGAGGGGACTTTGGAGCAGGAGATTGGCCCGGAGAATCAGGAGCGGTATTGCAATCACTTTACTGCACCGTTGTGACGAAAAGAGAGCTGAGATGGAAGGCAAAGCTCTCGAGCTACAGGGAAATTGTCATTCCTATTCTCACCTATGGTCATGAAGGGTGGGTCACGACCAAAATAACTATATCATGGGTTCAAAATGGGTTTTCTCAGGAGGGTGGCGGGTGTCTCTCTTAAGATAGAACTACACCATGGCGTGGACTAGCGACAGGGTGTCTTCTAGCGACAGTCTAATTACCATTTCTGTCATCACGATAGTGAGTGTTCCATGTACGAGCATGTGCTCGTGCGAGGACGCTCATTCAGCTACCTTCTGAGTCTGCGCGGACAACACAGAAAACCGCAACAAGGAAGTTGCGGGACTATTACTGACAGCTAGTAAAGAGCGAACCACAACACTGACACCAAAATCTAGTAGCCTAGTGCTTGGTTTATCAAATGTAGGCCTTTCTATGCCTTTTTTTAGTTCAAATTGAAATGAAGAGAAGACTAAAAAGAGAAACATAAACAGGCTAGCAACACGCCGTATATCCATTAATTTGCTGTGATTTGGAGGTATGTTGAAATGCAAACAGTTAACAGTTTACTTGTTTTTGGGCTGCTGAAAAAAAAAAATTCTCACTGTTATTAGGTTTTTGTGTTTTTTATATTACTCTGCAAGAAAGCCTAGATTCTGATTGGCAGAAACACTAGCGGTTTCCTTCAGCTCTCGCTGGCGATTCAAATTTAGAATCACTAGAAAAAGTTGATAGAGCGTCGGATTTTGGTTGATAGGAGCAGCCGATCCAGCGGCTACACCAAAGAGTCAACCAGCGACCTGGCGATTTCTGTTGATAAGCAGTCGCTCCCACACGTACAAGCGAAAATCATTGCGGTGTAGTTCTAGCTTTAGAGATAGGGTGAGAAGCTCAGCTATCCGTGAGAAACTCTGAGTAGAGCCTCTGCTCCTTTGCGTTGAAAGGAGCCAGTTGAGGTGGTATGGGTAAGGATGCCCCCTTTGTGCCCCCTTTGATAATTTGTGCGGCTGCTGTTTGTCTGATGCAGAAAATAGTGCGCCTACAGCACGGACAGATGAGAATCCGTTGAAACTCAGTGTGCTGTCTACTGGATCTTCATCAGGGAAAGTGACGCAACACCTTAATACATCGACAGAGGGCGCCACTGCCAAGGTATTCACCTAAAGAAAAGCGAGTGAAGAACATGTTTCTTATCAATTAATATTACAAATGCATTGTTATTCTAAATACCGCTAAATATATTGCTGTATCTATGGTTGGCAAATTGAAGAATGGTAATGTGAAATGAACTAAATGTGCATATGGTATTTCTACAGATGCCAGAGCCTGTGTGGGAGGCAGAGCAACATATGCTGGAGATGTTCCCCAAGTGTAGCATGTCAGAGGCTCGCAGCGCCTTGTCTATTGCCAAGGGTGACATGGAGGAAGCTGTGCGCCTTATCATAGAAGGGGATGTCCAGCTCAGCCCTTCTCCCCTCCATGTGAGCCAATACTCAAGAACGTCATATTTGTGTACGGTATCTGTCTACTTTGTTTTTGTTGGTAACTAGTCTAGCATTTGTATCATAGATGCACCATGAGAAGGCAGTGGCACAGGCAGACCAGAAGCTGAAGGAGAGCATCCTTGAAAAGTATGAATGAAGTCTGTGGTTGCATAAAATGTGACATCTTTGATGTGAGGATCTTGTATAAGGCTATTCTGTTTTTGTTTGTTTATTCCCCACCCCCAGGTACATGCTGGTAGATAGAGAAGAAGACAAGAAAACACACAGGCCTGTCGCCCCCAAAGATGTAAGTTCTAACCGTATCATCCAGCCTTTTGATGTAAGGATTAATTTAGTTTTCATGTGCTTAAAATGAAGTGCTCTTTGAAATGCTTCAGGCCCCTAAGAAACTTGTACGCTACCATGGTAATCAAGTGGTAACTACTAAAGGAGAACGATATCAGCTTGTCAAGAAAGAGGAGGACGATGACATGAAGAAGACCTACGTGAGCTTGAAGCCTTCACGGAAATACAGATTTCATTGATGACTTGTACAGTATTACCGGAGCAGCTATGGACATTACTACATACATGCATACATACATGCATACATACACACACTTAAATCGGATGTTTAAATTCGACAGTTGGCCTGTCAAATTCCCCATTTTTGGAAAATCGGATGTTTCCCAAAATGTGTTTTATTTTTGTAAAGCTTATATCAGTGACTTATTTGACCATGTAAATACCTTTAACTGCCTTTGTTGAGGATAACTTGTGTGTTGTCTAAATATCATGTTAATTTACCATTGGTAGCATTTGACCTGGTGGGGATTCCATCAAGCCAAATAAAAGAAAATCCAGGTGATGACGTCAGTAAAGGATGTTTAAAAACTATTCCTTGAAGGAGGGTAATTGTGTTTATTATAAGAAAAATGTAACCTTTACTGTAGCCTGACACACCGGAACTAACAATGCCAACATTAAAGAGAAAATGCAATTATGGAACATCACTACACTGAACACAAAGGCACACTGGGTAGGAGGGCGGGGTCTAGTGCAGTCTCTTCTTTTCCTCAAATCACAACTGTTTCTTTTTTTATCATCACACTATTGCTAATATAGCTCCATAAGCAGTCCCTGCTCGGTATGTGAATAGACCACCGCTCTCATTCCGTCTTTTTGTGACATCTTGCCAGTGTTCAATCAATTTTCGACAATTGTCTAATCAGGGCTTTTGAACTACCTTGTGCACGTACATAATACTCACTTGTCAGTTTTTTAACCTCAAGTTCATTGGTGGAACGCATTAAGCCTTAACTGTAAGATTAAGTTTTTCAAGCTAAAGTATTTTAGGTAAGCCTGAATATTCGTAGCTTGCTTCTTGGAATTACCCCCCTGTAGTACTTTTGTACTTTTTTTTTTTTTTTTAAGTCTTGCAGTTATTCTGACTTTCCAACTGCTTTTACCTTTAACGCTTACCCTCGCTAACTATAGTTTAGTCAATCTCACATGACTAGTAACCTTTTAAATTGGCACAAGCTAAAAGTTTAGTTTGACCTAAGAGACCTCCTTCTGTCTCAGTCTTCTGGATCAAAACTCAACGAAAACTGGTCATGCTTGACCTATACCTGACATTGGTTTTTACTATATTATGCTGTAGGCTATACTCGCAACTGAATTACTTGGCCATCACAACATGCCGAACATTTTGACAACTTTTATTCTATTTATTCTATTTATTTGTATATGTATTTTATATGTGAGGTATATTGTGGTGTAAGTATATAATTAATTCAAACGTGTAGATGGGTCATGTTTTGGAGAATTTTTGTGTGGTTTTACAAATTCCTATGAAGTTAAGTCTTGGCTCCTAATTGACTCAATCAAATACAGTATTTTATCCTTCATAAACATGGGGGCAGAGAAATTCCTATTTTAGATGTGTGTGTGTGTGTATACAGTATACAGTACATATTCAAAAATGTTCAGTGAAAGCTAACAGGCTATGGTGACATTTTTTTATATAGTTGTCTGATTAATGAATTTGATCATGCATAGAGTTATTAATTGTATTGTTCTCAGTAAACCTATTTATCTTTAGCCAAAGTGACAAAGGTGTTTGTGTACTCAAGAACACTAGGTGGGCACGACACAGACAGCTATACATTACTGTACCTTGCAGAATGCTAGTAACTACTAGACTAAGGACTGGTTTCACAGACATGGATTAAGCCTAGTCCTAGACTCAAACAATTCAATCAAGATATCCATTGAAAAAAGTTCTAAGACTAGGTTTAATCCATGTGAAACTGGCCTATGTCTAACTTTTAGTTTTGGTGGGGTAGTTGAGACACATTTTATGACATGACTTTTTGTGTATTGCGTGAACTATAGCTTATTGTTTTTAATTATGACAAATGGGCATATAACACAATGGAAATGTCAAAATGTATATTAGTAAAATACTAATTCTTGTGACATTTGTCACAATACATTTTTGTCAGATGTATTGTGTAATGTGAATAAATTGATCTTTGGCCAACTTACAAGTGTTAATACAGAAGTGTCACAATTTATAGTAAACAAACACATTGTAGATTATTGTATCATTATTTCATTTATTTTGGCATCTTGTTGCTTTACCAACACAGAAAGCACAAAAACATTAAGCTGTTTGTAAAAAAAAAAAATAAAAGAATAAACACATATAGAATCATTTCAAACTCAAGTGCAGAAACCTGGATATGGGTGTTTTGTTGATACTAAATACCGTAAATGCCACACGTGCTGCTCATTAAGAGCCGGGAAAGGAGTTTTACTGTGAAAGGTAATGTAATTTTAAAAGAAACAAGTCTTCCTGAATTCAAAATCAATATACCGTACGCTTGGTGCCATGATATTTATGAGAAAAGCACAGTATAAACAGGAGCAGAACATGAATAGGCTATTGAATCAGTTAAACAGATCTAATCAAAATGTCATTCCAAAACTTGTGTTCATACTGTATATGAAATAGATAAGCATGTTAACTACTTCAATATCTCAACTGAAGATAAAACCTTAAAATGTCCACCAAATTTTGTTCTAGAACATTAATATATGAACAAAAACGACCTTGAATAGCATAATTTGCGGATATTTCAATAGTTTGCAGTAAACCATCGATTCCATCCAGTGACTGATTTTAAAAGATAACTAAATAACACTCAATAGTAGTCAATTTGGCACAGACAGCATGCAATTCATCTATATGCACCCCAAGTTTTTTACTTTTTACTTTTGTAGATTTTTTACTTAAGTGATTGTGAGAGGTCTAAAATGGTACGAAAAATATTGTAACACCAAATATGCTGTAACAATACACAAGTGCTTTTGGAGATTTTTCTTTCCAGAAATGAATTTAGTAAGTTATAGTGTATTAATAATTTATTATAAACCAACATAGCGGTTAGCTACAGAAAAACTCAGAAAAGGGATGTTCTCTTAAACTGAACAAAACAGCCTAACCGATTAATGTTACTTTGCAGTTATACTAACTTGACAAAAATAAATGACTGGATATACAAGTTACGACAACACAATGTCTATTTCTTCCCTAATTTGTCTGGTTTCCACTTGCTTTCATGTAGCACAGCTAGCAGATAAATCACCTGAAATTACAAATTGTATCATACAGTAACAATTTTAGATTTCTTACGGTTATGTTCAAGCAAGCTCAATTGACCACCAACGTTTGTGTGTATTTCTCTTGTAATACAGTATATATTTTTTTACTTGTGTACCATTTGTAGACAACTTATATTTAACAATGTCATTATTCAGATAAACTTGAGATGAGGCCCTCAGGCTATAAACCAACCCAAAACAATTACTCAACTACAACTATTTGCTTTAAGCAATTTAGTTTTCCATTTTTTACTGCTCAGCTGCAAACCAACTCAAACGTCTGCATTGTTGTCGATCACTCCCAAGAACATTTAAAAAAGGAGGCTTTGAAATAAATTAATATTATCATGAAAATTGTCTTGTCATCTTTACATGCAATAAATGCAAATCAAATGTTTGTCATCTTAAAATGGTATAGAATACAGGACAACTAAGGTTGTCCACACTGTAATCAAACTACAACTTCCTCTTATTGGGTGTGTAATTTGAAATGTTTGATACCCTATATGTCCTCCAACTCAACACAATGATTGGAGCGTTGCTCCGAAGCATACAAGGGGGATGACTTGATTGTATGGGCAAATGCAGCCAGCCGGTCAGTAGCCAGGAAACATACTGTACTGTATTTGAGCATGGGACTTTGATTAGAATGCTTTTGAGAAAAGATTGATACATACTAATGTATCTACACTTTAGATGCAGCTGTGATAAGAGTTTTGGAAAATGTCTTGTGCGGGAGGAGGGGGGTAATCCATGTGCAGTCAAATGATGGAATCAGCACACAGGCAATGAAAGCAGAGTGGTTTCAATGTCTTTCTAGGTTGCTGCTTTTTGCCATGCAACGGTAGCTCCACAGTCAAGAGTGCGTCGTGCACACGCACTTGTCTTATTTCTGTTTTCCTCTGTCATGAACGCACACCATTTTCAGCAGCAGTCTGGTAATGGCATTAATGATGGGGTCCTATTTGAAGTCCTTGTCATATCGCCCCTTCATCATCATGTTCAACAACGGTCCCACCTAGACAACAAGGTACACATTTTTAATTGGGTTAGCAATTTCACTTTTAGACAACATATTATATTTAAAAGTCATAAAAGCACTAGATTTCACTAAATAACTGGCATCATTCTTCAACACTGGCTTCCTATTCCTATTTTCATTGTTTAAAATCAGGTAAGCCATAGATATTTCTAGTAAATGGGTTGCTAGAAAGGTCAGCATGCCACTGGAATTTTATGACTGGCCCATTCCTAAAAGATGTCCTATATACGATATGGACCATCTTAGAAATGTCATTTTTGTCTTCTACAAATTGTGACCGCATGATGTTACTGTACTGGATGATCCGTCTGAGATAACTGAGCCAATTTTTAAAATGCAGCCGTTTTTACTTCATGTGGGTCTCCCAGTGCCTCTCCCAGCATCTTCTCAATATTTCTCATGATGGCCACCTTCTGATGAGCCCGTAGAGGGTACTCTATTCTCTTGGGTGTTGGGGCACCCTGAAAATAAACATCACCATATGAAACCAAAAGCAACGGTTAAAAGCAAACATATCCTGTTCTGGTTAAATAGAGGTGTATACCTTGTACCAGAAGTTTACAGTGATAGTCACTCCACCATTGAGCAGTGACTCAATGTGATGCCACCTGAAATAAAATAGAAGATTACAAAATAATCCATAATTTTGTAATATATTAAAATATTTCACAAGTCCTAGCAACCTAACATTGCTCAGATTCAGAAAGATCACCAAAACTAGATTCAGGACAAGTTACGGCAAGACTATGTGCTGTGGTAATGAGAGTATGTTTGGCAGAAACATGAGTGTGAAGAGGTGAACAGGCAGCCAACCCCAGTGGGCAGGGGGTGTGCCATTAGCTACAGCATTTCTCTACCCACTAACTGTAGCACGGTAGAGAGCGCCAATGCTCACACAGCCAGCTCAACCCACCAACTGCCAATCCAAAGCAAGCACTGCTCGTGCCTGAAGGGTACTCTACTTATTTATATTAAAATGTAATTGTTAAATATATGAAAAGAAAAGCATAGGCTCCTTACCAATACATGGGGATGTATAGCACATCTCCTGGGCCAACAACAGCCTCATAGCCAACTGCGTTTTTGAAATTTGGAAACTTTTCATAGTCTGGGTTATCAAAATCAACCTAAAATAAAAAGGAATTTACCTGTTAGACAATTGTAACAAGTGAGGCACTCATGAAGGCCACACTGCCTGTAACATTTAGACTAAGCAGCTATATACTCCTGCACAGAAACATGCAACACACTCTTTTTAGCATGTAAATCATACAAGTCTATATTGTGATTTTTTTTAATCATGTGCATCTACAGTTTCCCTTTCTATTTTAAGACATTGCTTTCAGTGTGTCACCGCTATAAATAAAGGCTATGGAAGGGACTTAAATTACAACCCTCATGCTATTACATACATGAAGTCTGTCTGTGAGAGAACAAAGGAACAAGCACATGTGTGCATGTGTGTCCTACCTGGCTCTGTCTATCACAGGGGTGGTGCACAGGGTAAGGATAAAGACAATCAAACTGGTCTGGGGGAAACAGAATGCACCTCTTGTGACCTTTAATCTGTGCAAAGAAGTTCTGCTGCTCATCATAATGAGCAGGCGTCACATTACCTACAGCAGGATTAAAGAAAAACAACACAATGTATTACAATTAGGTAATGTAAAGGTATATTCAGCTATTGCAAGCTAAGTGTAAACTAATACACTTTTTGTCAAATTCACCTTGCATGTTGCCATTTTACCATTCTATGTGGGTTGAAAATATAATACAATACTTCTACACAGCCCTGGCTCCATAATTAGGAACATATACAAAGTGGCAAATACCGCTCACATCAACAAAGCCGTAGTACTATGCTTTGCTTCACAATGTGTGTCCATGTGTGGTGCAGTGCCACAGAGGGATATTGTTTTTATTTGAGCTCGAAGTTATCAAGCGTTCTCGATAATGATTGACCCTACCTTAAACAGGCACTTTCATCCAAAGAAACATGCAATGAATATGCTCCCATTACGAGTCTTTGAAAGAGCAGATAGGATTTAAACATCTTGCTCAAGGATGCTTTCAGTTAGGCTTGAACCCACAACCCTCTGGCTGTTCAACACCCAGAACAGATGATAATCCTGCTGACATCATATATTCTGTCCATAAACTCCAGTCCACATGCATCTAAAATAATGTGATTTGATAGCTAACTAGCTAACTGATCCCTTACCCTCCATGCCTATTAGCAGCAGGTTGGATGTCAGCTGTCCCCAGTTTCTTTTGGCTTGCTGCTTGTTGATCCAATTCCAGTTGAAGCCCAGGAAGTCTACAACAATTTTCCTCCCCACTGTGTCATTAAGTGTCTGCTGTAGGTATACCCTTTGGGGAGCAAAAACAGATAGCTGTTTTTGCCCCACTAAATTATATGAAAACACATTGCTATGAAGCTCATCCATGCATGCTCTCTAAATATGTATACTTTGTTCTGTGGAATGCATAACAGTTCTTTTCTGCGTGTGCCATTTGCAAACAAAAAATAAAGTAATAAAAAGGACCCGGCCTCTAAAAAGCCATGAAACTGTGTAAATGTATGGCTGGACAAAGTCAGGCCAGAAACATTGCTTGGCTGCAAATGCTTAGTCATATCATTCTCCTTCCTGCGCTGCATTACACGTTTCTGAAAGCAAACACCCACCGCTGTCAAACTGGCGACACAACAGTGTAATTTCATAAACTGGTTGTCGTGGTTTGGAAATAAAATACATTCTTATTAATTCCGGTGCAATACACGATACCTTTCTTTCCCCCTTATTTCCTCCACTGTATGCATTTTATCCACAAATTCTGAGAATTTCATTTCTATTCGTTGTGATTTAGGGACAAAGTTCTCGAACTTGGACATTTTTTTCTCATCATAGTAGAGGAATTTGTGGTTTTCTGCGATGTAAACAGAGAAATCTCCACTCCCAATGTTCTCTTGAAGATACCCAATGTCCCATTTGAGAGCTGGATAAACAAGATTTGTGTCCGTTAGAACCACAGGCTCCTGAAAACAGATAAAGGACGCATTTGATTAAATAAGGCAATACATTGGAATGCAGAGATAATGCAAACTGCTCCGAGTACGGTAGCCTACTGCGAATATGAATACAATAAGTACCGTATCTAATTTTATTATCTGATATACGTTTAGAATAATTGTGACATTATTTAATTCCAATGTATTTCAAGCCACTCCGTTTAAATCGCTTTAAAAAGTAACAGCAAGTGTGTTATGTTATTATTGTTGTCAGGCAGTAGGATTGACGGTCCCATTGGAGAAGTGGCCAAGTGCTACGTGACTAGTCGAACGTAGACCACAGCGCGCATCAACCGTTTCACTTTCACACTGGCATTGCCCTACTGCAAGCTCCAGGCGCAACCGCAGATAAAAATCTCCGATACATTCCGTTATAGTATTCAATAACGACCATATAATTATAACGCGGTATTATGAAAAGATGCATTAGCGAACGCTTACTCCTTATCAATTACTAGGTGGCTATATCGCTCTTCCGCCGGCGTGCATGAATGAAATGCTATGCACAAAAGACACAGGCCCCTCGCAAAGGAACCTTGCAAGCAGACTATTTAAATGCTAAAGAAGTGGCTCTAGCTTTGATAGTTTTGATCAAAGTTATTGTTTTAAAAGTACGAAATATTAAACTTAATTGTAGCTGGCCTCGTCCCAGTGTATATAAACACACGCCACGTGATTATAATACAAGGAAGTTGATATGGCAAAAAGTTTAAGTTCAAACAATAAAAGGATATGAATCAGACCCAGCTTGACACGCGAGCACCGACATAACAGGTGTTTTACATTTACCTAACTGGATTTTTTAAGCATAAAAAACAGCCGTTATCACTATATAGTTTCAAAAATATTTAATATTTTTATTGAATGTAGGCCTACATTAAAATTAGAAAAATAGGTTGCTTTTAAATATTGGTTAAAAAATACAATCCATAATTTTGACAGTAGACCTACTTAATAATCTACCTAGCATACAAGTGGCAATGGATTCACCATATGCTGACCAGTAAATTGTGAATACTGAGGCCTAATCATGACGAGCCAAGTGGTTAAAATAAAGGGCAAAGTAAATGTCTGATTGTCAGTATTTGGCATCATCATACCATCTACTGCACATGTCCTACATTCCAGATCCATTCAAAATGGGTCAGGCTTGTGCTTCCATATTTTAAACCCTGGAATTGGGCCAATGAGAGCTGAACAGCTTTGTTCATCATGAGCAATATGGAAGCAGTTTCTTTATCAAAACACAAACGGCTTTTATCGGTCAGTTGCAGCCATGGTCTCAGTGGGACACACTGAACCTTCCCCATTAAAAGCAGCGAGTTAACCACATTTTTGACTGTCATAAGGACTGCCTACTTGTCCTGATCAACACATCTGAGCCCATTGTGTGTAAACATGAGCTGACCTGAAAACCTGAAAAATCCTAATGATTAGGCTGAGAACTGACATCTCCAACACTGAATGGCAGCTGACTTTTGTCCTGTATTTGTCATAGCCTACTGTAGCCTACATTTCAAAACTTAACTAAATAACAGCGTGTTTACAACACTTACACTGGGCATATTTATGGTACTAGGCATGGATGACCAGTGGGTTCAATTCTCACTCATTCTCAACAAAACAAACAGAACTATATGGATATTATATGTTCATCCTTGATATAAAGCCAGCAAAGAGCATACATAATTACTCAGCTAGAATGGAACCATGCTGCTGCTTTCACATTTAGTTATAGCTTTTAGTACGGTAAACATTGACGAAATGAAGGCATTACAACGTTACACTCCGGTCTCTGCCAGCCTTTGTATTAAGCTCCTAAATAGCGTTAAACCGGCAGGACAGGAACTTTGAGCAAATATCTTTACCTCGTTGTTAATTAGTAGTTCTGCTCTGGGATCCGTATGAGACAGTCTTGGAATCTGCTTAGTTTGAAAAGAATACTTCCGAAGCTGAGAGTCATTCCATTCAGTGTTTTGGAGCTCTGAGAATGCGGCACCGCCTTCAGTTGATGGATCAACCTCCACCACACTTGCTGTTGCCATAGCCGTCTACAGATCACCTACGTCCACTATCAATAAAATAATCTGAAATGTGTTCTTGTGATGTAGTTAACCTAGCAAGGGAACAGATTCGGTACTTTACACAATAAACAAAGAATAGCGAGATGATACGAGCTGCAACTTCGGTGCAGTAGGTTACGTCTACTACGTTCCGCGCATAGGTTCTGTGAGGTAAACACGGCATTGGCAGGCAAAAAACAAACGATACAAATGAAACATTCAAGAAAATACTTGGTAGAATTTAAGTTGCAGAATATTTCCCAGCGACACCCAGTGCTTTGGTAGACTTATTGCATGTTGATGGTAGATTACATTGCTTGCCAACAGATGGAGTCATTGTATCAAAATGCAGAACAAATTTGTAACATTCTGCAGGCAATATTTCGTTTTGGTACTATTTTCACTGTAGGCTATGTGGTTCGATTTAACTACTCTTAGTACAAAACAGAAGATATGATTTCTTATGACATCACTTTAATTAAGGCATTTCCAATTTACTGAATAGCCTACAAAACAAAATCACAGACTAACAGTTTCACAATGGAACAAACAAGTGTTTATTTATTATATA
>JAOEGT010000007.1:2357748-2369876 GCA_025447795.1 Speoplatyrhinus poulsoni | reverse complement strand
CCCCCCCCCCCCCCCCCCCCCCCCCCCCCCCCCCACTACAAGCAATGAAGACACCTGCAGCTCAGTGCTTCTTCTTGGGCCTGAGGTTCTTTCTGCGGCTCCTGGCGCTCTGGTTGCCGTCCCGCTGCGCCCCCCTCTTCACGCAGAAGTACTTAGTCACCGTCTTGCGACACTGTTCGCACCTCACCGCGCAGCACCAGTGGAACTTACAGTTACAGCTGGACACCATCTCCGCCCGGCGCTCCTCCACGGCCAGGCCGCACTCTCCGCACAGCCGCTTGCAGCTCCGCTTGTCCCACCTGGTGAGGTTCTTGCCCTTCTTCAGGCACTCCCGGCCCTCCGTGCCGGGCAGGCCCAGGGTGCCGTTCTCCAGACAGTAGTCGGGGGAGTCCTCCAGATGGACCAGCTCCTTGCGGGAGATGGCGTTGAAGGTGTCGGCGATGGCTCCGCGGCTGGCCGCGCTGTTCCCCGCCCCTCGGAGAAGGTCCACCTTTAGAGCTCTCTGGTACTTCTCCTTCAGATAGTTCCCCACCTCCGTGAATTCGGGGAGCTGCAGCCAGCAGGTTTGAGTGGTGCAGCTCCCCGAGACCCCATGGCACTTACAGGTCCGCTGCATGGTCCCCTTCACAGCCTAAAGTTGGTAGAAAGGAGGAAGGTTTAATGCTGAACATATACTGTATGCATTGCATGTATTTTACACCCATGACACCGTATTCAGTTTCATATAACAATAACAAGCGGGAAATGAGGACATGGATTTGAGTGCCTGTGTGTTTGTGTGTTTATTGGTCAAATTAATGAGTGGATGAAATGCTTGAAAGGAGAAAATAATGTTTGAGCTTCATTCCTGCATTTCCTTTGTCGAGTATCGTTGCACCCTGCAGTGTTTCCTGACTTTACCCGACACAAAACAGCTGTCGGTTGAAAAGGAACATTTCTTTTTGGAGAGGGGGTGAACTTTCTCTTGAGGTGAGGTTGAATCAAAGTTTCACATCGAGCCCATTTGTCCTCTTGAAGAAATGGGAGTATTTATTTAGCATGTTCATTATCAACATGTTTTCTATTGTGAGAAGACCCAAATGGAGAGTCCCGTTGAGAGGAGAAATTAAAAAGGAGTTTTTCTCTCTTTCTCAACCCATTTTTTTTTCTGTTACAATGATGCTCCAGGTGCCATGGTGATCCCAGAACTCAACAGGAGGCAACACAGACAACGTAAACAAAGAACACTTCAGCTGTGTGCATGTGGTCCCCTCAGACCCCCCACCCCACCCCCCCAGACTCCAACAAAGCCCAACATAAATGTGGGATCCTTATTGCAAGAATAAAACTAAACACTTATTTTTACAAAAAGCAGCATAATACAGAAAACTGTGCAATGTCTGTCTCCGCGGGAGCACTAATTAAGCTTGCACCACTGATCCAGAGATCCCTGAGTTTTGGGTATTGTCATAAAGGGCATTCAGCACTGGTAAATAGGCCCTTCTGGTACACCGAACACACTGTTATTATTGAGGACGAGTGGCACCTCACTTATAGAAATGTGAAAGGGATACTTGGGTGGCACACTCTGTGTAATTCTGAGCAGGGAAAAAATTATTCAAAAGGTACTTTACACTGTGCACTCAGCTGGAGCGCAAAGAGAGATTTCCAAAATGTCGTCCAGGCTGATAGTTGAACAAGTAGTTTTCTCTTATGGCCCTCAAAGTGATGACGTGTATTGTAAATCTGATGTTTTAAAATAACAACAAATATGCCAATATCAACTCATATCAAAGGGCACAAAAGTTATTTTCCCTTTGCTAACTGCTGACAGCCCTAGCCTACTACCTATTGCGCACTTTGAACTGCAATTCTGTATGAAAAGTGCTATATAAACAAAGATTATTATTATTACTGTACATTTGACAAAATACCTTGCGTCCAGCTTCGTTGTTATGGAGATTCATGGCAGCTCGCGCATCCTGCCCTGTCTCTAAAGCATCAACAAACTGTTTGGAGATGGCCTCACCAAAGCCAACATTGTCGCTGCAGCCCCCCCAAAGCCATCCGTGGCCACCTTGTAAAGATATGAATTACAATTTGATGAACTTGTACTTGAACGTACTACATAATGAAAACGATGATAGTACTGTAGTACTAAATACTGCCATGGATTACATTTACATTTCCACAACAGAAAAGAGAAATGTCACAGCCTTCTGCATAATACTCTTACCCTGTTGTCCATTTCTGGTGTCATCACAGCCACAGTTGTCAAAATCCCCAAGACTACAGTTTCTGGTAAGTGTGTACATTACGCCAGCTGAACTGATGGCATGGACAAATGCTGTCTCTCGATTTGCTGGAGACAGAAATGGCTCAGTTGTATTCACTTCAAACCCAAAATAATATAAGTATTATACTGTTATTATAAAAAATCACAGAATGTTATAGTACAACTTTTATAAAAATTAATTTTATTAAATACTCAACCCGTAGCAATAATTATAAAGACTAAAAAGAGCCCACATTCTGCTCACACCTAAATATCTGGTGATCAGTTGGTTTCTTCTGCGGGCTTGAGACGAATGACCTCTAAATTGCGTCAAACCCCTGTGTACCCCGATGCTTCCACATTAATTGTATATAAAGCATTAATTGTATATAAAGAAACTTTACACATTAGCAAACAGTCTTCTACTCGGTAATATGTACACTACTTCTCATGATATCCATGTTGTTATTTATATCATCGTCTTATTTAGTTCTTGCATTGTAAGCAGCATTGGATTAAACCAGAAAGTGGGATGTCGTGAATCACATTAGTGTGTCTGTTTTGGTTGGGGGCATCCAGGGCCAGAGTGATGAATCTGACTAAACTAACATCTTCATTTCAACACGCCCCTACCCCCAAACACCCCCAACACCCCCAACCCCCCAACCAAAACAAAAAAGGAACAGTGCTTCAAGAGCTCTAAGGAAATTAAGTACATTGCCTTAAACATCATAGTGTGTCTTATATAAATGCACATGGTACGGTTCTGAGTTATGTGTCTTATATAAATGCACATGGTACGGTTCTGAGTTATGTGTCTTATATTCATGCACATGGTACGATTCTGAGTTAGAGTGTGTCTTATACAAATGCACATGGTACGGTTCCGAGTTATGTGTCTCCTTCACATTGCTGACATTAGGAGGTCATGCAGCGTCGATGGGCGGTGCGTGGGGGCACACGTACCGCTGCGCAGGCTGCTGTGCGTGGACAGCTGCAAGGCTCTCTCTGGGCAGTTCCAGCGATCCCATGCAAACTGGTATTTGCACTCCTCTATGCCACTCTGGGCACCTGCCGCCACACTGCTGGAGTAGATCAGGTAGGCCTGCAGCACCGAGCGAAGGCACAGCCATGTAAAGCACATATAAAGTAGCCACAGCAAGTGAAGACAGAAAGATGTAATAGCGTGTGATGAAAGCACTGTGAATGGAGCAGCCTCAACCGTTACAGTAGCTCACAGTCTAAAACCAGGCTAAGCACTAGTAGATGGTGTAACTGATGCCCAAATATGTACAGTACTGTTCTAACTAACTAACTAACTAACTAACTGTTCTGTTCTAACCGAACAGAATTAGGTTCAAGTGAAATTGAGTATGGACTATATAAGCAATAAGACTAGCCATATAAACATATATACATTTTTTTTTTTTGTTGCTTTTTTTAAATTTTGTTTTTTTCATGACCTGCACATGTACGATCATATATCTGTTTTTATACCATATGCCTGCTTTATTACTTTGTATTATCTTTGCCAGCTTGGAAAAATAAAAATCCTCAACACATGATAAGCACATACACCGAGGTGTTCGTGGTAATCGGCTAACGGAAGCTGCAATATACCTTTTCATGAAGCTGCTTTGCCATTGTGAATACAATGATGTCCAGAGTCCCATAAACCACTTTTTAGGAGCTCTTTCCAGTTGGCTTTCGCCTGCTGCATTTGCTACTTTTTCTGACTGTGTGAACGATACATACTAATATGTCTCAAGTGGTCTTTGGGGAGATGGAGCACCCCTTTCACAGCGCCATGGCTCACTAATGACGACCACCCACTCTAGCCATGCCTGCCTTCACCTCACATGCCTCTTTATACGCTCAATCCCGGGACATGGAGAGATTCTGACTGAGGTCAAGTGTATGAGAAGTTCAAAATAAAAGAAATCACAAAGATCCGGGAATATCATTGAGGTATCACTAATACAATTGTTATACACATATGCCACAGACATGGAAGACCAGATGCTTACAGCTCACTAGAGCAACAGGCAGAGTTCTACAGTCAGCTAAGACCGCTTCATTTTGAGTTGTGTTAAGAAACATCTTTAGGGAAAGTGCCTTGTTTCTTTTGGAAAAGGGATAAAAGATCAAAATAATTCGGGCTTACCTTGGGTCCAGTCATCAAGAAATTATTCACTGACCTGGAAAAGGAGACGCCTTATTAACTCAGAGAAACTATGTGTCCTTCACAAGATGAACGGATTTCTCTGCTGCATCTCTCATTAGCGCACATAAAACCATTTTAAATAATGTCATTAATGGACGCCCAAACCCATGCTTTGCAAAGCATTTCCCAATTCTGACAGAGAAATCATGCAGATCATGCAAAAAAAAGATGCCATAATTTGAGGATCTGAAACATGATTATTTAACATAATTTATCCTCAGTGAAGGCTTCTTTGGCCACAGTTGGCCAATTACAAACACAACACTTTAAAGTCATTCTTTAACACATATATATTTTCTGATATAAACAAATAATTCCGTTATAGCCTATCTGTAGGAAATAAAACTATATTTACATTTACATTTTACATACATAATTTTGCATACAATTTCATGCAAAATAATTTACATTTAGACCTACATTTGTCAATATCTGAATCATGCACCAGTAATCATAATTAAACATAAATCTGTTAAAATAATGATAGCAGCATGTCAATAGTGCTAACATGACGAATATATTAGTCAAGCCTCAAAAAGAATTGCTAGCAGACTAAATAATACATCATTTTCAAAGCAGGAAATGTTATAGTTTTAATGAATATTATGCAATAGAGAGAGAACATAGAAGATAATGGATTATAGAACACGTCCATGACATAAAGGTGGAGAAGTCACTGGTCCAGTATCCAATGTAGAAATATTGTATGAACAAACAATGAATGTGGATATATATGGTCTTACATTCCCTTTTACATGTTTTTTTTAAGCCATATTGTATGAAAGACAGGGCCAAATTAACATGTTTTGTGTATGTATCTCAAAACATGTTCATGGGGTGCTTGCAAAACATATCATGTTATAGGCTGTAACAATAAAACATAAAACATATAGCCTAACGTTTGCAGTTTTAGGTGTTTTTTTGTTTGTTTTTTGTCTCACTGCAAAATCTAAATTAAATAGGCCTATTACATGTTGGTAATGTTTATGAAACATTATGCAGCCTAGCCTATTATATTTGTAGTTATTGCCATTAGGGAAAAATGCGTTATTCTGAAATTAAGACGTCCATAAAACATGGCATATATAGGCCTACTAGATGCAACGCGCAGAAATGACTGTGATTAAATAAATGCCTTAGGCCTAATTATCTTCTGATTCATAGTAATGCACACAATGCCGTAGACATGATTTGCAGGAAATAACTTTATACAATAATAAGCAAAAATAAAATGTATGGTAAAAATAAACATCACTTACCAGCAACAGTAAAACCTCATGTGAGCCAGAATAATGAAAATGTAATAGAAAACTCCCAAATGCGTGAACATCCTGACAGGTGAGTAGAATGACAGCAACAATAAAGCCTTAGAAGCGTGTCTGGCGGTCTAGATGCTACTGAGCTCCCCAAATATAAAACTTCACACGTTCTATCTGGCCTCAAGTAAGATTCTAGGGGGGCTCTGAAATGGAGCCACTCTCGTCCCAACAAGAGATTATCTGCTTAATTAAAGATTTTCCCCTTCTTCCTCTCTTAGCCAATCAGAACTATTGCACCAAGGAGAGATTGAAATGATCAAAAGGACACCATGTGGGCCTCAGGTCGGCCAATGGCGGCCTAGGTTCTGAAGAGCCAAAGATCATGTTAAATCCTAGTGTAACACTGATCCACTGAGTCTCATATCATGTATTCTAAAAGTTTATTTAGGCGATCTTTACACCATGGTGAAAGACGTATTAACAGATTCTGAAGGATTAGTGTTGGATTGGTCCCTGTTTGATAATTAATTGTTGTTGTGATAGGGCACCACATTTGCTCTCTTGCCAATGTGTTCTTGAGGAAGCAAAACAAACGGGTGTGATTAAATCAATGTTTATCTCTGAAACGAATTGAATTGGAAAGGAATTGGGCTTGTATTTGTGGTTTGATTATTGTTTTTAAACTGGTAAAACAACGTAGGCCTAATTTGCTACAAAATCAAACGGGGGTTGCATATTTGAAACGCAAACGACGGCAAATATTACAGTTTACGTGGCCGTATTGTTTTAACATCAATTTGACATATGGAACAAGCACAATATTTCAGGCTATATCATTTCAGCCATTTGATGGTGCTTTATATTTGAAATATATCTAGCCGTATCAATATCGTTTTAGGCCTTAATATTTCAAGTTATCCTTAATTGGTAAAATTATCAAAGATTAGGCAATATTTGTTCAGATGTTCCCATAAAGGGCAGTTTATACTCTAACAAAATAAACCTGATTGGAATTAATCCTAAATTGTTAGAATAGGCCTACAGGGTGCCTATGCGTATTTGCATAATTAATCCAGAAGGTCCCTAGGGTTTCCTAAAGGGTGATTCCCAATTTACACTGTCATAGGGTTTCCTTAAATGGATATTCTCAAATTACACATAACCCGTAGGTCTCTTTCCTTTGGTATTGGCGATTCTTCTTGTGTGCAAATTGGGATTAGAGAGTGATTAGATGGCTCTTGTAATGGATGTTTTCAGGACAGTTTTCTAAAACGATAATATGACCATCATGCAATGTATTATAAACAGAAATAGTGACATATATTATGCAAAACGAAACGATTATGAATCATGACAAATTAAGGATTCAAGAACTACATTCGGAAAACAGCCTACTCGGTCTGCACGTAAATTGTATTCTGTATACCTTAAGTTTAGCCTGCAGAGCAGTGGTTTTCAAAGTGGGGGCCAGGGGGCGCCAGGGGGCTTCCGCAAATTTGAGAAATTATATATAGAGAGAGAAATTTAAACATCTTATTTATAATTTAAAATTATTATAGATAAGTATTTATTATAAAACGGAATTCAGAAAAATATACAGCATTATATTATTTACCATCCATGCCCCTTTCAAATTGCCTAACAGGAAAACTATCATTAATCACAAATTGTCAGTGAGTGTTGACCTGGTAACTGTGCGCTCATGTTGAACTGAACTGATATATTGCGTATACAACTTTGTAAAAAAAAACAGTAATGTTGAAATAGTAAAGGGTTTTTAAAAACGTTTCGCAAAAGCGGGGACCCGGCCAGAAGCTAATATGAGGGCCTTGGCGTGGAAAGATTTTGGAACCCATGGCCTATAGAGGTCCATAAATAGCTTCATTCATAGACAGGCTATACTCTGTTGTCCACTTATTATGCCTTATGAAAATCACGCACGTGCATGCGCGCAAACGCAAATGCACACTCACATGACATGCGCATCATGTTCAGTTAAGTACCACACACAAACTCGCCTATCTAAAAGAAGATCGATGCCGCCCCGTTGTCACTGTTATGCTGCCATAGCATAGGTTATAGGCCTATATGTCAATGAAATAATACATTTAAAAATCACGTCATCGCATGTCATAGCCTATCGTTAAATGCTGAGCTCGTAGGAGGCCAACAAAAGTATGGCTGAATAAAAGTGTTCGGATGGACAGTGCTGGGCTAAAACTGGCACTGTCTGCACTGAGGTGCAACATGCCGTGCAGTGAATGGTCTGACAGCCAGCAGCCAATGAAGAGGGCTGATGGACTAATGTCACATTTGGGGCAACACATATCTGGTCATCGGGAGGTTCCACGCAGAGAAGAGTGGACTCACTGTCTGGACTGGACATAACCATTTTGTGTAGCGCACACAAAGGCGAAGGCTACTTACTCCTAAAATGAAGATAACTTGCACCCTTGAAGTAAATATATTATCCAGTAGGTGGTGGAAGAGTGCAGTTTCTAAAAATAACGGTTATGTCAGGTGCAGCCAGCATTATATAGCAAACATAAACATGCAACATTGGCGGCCTATATACAAATTTTAACTAACAGCCTGACTGTGGTGACTAGGACAATGCCTTAACCTGTCTAACAACTTGAGATAAACGATCCAGCAAAGCATAGCCACAAGAGATGTCTGGATGTTTATACCCCTTCCTCACTGTTGACAAACTGGTCAAACAAAACGCCTATTGAAGAGACGTGGACAGTTCTCAGACAATTCTATGACTGGACTGGAGAGTTATGCGTCAATCGCATCGTAGTGAACTGTCAATCGTTCTATTGAAATTTACAATAGCTTATTCGTTCAACAGAAATTAGACATGCCTATATACATGGATAATGAATTATCAGAATGTACCATAGTTTAAGTTTATCTTTATGTATATTACATTATATAAACTGTTATTAACCTACCAATATGCTATAACAAAATCAACTTTTCAACAAGTAAAAAACCTGGTTTATTTAAAGGTACAGTCAGTCAAACATTCTTTGAACGGGTGCCAATTTTTAAGGCATTCAAGACGTTTTTACATTGTAAAAATAACATTACAATGTTATTAATGAAATAAGATTGGACCTTACTTCAGAACAAAAACATTATTCCTTATGCAAAAGTCGATTCATAGTCAGCCATCAGAACTTTCTTTGTGTGGCCACTCCCAATACATTCAGCGGGACCTCTGCTATTGTGACCTTACATACAGTATAGAAAGTTTCCACACAATGACAAATAGATATCAAATCAATTAATTGAATAATTTGCCTTCTCTTGAGATGTTTAAGAGAACATCTGTTTTATTTCAGTGACTATAGGTTAAGATGTCAAGATATCAAACAGAAGTCACATTTGGTCACTATGCAACCCGAGGTATAAATTATGTTGTACACAAATTGCAAGATCCAAAAAACTTGATCTTCTGAAGAAAACCTTCATTAAGAGCACCTTCAATAGAGGACACCTGGTTTCCAATTATCAAACTGTTTATGCAGCTGCACTGCATTCCGTGTTGTCTTTTATCATAAATGGACAGTTAAATAGTACATCAACTGTCTGGATGTTGACCCCAAAAAGGATTTAAAAAAAAATAATAAAAATAAAAAAAAATACATAACGACACAGCAGGAAAACTGGATGAACAAATTAGAGTTATCCACTTGAAATGAACGGTTTTTACAATTCAACACCACCCCTTATGGAATGTAACAAAGTGCTACTGATCTACATAGACAAGTTGGAAAAGCCCTAGATTAACTAACAATCATTATGACCTGCCCATTCTTGTCATAACGCAAAAAACTCTCACCTGCTCTAACCACACAATTTCAAAGTGCCACAGATAATTAATAAATAGCACATGGATGAATAAATAAAGAGGTTAATATACTCCAATCATTACTTTAACACCCAGTTAACAAATGATTTGGTTGGCATAGTATCATGTATTACACCATTTAAATCCTATTTTGCTTCTGCTTGGTATCATGGCAAGTGATAAGCCTGTGCTTACACGCCAAGCAACAAACTAGACCTAGCCAATAATCAGTAATCACATTTATAAAAATAAAAAACACTCACTTGATGGAAAGATCTAGGACCATTTAAATATTAGTCTCAGGAACATAGGAATATGTTTAACTCATTAACAGAAGCAGAAATATAAACCATGGCGATCACCACAATTGCTGCCATTACTGTTGACACATTTTTACTTGATTGGACAAGTATAGTAGAGAATACTGAATTTAGCCACTTTTGTGGCTCATGTCACCCGTTCGCTTTCTTCGAGCCATGATCAGCTCTTTTGACACTTTCTTGCAGTCCTTTGCCAGACCTAGGAAACACATGAGGTCTATAAAAGCAGTAGTTAGGTTAAACTTGCAACCAAACTCACTGGCGGCATAGTCAAAGGGAAATGTATGGTGGTAGTTGTGGTAGCCTTCCCCTGAAAAATAAAAAAAGAAAATTGGGATAATTATGATATACCATAACATATTGCCAATTCACTGTCAATGTCACATGTAATCCAAACAAAATGTGCATTAACTAGACGTAATTATTGATTTCACATCTTACCGAACAAGATGTCTCCATAAATAAAGTATACTTATGTGCCATAACGGATTCTAATTTGACCCTGAGCCACAAACTTATCACACAAGCACAAAATAAACAGTAGATACAACTTCCACCCCGTTACGAATACCAGACGATTTCAGTTTGGAGAGCTCCCCGTGTGCTAGTCTTGACGTGCTCAGTAAATGTCTTTAAAAAAATGTTTAAAACAGAAGATACTAAATGCAGGTAGGTGATGAACTTTGTTCACCGATAAAACCACAATATAAAAGACCACCAAAAGAAGCAGAGAGTGTGGATGCATTTCTTACCCACGGCACTAAATGCAACAAAGCGGTTCTCCCTGGGGTTGATTGTTTGGTCATAAGGCCTGTTACCCCACATGTGTGCCGCGCTATTGACCAACCAGGTAGCGTTGAGAGCCAGGGCATATCTCATGAGGCCAGGAACAAAGTATGCTACAGTAAGGGATTCCCCCCACAGGTACCATGGCACGAACATTGGCAGAAGGAAGCACAGGAGCAGCACAGACATCTTGTAGTGCCTTAAAAGAGAGAGACATGGCTCACTCAGTATCACACTGTAGTCTGGTGTCAGCATGTATCAGAAATCATCTGATTTATGCTCAATACTTAAGTGTTCCATGTGAGATACATTTGCTCTAATAATGTACAGAACAGACTTCAAAGAACACGTTTGTTTCTAGTAATGTGACCAAGTCGGATATTTGCAGACCCGAACACTTAATTTTCTCACACTGATCATAATAAATCTCTAAACACTATTAAAAGAAACAAAAAGAAAAGGTCAGTGCTATTTAACCATAGTGAGACAGTCCATGTCAAATAAGAAATTAATGATTTTCTCTTAAATCTATGTTGACAAAACCCTTCTGATCTGTTGGCTTGTGCATATTCATCTCATGCCCCTTAAAGCACGGATGATTATTTGGGACTGTTTCCAAAACAGCCGGCCTGTTGACAAAAGAGCAGTCACTGCACTCTATGGGTATGGTGCGATTTGCTCCCTGGCACAGACGGCATCTCTTATCAGTGAATGTGACCCCAAATGCTTATTAATCATGCTGACTGAGTTTAAACTTTCTGAATAGGGTATAAACTCCCAAACAATGGCTCACTAGAATATGCATTGTAAATATGAATGATATTTTCTATCAGGAACACTGATGGCAAATGGTCATGCCATTTGTATCTAGGTAAAAGTTGTCTGTACACAGCAGTTCAGTAACGCTAAAGCAATTGATCTACATGCAAATTATTTAATTGATGTTGATGGTTCAATTAAGATAATGTAATACAAGATGTTTACATGAGACACCGGGATAAGAGATCCCTTTACATCATATGCAATTGTATGCAGTCCAAAACAAACAGTGTCATAACTGATGTAGTTCCCATCTACTTACTCTCTCTGAAACATGACCACTTTATCTTCCTGCAGATCTTTCAGTTCCAGTTTGCGACCCTTTTCAATAACGTCGGGATGCTTGCGGACCAGCAGCCAGCCAATGTGAGAGAAAAAGAACCCCCTGACGGCATTGTGGGGGTCGGCATCTGTCTCAGAGTACTTGTGGTGTACGCGGTGGTCTCTTGACCACTCATAGATGTCATTCTATATACACAGAGGAATTATGAAAACCATGCAGTAGACAAAAATGTCAGAAATGCAGAGCTCAGTGCAACAGCCGCAGATAAAGATTAATAACTCAGATTGACTGACTCATACACAAGAGAAACACCCCCCCCCCCCC
>JAOEGT010000007.1:2329910-2345577 GCA_025447795.1 Speoplatyrhinus poulsoni | reverse complement strand
TACCGCACTACTTGATCAATTAGTAGCTTCGCTACTGAAAAGCTATTTGATTCAGAAAACAGCGCCGCTACCGCCACTCTACTCATAATTGTAGTTTAACTAGTAGCGTCACTACTTGTAGCGACGCTACTGCCCAACACTGCTTTTTGGATAATATAAATACAAATATCATAGGGTAATGCATCTTAAATAGTGATTAAAATGAACGGTTTGTCCTGAGGGCAACTCCCACCCGATTCCTCTTATGTTTCCTTCTTTTATAGTTATCACAAAATGGTTTCACATGATAGGAAGGGCATCTACACAATACAGACTTGGGCGGTTGCTGAAACCTATACTATATAGGTTCATATCCAGTTGGAAATGTTTATTTAAAATTTCAAACAAAACATGGAGAGCATATGAATCCAGCACCACAACTATTGACCATTCAATCTTACATTTAGCCTCCACTTGCCACCAGTTAAAAAAAAACAAGTAGCTTATATCTAAGAAGTTGGACGTGAGCATGTTGTTTTTGGCCTTGCACCTTGGGATTTGATACTTTTTTTTTTTTTTAACCTTCACAGACTTGAATGTAGGCCAGACAACTCCCAATGTGAGGGACATTATTGCCTGACCCACTAAGTATAAAGGAACAGGTAGAAACGGTAGCTTAAGGTAGTTCCATTGACACATAGAAGGGTCTCGTCCTTGTAAATATATGTACAGCAAATCCTCTCTGGGCTTGTCCTCAAAATGTTTTCCAGATAACTACGACAGTCAATTAGTAATATTTTGACCCCAAAGTATAGAGATAGCAACTCATAACCCTGTGATACAATCAGTCTGACTGCACTTAAATTACTTTTAATAGCCAAATACTGCATAGGCCCACCACTTGTGACTTTACATATTGAAACTGAAAGTTGGTGGCCGAGCAGCCTACATAAAAAGTGTAACTGCACCCTAAAATGTGTTTTCTGTTTTAGCTGTACATGAAGTAATAGGATTGATATTTGATGAGACACATCAATGCCGTTTACAATATTCCATTTTTTTTTTATAATTTTATGGGCTGAAAATTAATCATGTCATATCTGTTAAAAATAACCACAGAACATGGCTAGTTTTCAGCTGTACATGGTAAGCTCATACATCATCAAATTCAAAATGTTAATGTTAATGGGAGTCCCCCCTCGAAGCATTTTTTAAAAGTTGTAGTGGGTGGAGTCAGGCTCAGCTGGGGTGCAGTTACAACTTTTTCACAAAATACATTTGAATCTATTATGTAGAACATGAGATTAATATATTGTTTTTGTATAACTAGAACTCTACAACTCTAGAGAGACATTTTGGATGGCGTGAATATGAGTCAGTCGTCAGGTTGGATGCGTAGAATAAGTGTTGGGGACAGAGCTTGTCTCTGCCACGGTGGTTGTTGGAGGTTTGACATAAGGGGAGCTTTCAACGCGGGGACGGGTAACAGATGGTTTTGGGAAATTAAGCGCCTACACAGCCCTGTCAGTTTGTCCCATGAGTCTGTGTCTCTCTCCATCTTGTCTGCATCCCCCTATTGCCTGTTTCTCAATTGTCTGTTTCCCCCCCCTCCTTCCACACATTGCTCTAGACTCCCACACTGCGTCTGTCATCCTACAGCTTAGGTTGTACATGAGAGGATGACATTGGTTAAGTAATTACCAGTGATGCGTGGCTCCGCGATATGGTTGACAAAGAGGGGGAGGGGAGAGACATTGAGGAGTGTAGGCTACTGGAGAGAGTGTGGGTGATGTAGTGGGTGATTAACACACAGGGTCAAAATGAACAGATAAAAGGAGAAAATGACAAAGACCGTGAGAGCTCGTCATTTTGTGGTGTAGCTGTGTATCTTTGAGCAGCTGGAATCTCATAACAGGCTTTGGGGTTCTCAATCATGCCAAGTAAAGATATATTTTACTGCTGCTATATTCTCTCTGGAAGAAAGGTGTTTTGCAATAACAATGTTCCTTCTAATCTTTACTATGTGGCGCCACTGAGAGTAGATGGTCACAAGGAAGACTCAGCACGGTTTTACAAATACTGTAATCCCTGGGTGATATTCATATCTGGAAAGTGTAGCATGTTGACTGTGTTAGAAAACGTAAACTAATTCTAAGTGCTTAAATTGTCACTAAGTTAGTTATCTGATGATCAGGTGGAGAAGAACATGTCACACAGTACAGTAGTTGCCGTTGCTTCTACTATTAACATAGTGCTGTAGTTGCATTCTATCCATCCGGATGTGAGCATTTAGCGATTGGGCACATTGCTATATAGTTTGTCAGGGTATTTGAGGATGCTATGCATTCTAATGAGGTATCTCTCTCTTGTTGGCCTCAGCAGGGGAATCATCACAGCTCATTTTGCAGTCCTGCAGTGTCCTATCAGCTTTGGCAGCCAGCAGTAAGTTCTCTCCATCTGCCAGTTGCTAGGTGCTGATATGTAAAATGATCTGTGCCTCGGTAGCCCCCTTAGCACCAGGGAAGTGATGTGCGTTTGAGGGCAAACTGGGTTTTGTGAATCCTAATTATTCTTCTTGCATCACCAGCCTGACACAGCTTGTCATTTATCCTGTCTGCATGCAAGCAGCAAAGGGGGATAACAATCTGTAGAGACTGCTGCATATGAGAATTTAACTCTATTGAAAATGTAGTAGCCTAAATATGACTGATAAGGTGAATAACATAATGTCCATTATCCAAACTTGCTAAGTTAATTGTAGACTCGCCATGCGTGTGAACTTGTCTCACTATCATGGACTCTTCTGCATGGTTTTACTGTGCATGTAATTTGCCTGGCTGTGTTTTGCTTCTAAAACACGCTGCAAAATTGTTCAGTCTCATGTATTCTCCAAATTCCAGATTATTACTGTAGAAATGTGTTAAATAAAACGTTTAAAAATATAAATTATACATGAAAGATATGAGTAATTTGAGATATACATAATTGTAATAGCCTTCTGTAGAGATTGCAATCAACTTTGCAGAACACGTTAGAAGATGTTTATGGGAAACAATTTCAGCAAATGCCAAATGACAGAGGGACAGTTTAATTTGGAGGTAAGGACTCTTTAAAGTTGAGTTGAATAATTTGATTTAAACAGACAGAATGTGATGTGTCAGCTATATCCTATCATGGCTTAGTCGTTGGTGAGCATGCTGTGAGCATTGTGGAGGAGGACGTATCAAACTAATCTAAAAACATCTCCCCACCTTCAACAATTTCTCTAGGATTTTTTTTGTTTCTTGGCAGTGGAGGAGGGATGCTCCTTGGGGTTGGAAGAAAGTGAGGAGCAGAGGTAAGGGAGGGAGGGGAGGTAAAGAAGAGCAAGAGAGGAGGTAAGGGTGTGATAATGAGAAACAGAAGCAGATGTGAGTGACAGTGTGATGGAAAGCTCTGAGACGGCCATGCTGTACTCTACTGGGGAGGTGTGTGTATAGGCTGTCACTGCAGAATGGTTTGTGTGTGCGCCTTTAGATAACGAATGTACACCGTATACAGGGCTATCAGTCCCATGCAAAGCTTGTTTGTATACCCCCATACATAATCCTCAAGCCAATTCATCAAGCCCCATCAATACGGTAATTAAAGTGAATTGTATGATAGCGTACCACAGAGCTGCTGTTTTACACCCTGTAGCATACGTGTAGATTTCAGGGGGGATGCAGGGGATGTGTCTTCCTTAATATTTACAACAAGTGTATTTGTCCCCTCCAACAAAAAAAAAATGAAAAACTCACTGGGGCCACCCGACGATGTCTGAGTAGTAGCCCATATGCGCATTAAACCGCCCATTGAACCACTTGAGAGTGTAGCCATAACCTAGAATAGGCCTACTACACTATTGGTTCTATATTCACTATTCGTTATTGTGCACCCCATCCACACATATACACGCATATGTGGCGCTGACGCATTACTTGCAGCCTTCAGCTGCTTCAAGCTCTGCCAGATATGCAAGGGGACGGAGGAGGAAGGGGGGAACCTCATCTTATACTGAGTGCTAGACTGAGCCGACAGTTTGGTGATTTTGAGTCTCATTCTCCAGTAGTAGTTTTAAAAGGTTATGGCCAAAACGTTTAGTGGATTATTATTGTTTTAAGTCAGCTATAGTTTAGCCTCCTGGATCATCCTAAAACACAGATGTTTTGAATATGCAGAAAGTTTTGAATGTGAGCATATGATTTATTAAACAGGATGGCAGCGGGTCCTTAAAAAGTCTTAAAATGTCTTAAATACAGGTTTCTAAATATAGATTGAATGGGTCTTAAATATTTTGTAGTAATATTCAGTAAGCATGCCTAGTCTTGTCGCCTTATGGCGTATCTTCTAATATTACATGAAATGTCATGAAATTGCTAGTCTGCGTAGCATAGGCTGCTCAGTAGGTACTGTACAGAAATTTTCTCAGGCAGTGACAAACCGATTTGCCAGAGAACTAGGATGGTAGATTTAATAAATGTATCAGTCAAGATATGTATTAAAATATTAATGAATGCATTTGAGATGAGTTTGTTGAAATATCTCTCCAGAAAGAGGCTTGATGTCGATGATCGTCAATAGTTTAGTTATGGGGCTGAAAGATCAATGTTTTGAATGTGCAGTGGCCACACCAGTAGGCTACTCATTCAACATTACGTTCAATAGTACTCAATGAGAAATGTTACAGGAGAATGACTCAGCTTGGATAATACACTAGAGTTTGATAGAGCCTTAGGCCTGAATTATTTCCTTGATCCAAAAAGTGTTTGACACTCAAAACATTCTGGAGGAGGACACCCAGACTCCCACGCATGCCTTTAGAGCTCTTCTTTAAAATAAATTAAAATAAATAAGTGCTTTCTGCCAGGCAACAAACTTGGCCATTGAATCTACACATAGCACACTAAGTAATAAGGTCAAAGAGGCATACGGTATATGTCAATACATAGGCAATGTTCTATAGTTTGTATTGCAGTCAAATGTCATTTCTTATTTTGTTTCATTAAATATTGACACCCACATGCACCGACCACACAGGTACAACAACACATCATCCCTGCTGAAAATAATCCTTGTGGTAAAATGCTGTCCTTTTGCATCACGTGGAGAGTCTGCAGTGCCTTGCTGGCGGCTTTCCTAAACTCACCCATGTTTTGTAATGTTACAAATCATGTCTATGTTTTGGAAAATATGAAATAGTCCTATGCCTAAAGCAATACATATATTTTTTTAACCCATACACTACATGCATTACATATATTTTAAATTGTCCCCCCCCGATGTTCAAACGAAATCTAGGTGATAAAATTGATAGCCCTTGGAAACCCTATTGCTAGTGTTTTTGTCAGTGTTTGAAATCCTTTTTTGTCCTATACCTAGGCCTACTCATAGGCCCCATGGTGCTCCACTAAAGGGTCTGATGATGGATGTAAATATGGTGTTTCACACCCTCAGTTAAGGGGAATTGCAGCTACATTTTCAACAGAAAATGTTATAAATGAAATAGCTTATCATCAGTAATTGTCATCTGTCCTCTTTTATATGGGGCAAGACTTGGGCTTAGACTCCACATAGTACCTATGTAATATGTAATAATGTAATGTAATAATGTAATAAGGTTTGTTTTTAGTAAAATCCTAAACCCATCCACACTCATTGGTATTCCATATCATGTAACCCTCTTCAATCAGTGAAGAAGCTCTGACTAATGGTGACAGTGAGGGCAATCTCACAGTGATTCATTAAACAGGACTGGCATGAATACAAAGGGAGATTTGCCGATATTGCCTCTCAGATCCTATAATATGTTCTGTCTTGGGATAAATGTATAAGTCATAGTGTTGTTATAGGATGTGAACATGTCCACATGTGCATACAGTGCCAAGTGAAATTACAGATTACATCTTTCAACTGGAAAACACTAATCATTTGTGGTCTTATTAAAATAGTTTATGTCAAGAATAACTGATGCTGACTATTCATATAGGGTTTACCAACTAGACTTTTGTTTTAGATAGCCTAAAGCAGAGGTCTTCAACATTTTTAGAACCATTGACCCCTTGGCTAAGAGAAGCACGGCACAGGGACCCCCTATCACATATGCTATACAATATTTAGTTAGGGGCCAACAATAATGTTGGGGTGGCCTATAGTGCCATGTATAAAAGTAAGACACTAATTAAGCCATTAAAATAACTATTGACAGATTTATATATTTATAGCACAGGCTGTAATTATATTAATTTATTTTTTCTGACAATTACATTTTTATGAAAATGAGTTTGGGATCACATAATTTAGAGGACCCCCTGCAGTACCTCTGAGGACCCCCTGTTGAAGACCTCCGGCCTACATAACTAAAGTGAATAATCACAAAAAATCTTTGTGAGACACTGGAGGAACTGGAATAATATACAATAGAACTGTATTGCTATACAATGGTCATCTTATGTCCAAGAAGGTTAGCATATATACTGTATGATGTGATACAGCTCAGTTTATTAGCATATAACCAAATAGTAATTACTAAGTAGTAAGTAGTCTACCCTAGAATTTTTGTTACATATTTTGCATTTTTCAAAATTATTGTGCAATAGTATCAGAAATTACTTCTTGTACTGTCCGTCTGTGGATTTAGAAATGAAATAGTTGATTATTACATTTAATAAGTATTAACATTCTTGTGAAGTGCTTGTAGGCTAAGAGTTTAAATTAATACAATGACACTGTCATTGCAAATTGTTTAATAATATTGTTGGATAAGAACAGAAATATAGCCTACTTAATTAGCTATTTCTGTGAGTGGCATGAGCTATGTGTCATGGATAAAATCACCTCCGCATTTCTGTTCTGGAGCCTATATAGGCCATAAGGTGAATATATAGAAGAAAGGCTTTCTATTTTAAGTCTAAGCTGGTTTGGAAGCTAACTGGGGTAGACTGAACCTCATGTCAGCAGACACCCATCTCTATACAGTCGCCATAACACTCTCATATGCTGCTACATTACTACGAGTGTATTGAGGACTTCTCTCAAATATTTCCCATCCAAATGTGTCTTAGCATTGTGTCATTACTGCTGCTCATTTGCGAGGTAAGTGACGATCGGATGTGACAGCCACTGAATTAGCTTTGCATTGCCTCTCTGTCACCCTCCTAGAATGCAGCTGGGTGGGAAAGTGGATTGATTAAAAGGATTCATAATTTCCACCCCTGCGACCCCCACCCCACCCACGTTGCTAAGCGCCCAAAGGCCACAGAACGACGGCTGTAGACCAACTGTGAAGGTACAGCCTGCCTCACTGTCCTAATGCCTTGTCTTCTTCAAGGCTTTCGCCGATCTGAAAGACAGAATAGATTGAAGTATCAAGGTGGACCGAGGTTCGCCAGTTCCGTTTTCATTATGGCAGACATACATGAAAAAAGGACAGCAGCCATTATTGCCATGCTGCTAGTGGAAGCCTTTGCAGTGAGCGGTCGGTTCTCATTGAGCGGTGTTAAAAATCAATAGGCTCTGACCTTACCGCTGTCAGAGGCGATGTCACTGACCATATCATGTCACAAAAAATGTCCTCTCCCCCACACCTACGCCCTCAACACTCGATATGTGCTTTAGATCCTGACCCATGAGCCTGTTTGTCCAGTACCGCTCTATAGGCCTAACGTCACCAACAGCTGACTTAATAGATGGTTAGAGCTCAGCTGTGATTGACGGTGATGTAGTTGTCGTCTGTGAATTGTGTCAATGTGAAGAGGAAATGTTATTTTCCTCCTATACCTGTAGGAAGTCAAATGCAACCACACAAATTCATGGGTTGAAATAAATGTGACAAAATAAATAAACTGCATATTACGTAAACACCTGTAAAGGGCCAGGTATGATATTTAAAAGATGATGAACAAAACCTGTATCAGATAAAATCATCGTAGCCTCCATTATTACAGTATAGAGCAATTTCAGCCTTTAAGTGGAGAAATCAGTCAGCAGGTTATTTCCAGTGTAGCCGGATTAGCACTCGTATTTAAAAGCCTATTAATAATCGAGTGGAACCCAGAATTTAAGATGTGCCCTGTTGTGTATTAAACTGCACTGGCATCAAAAAGATCTACAATACAGGAGAGGGGATCATGTGTGATGTGCCCTTATGAAATATGAATTTTAAGGAAGAACGGTAAAGTTGACAGTTAACCACTCATTCATCAGGTCAATTATAAAGGACTTCAACAATTATCATATATTTATAGGGTATAATGGATTACTGCTGTAGAACAATATTGGGAAATATTGAGGCTTGTCAGGGTCAGGGCTTGAACCAATAGGACCTTTCAGTGTAGTATTGACCACCCGTACCATAGGTTATCCTGCCATTGTAGCCTTTTCCATACATTGTAGCTATACAGAAAACCGACTGCTAAAAATAGCATTGCATGCATTCTCATGCTGTGCTATCACTCTTTATACTTGTTATGTCCTTTGGATGTGAATGTTGTGTAGGAATAATTATTTCTACAGTTTGAACACTGTATGTCAATATTGGGGTAATTATCCATAATATAAGGGCAAGCCTTTGCAAGAAGTGTCTCATCTGTGTTTTTTTAGCATGTCACAAAGAGAACACTTTGTAGATCTCTGATGGCTTCTTTAAGTTATGCATGATTTCATGCCTGCCAGCGTTGCTATTACAGGAGCAACAACTATGATTAGAATCCCCAGTGTGAATGTTTATTCCCAGTGAGATTCAGTGAGTGTCACTGCCATCTGAAGCAAAGACTACATAAAACCTGATAAAATAGAAAAAAGCACTGCTTTGGAGTCTGAATGCAGTATTGTGGACACAGTAGTCTAGCTGTAGCATTACAGTCAGCAACACATTCCGCTGAACAATTGCCTTGTTGTTTGTTTTTTTGTTTGCCCTTCTAGTGTATTTTGATTTTACTGTTGCATTCGCATTTTACGGTGTAGACTGTAAAATAACTAGTTTGTAAATAATGACTTTGTATACTCACACGTAGTGTCATACTGTAGTGTGTGAGTATACAAACTAATTCAGTGGTGTGATATTTGATACATGCTTCAGCATGACAAGACATTAAAGGTATAGTCAGCTATTGCAAGCTAATTGTAAACTAATACACTTTTTGTTAAATTCACGAAATATCTTCTCACATTTCGATATCTTACTACTTACTACTTAATGTATCTGGTTACGTCTACACAGCCCTGGCTCCGTAAATAGGAACATAAACAAAGTGGCGGACACCGCTCATATCACAAATCTGTAGTAGGCTACTCCGCTTTGCTTCACAATGCATTTCAATGTGTGGGGTGTCGTAGCAGAGGGATTTTGTTTTGATTTTAAGATTAGTTAGCAAGAATGACTGACCCTGCCTTTAAGATGGCCGCAACATTAATAAAAGCAAGTCGGACTATTGAAGGAACTATATGGGTTGGTGACAAATGCAGTCTGATTCACTATTGCACTATAAGTTAAAGACTCCATTGAAATGTGCTGGCCTTTTATCCAATTCAATATTAATATTCATTACTAAAGACAATTATGTTTGGTATTTACAAGGCCCAGCTGAAGACATGCATCAGTCCAGCTAGACTGAAGAGTAGCACGCTATCAGTGAGCTAGCTGGTCGGCTGGCTCTGGTGTTCAGCTTCAAAGAATTGCCTGCAGGCATCGTTTCTAATATTGTCTCAGAGTTCATGTTTTTCACCAAACTACTGATGTGTGACTGGCCTGGAATAACAGAGGGGAAACATCAAAAGTGCTTTTGAAGTGCAGGATTGTCAGACCACAACTAAACGTTTCCACCTGAATTTTGATTGGTGCAAAGCACTGCGGCCTTCACCCTAAAGAATCAAACATCACCTTTTCATTTTTGTTCTTACAGACCTTTAATATTGCATATCAGACTTGTTCATATTTTAGATTTTCCCAGAATGATTGAGGTGTCGAACTTAACAGCCCTAGTTAGCAAAGATGTAATCATTAGAATTCTCAACATATACCGGCTTAAGACATCCTTGGTCATGTGGTTTTCAAGACATTTGTGTTGGAGTTTACAGGTTATCATTCTAATCAAATGCCATACCAGCTGATTTCACTAATAAGAGCCTCTCACTGGTTTATGGCTTGTTAATTAGTGAAATCGGTTGTTGAAGTGATTGTCTGGAACAACTAAGCCTGGGTGAAAAGCAGCATTGGTGTATAAGACTGGCGAGAGTGAAGCAAGGATCAACAGCTGTTGTTGCTGGTGCACGGTGCACGCCTGGCATGTTAATTCACTATCAAAACAACACCAATAAAGAAGGTTGCGTTGTATTGCATGTATAGTATTAGCAACACCTGCAGATAGCATTATGTAACATACAGTACGGGATGGGTGTTACAGTGTAAGTGGCTCTCAGTGGGGGCTGTGTAAACAGCTGCACTATCAATTCAGGGCACACTAGCATCATCACTAAACATAAGACCCAGGGTATCTTCTGCTGTAGGCGCGTGTGGGTGATTGAGGTATTGTATAGCAAAGTGTCAAATATGATGTGTGTTTGTAATAACGTGTGGAATTCAGCCACTCAAGAGGTTTTCCTGTTGACTTTATTTCCTTCTTGATCGCATTATAGTTTATCCACAGAATTATAATCCTTGGCTCGGCAAAAAGTATTTTCCAAGAATGCTATTTCTCTGGCCTGACATTCACTGAGGGAAAATGTGGTGCATTCTGGGTAATGGTCTGTCATGCTCCGGTTGACTCCTCCATCCCCTCAATCCCCGCCATGTTGTTTTCTGATTGTCACTTTAGATAGTCCTCACACTACACTAAGCTTCTGCTCATATCTAATTGGAGAGACACTCTTGAGCCCTTTGGAGTCTCAGAATGTGGATCCTCGCATGCTTAGAAACTCATTTCATTTACCAGATGTAGTACTTTGGCTTAAATGGACATTTTCATGCAGTATCACACTCGGTAAATGTGGCTCGTCATCAATAATAATCTTATTTGTCTGATAAAGTAAATAACGGTCTGGATAGCTAATAAAATTTAGCAGTTACAGTAATAAATAAATAATAACATTAAAGGTCCACTAAGCAGTGTCTTAAATACTAATTTTAATGATATGCTTAAAAAATATATATATTCAGTCACATCAATTGATGATTTTGTTATTTGAGGAAAACCGCTTATTAGACAATAACTTTAATTGACTGGAAATAAAAGGTGTCATATGCCTATGTGTGTTAACATATAATTATCAATTAAATTATTATTTGAAAACTTTTAGTATTATTTATAATTTTGTACAATAACAAACTAAATAAAATATAATAATAATAATTATTATTATTATTATTTAATTATTTATTTTTTTTATTTGTCTGTTTGTTTTTTTTCCAAGTCAAAGGGGAGATTGTGTTAAATTAAACCTACGAAATAGATTTTGTGCTAACATGTCATGGGAGAGCTGAGTGGAAGTGACCGGTCTTCTGATTCACAGATAACAGCAGCTTCACACTGGAATCATATAGTACATTTAACCGCCTAAGTTAATTAGCACTGGCTACTAATAGCATGATATTGACAATGAGTCTGTCACACAGCTAGACAAAAACTCTCCTACCTGTATTGAGGCCAGGCTTATAAAAATACTCTTGTCATCTTGTGTGCTTTATGTTCAGCCCTTGAGCAGCTTTTCCCCTTTTATTTGTCTTGTCATGCATGCACACACATGCCGGCACACACGCATGTGCACAACTACAGTGTGCACGCGGGCATGCGTGCACGGGCGCTCACGTTTAACGCACTGGAGGAGGCAGTTAGGAGGGAGTTCGGACACATTTGTCACTCTGGCAGTTCAGGCAGGCCTCCCTGTTCTCTGGCCTGGTGGCCTGGTTTCTGCGCGGAGGCCGGGCCACCTCCCTGTCTGCGCTGCCTAGTAACTGTCACATCTAGACTTTGATTTATGCAAATTGGCAGGCAAGGGCTTGTGGGTCAATGGCGATATGCGGCGAGAGCAACCGAGAACAAAACACTGTGAGACATGTGTCTGTATTACTTATTTCATTTCATTCATTACCATCATTGTCTTGCCTAATAGAAAAACAACTAATAACACCATCTATTATAATATGTGTAGGTTTAATGTCCTATAAGCCCAGGTGGTGTTATGGGGAGAGAATTTGATACAAACAGTTGGTCTTTCACATTTAACGGCCAGGATGGTGAGATGCCTGCTGGCACAGTTTAATTAGTGTGAATACATTATGCCTGCGTGAGAGCTTGCTACCTGGCAGGGGTTAGAGCTGGCCAGGGACTGCAGAGGAGCAGGCCCTGCTATAATGACCCTGCCAGGCTGATACAACACAGCTACCTGGGGGACCGCTGCGGCTTCCCAATGACAGATGGAGGGCTGTTGAGACAAGGGAGCTCGGGCGGTGCTGTACCGCAGGCAAGCAAAGCAGCCATTATACCAGCCAGAGTGCCAGCAAAGCCGAGCCGCTGCACCTATTAGCCGTCGTGTATTTGTGTTGGCACCGCCGCTTCCTTGGCAAGATAGTATACGCCAATGACCGCAGTTGTGTGTGCCAAAGCATTCAGGTATTTTGGCAAATTTTCTTGTTTTCTTTTTTTTTTTTTTTTTTTTGGTATGTGTAGCACTTGTTCTATCTGGAATTAGTTTTATTGGAATTCCCTAACGTGTTCAGGTTGGCTCATGTTGTTCTCCGTGCTGCTTACTATGATTTAATCCAGATGCTCTCGCTAGGCTGGAGGCAAACATAATGTAACATAAGGGAAGGGTTAACGCACAGTTAATGCAGGCCTCGTATAAGGTCTCAATTGTCCTAATCCACGGCTAGTTTCTCGTTATTTTACTATATGATACATTTGCACAAGTAATAACACAATACTATATTGACCAACGCAACCACATTGGCTGACCTGGCTTGTTGAAGAATGGGATGCCATCCCACAGCAGTGTGTGACCAGGCTGGTGACCAGCACGAGGAGGAGGTGGCAGGCTGTTGTGGCTGTGTATGGTTCTTCAGACTTCATTCATCCTATTCACCAAACAACACCAAACAAGAGTAAACAGCAAAGAAAAGTTGTTTGGCATTGTTCGTGGGCGCAACCCACATACTGAGCTCTGCTGCTCATCCCACAATTGCATCTTCCTTACAAATGTGGCACCATGTAAACGAGACATTAAAAGGCTTTCCAATGGTATAAGATTATTGCCAAGAAGCATTATTACAACAAAAAAAATAATCTACCAATCACAAATGTCCTATGTTTTTGTAGTGTGTGCACTTTCAAAGGTTCACTCTTTCCCTTTCACTCGTGTCAATACAGTAAGCTTCTCATCCATTGGCTCGTCAGTGGTCAGTGAACGCGTCTGCCATGGCGGTGTCTTTCAGCACTCAACATGAATAGGACGGTTTCCTTCATCTTGTCAGCAGAAAGATAAAATATCTCTTTGGTCTGGTATGTGTAAGTGATATCATTTTCTCTCATATCAATAAACCCTGAGGCAAGGACTAGCAGCTGGCCAGCAAAATATATTGTTATTTCTCATGAAAGAGAGGGTCTGTGTAGAAAGAGAATGTGAGGAGAGAGAAATATCTGCCCTTTACCTGCACTGTCCATGAGCTGGTCAGAGCTGCCCATATTGGCTCTGAAGGCGGCCCATGCGCTCCTGCAACCTCCTGAAGGTTGTACAAGTAATTATGCCACTTAAGAGTCTTTGGCAGCCAAGGTTGTATCGGCAAACAGACATGAGCAGATTTATAATATAATGTTCTGTATTCCCAATGACATTACTCCTTTCAGCCAAGACATTATCAATCTTCTAGGTGCCCTCACAGCGCCATCTCCTAAGTCACCTAAAATATTTCATTGGAATCAATCAGCGGTTCAGATGATGCAAGGTCACAAGATGTGTGTGTGTGTGTGTGTGTGGGGGGGGGGTCTTATGGGAGTGGGGAAAGATAGGGAAAGGAGGGAGTCACTTTTCATAAATATACTGTATATATATTTTATATTGTGTTCAATCATTTTTCAAGGATGGTTGTTTTTATAATTCCATCCCATATGTTGTTATGCTATTAAAATGTGGTTCATTGTGAGTGCCTCACGCACCGCCTTATGTTTGGTGTCAGAAAGTTTGAGAACCGTTCAATTAAGTTTGAAAAATGACACTTTCACCTGAGAGAGGACTTGTTAAATAAATGTCACACAGAAAACAGACAGAGGGTTGATAAAATGTGAAGGAAATGTGTTATTCCCCTTTTGTAGAAATACTACCCGAATAGTGGAGCCATCAGACCCTCTCCCTTTCCCCTCAAGAGAAAAGGAAACGGGGAGAGGCAGAAATATTTTGCTCACCAACAGCAGGGAGCTCTTACAAGCTAATAACGAAAGCAGATGTGATAGGGGGGCTCTTCCAGATAGGGTTGATGTAGCAGTCTGCTGGGTGAAGGTGTTTCTGGTGTTCATTTCATTCACTCCATGCAAGCTGTGCTCTATTGTCAGGGGAGCCGTTACCACGGTAAGAGAGATAGAGGAAGAACGTGTGTGTATGTGTCTGTGTGTCTGTGTGCGTGCGCGCTGTCAGGAGAGATGTACTCTCTAGCAGAATGTTATGAGGATCTTCGGGCACCTGTGCTCTCCAGTGCGCTATGAAAGATGGTTACCATGGACACCAGAGGCCATTATAGGATGCAAACAATTTCATGCGTTAGCATGTTGAAAATGTTCAACTTAAAATGACCATTGCTGAACAGAAAACAAGAAAACAATGAAGCACATACAATCAAATAAACCCTGGTTTTGATCCAAGGTATTTTAAATTTGCACGGTATTTGCAATAAAAAATAATAAAAAAAAATACACTTTTCTAAATGCTATTGTTTCTTGCCATAGTTGTATTCTCTCCATGATCCACTGTCTGGAACCTTTTTTTACTGGACATGTTTTAATAGGCCATAAAAACAGAGACATAAATCATATTATAATAGCCGTGGTAAGTGAAACATTCCCTCGTAACTGGCAGAGGTGTCAAATTATTTGTCAGTTGCACATAATACTTATTATAGCATAAGGAAAGCTGTTATCTGATGAGGTATTTTCACCAGAGTTCCTGTGGGTAACAGCATTTATTTACCAATGGAAAAAACAACAACTGTCAGATTGTCAGCTGTCCTGGTGGCAGTGTACTAAGCATGGTTAGACAGTTTGCACCGAGGGTCGGTAATAAAAAATAATGGTGTCAAACAATAGTGGAATACCATGTAGCCGGAAGCCTGCCAACAGAGTGCGCTGTTTGATGTGTCTGGATTAAATCCAGGTCAAAGTTCTACAGGGTTAGGTTTGCAGAGAGGGATAATTATATCTAATTAAGCTCACTGTCATCTTCAACTAATGCCTCCTCCAGACTCTAGTGCTGTCAAGAACACTCAAGTGTCTGGTCATTAATAAAATGAAAGAAAAGAGATCAACATTACATCAAGTCAGTGTGACCCTCTGCAGGGTAAATGCATAGATTTACACCATGCTCTCTGTCTTGGTTTAATCACAGCCACATTGTGCTCTGGTTTAAGTTAAAGAGACTGGATAGAGGAAGCTTAGTCACAGGATGGAAGGCATTAGTATGTCATCCAAAC
>JAOEGT010000007.1:2304525-2326327 GCA_025447795.1 Speoplatyrhinus poulsoni | reverse complement strand
GATGGAAGGCATTAGCATGTCATCCAAACCTTCGCTGGCAGCCATACTATTCTACCTCTCATCTCTCAGTCAGCAACCAGTCCCTCCAATAACCTTCTCCTTTTGCCACCTCTGATTAGATCAGACAAATCTACGACCCTTATGGGAGTATCCGTAGATCACAATACTTGCCAAAAAGTCCCTCCTCTCTTTATCATGTGTCCCTCTTGCTATGCACTTTTCTTTCTTTCTTTCTTTCATTCTTTCATTCTTTCATTCACTCACTCACTCACGCACGCACGCACGCACGCACGCACGCACGCACGCACGCACGCACGCACGCACCAGGTCAGGATATGGACTCAGAAGCACATCTTGGGTGTTAGTGTTTATTCCTAAGAGGCTCCTCTGACAATTCGGTCTGTTTTCCAATTTGCAGTGCGGCTCCTTCCCAATCTTTATGTCTGTGGTCCTTTCGCTATTAAGCCCGGCTTCTAAACACACAAAGACGATAAAGGAAGCTTGCCAAAGCACAAGCTGCTTTGGCCTCATACACTTACTGTCTACCAATACGTTTCATTTTTCACCTTGTCTCTATGAGTTTACTGTGTGGTTTGTGTGCAGACTGCTTGCTTGTCTTGTGGCCATGCCCTAGAGACGTCCTTGGCTAGGATCGTCTGCTCTGTGTGGGTGTAATTCTGGTGATACATGGGTAAATGTATGACCCGTCTCTGCTGTGGGCTGTCGCTTAGATGCTATTACCACCTACCTTTAATTGCTGCTGACATTCATATACCCAGTAAAGGCTATATTGCCTTTCCTTGTTACATAGGTGGCTCCATACTATGGGTTTTAGGTTAGACCACCGCGCTCGTCTGTGTGTGTGTGTGCGTGCATGTGCGTGTCTCTGTGTGTGTGCGTGCGTGTGTGTGTGTGTGTGTGTGTGTGCGCGTGCATGTGCATGTGTGCATGTGTGTGTGAGCGACCAGCCGTCATGGTAACTTCTCGGACTGCCGTCACCAATAAGATTTGCTATACAATAATTTTGCATCCATTATGAAGCAAGATGACTTGCGTTGCTTTCCAACGCAAGCTACACACTATATACCCGAGTCCCCATCCAACACGGTCTCTAGACGGTGCATTTTGCGTTATCAGCAGTCGCTCAGGATGGCACCACTGACTACGTAGGTGCTTCAGTTCCACAGCTTGATAACACTTATCAGACCAGACCATAAAACAGAACCCATCTGCATTGTGCTGAGAAACATTGATTTTCAGCTGCCATGAAATACTGCTTCCTGGTACTGTTTTGTATGTACAGTATGTGTGTGTGTGTGTGTGTGTGTGTGTGTGTGTGTGTGTGTGTTTGTACAGGCTAGAAGCACAGCTACCTGTATCTTACAGACGATTATTTCAGCCTCGTTATTTCAGATTTTTCCTAGATAAACTGTAAGACTCCATGAGTTTAGCTTTTTTTTTTAATATACTGTAGTGACATCATCTTAAGATGTTTATATCTCTTGGCTCCAGTCGCACGTCTACTAAATATTATATTCCTGCTGTGGACGAAACATAGCTTGATGTGTTCTGGATATTGAAAAGAAACGAGCAGCAAAGGGCTAGTCTGTTTTCCATTAAGAAGAGTGTGGTCTGTACAGCTACCCTATCATGATGTGAATGGACTGCTTTCACATAGCACTTTCCAGTATTTTGCCTCACAGTAGTACAGTATTACAGTATTTTGCCTCACCCATTCATACACAATGGTGATTGCTGCCATGCAAGGTGTGACCAACCACTAGGAGAAGTTGGGAGGTATGGGTTTAGGCATCTTGCTCAAGAATGCTTACAACACTGGGGTTTGAACCCACAACCTTCCGGCTGGGAGCCAAACACCCAGACTACTAGACCACTAAACCACTAAACCATTCTGGCCCCCTGTATAAAGTGGAATGGAGGCGAGCAGGGGTTTGCTACAGTAGCCAGAGTGAGACAGAGAAGAAAGAATAAGAAAGAAACAATCTTAGCAAGCTTCCAAGCTTACTCATCGGACATTTTGCTGTACTCCTCACAGCGTCATTTCCACCTGCCCATCTCTGAATAATGATCTGGTGCGATGACCAATCAGGTTTGTGGGGGATAGAAAGTCCCTGTCACAGTACCTACTGCTTTATGTGTGTCAGGGCTGGCTTGATGCAATGTATGTGCACTTTTCCAGGAGAGCCATTTGGAGAGCGGCAGATCAATACACATTCATACAGAGTGCATTTCTCTCGACGCCTCAACAGTCAGTAAAGCCTCGCTGCGTCTCCGCCATATTGTGCTTAACGTATTAATCCATCCTACAAAAGCGTCATTCTGTGCTCTGAGAGAGGACACGCACACACACACACAGCCACACACACATACAAACACTTTTCACAGGTTCAATGGCAGAAAATCTATAGCCCTTTCTGGAAGGAGGAATTCCATTAGATAATAGATATGGAATCCATCTCGATTCCCCACCTTATCTTCTCCTGGGGTGAGGGATCAATACCAGGGCTGGGGCTCAACTGCCAACAATAACAGGAAATTGATGGGACAAAGTAAGCAGTGTGGAGGACTAGTAATGGCACATTCTTGGACGTTGCTGTGACGCAAATCAGAGGGCGAGATGATTGGACGGAGGGCGTTCATATTAACGCGGAACAATGACAACCAGGGATGAGACTTCATGAAGCAACATTCAGCCATTAGTCTCTTGATCATTTGACGGCCCTTCTTGTGTATAATATACAGTTACATGACAAGTATTTTCACTTATCATAATTATATAGCGTTTGATCCAACGTATATTTTTAAATGACAACTCATACATTCAAGAGAAACTTGAATGGGTACATACACACATGTACAACTGCTGTTGCAAATGTGTGTGGAGTGACGGCCTCTGGTTTTCCATAGAACCGCGGCGGTTTCCTGTCTGAGTTGCCATGTGTTGCGCTTATGAACACCGTTGCCAGGCAACGCATTCCAAACAGGGTTAAGTTTGCAAGGAGGAAACTGCAGCCGAGGTGACACTAGGGTCAGAGTGCACATTATGATAGCACAGCAGTTTGTTGTGTTTGTGGCTCCCGGGTTTGTGATCCGGGTGGTGCCTGAGTCACAATATAGTGTGTACAGTAAGTTCTGTATGTTGCAATGTGTCCTGGATGGTGATTCGGAAATGTATAACTCACTGGACATCAGGGTCCAGAGTCCATTTTCAGCACTTTCTGTTTGCACAACACCTATTGCATTATATCACCCATGCTGACACACTCCACAGAGCATGGATATGGAGACATTTCTTGATTGGACATTTTGAAAGAGAAAGTTTCAGGGAAAGTTTATCATGTGTGTATTTTAGTAACACCCTGCTCCATATTAACAGATGTGCATGAGTGAGAATTGCCGAACACATTCTAATTCTAGTGCCATTGAGGTGTCTTGTTCGCGGGAACACCAGACATAATTTGTGGCTCATTCAAGCCTGGAACAAACTGGGATATAGAGTTAAACTAGGAACCACAGTCTCAATGCCTCTAGCTAGTTAGTCAAACTACTACAGGCGTGACAACTCTCCTGCTTCACACAAGTGACACTTTTCTGTGTGGGTGTAGTCAGAGATCCGGAAAACATCCGGATGAGATGGTTACAGACAGGTATAGCCTCATTCCACACACATATCCCGTTGACGCGCTTAATGATATATTGATAACCCTTTACCCTTTCTATCCCTCTAACCTTTGACCTCAAAACACTGAATCGTCATGACCAGTAGGTGGTGCTGTTTTCTGTGTATATGGACTCTTTCCCCATCTTGTTATCCACTCAGAGACGGCCCCCACAGGACACCTTCTTTCTATTTCCTCTCGTCCGTCATGCGCTGTGAAGTGGGGGTGTGGCCATTTTAGATAATTGAGACACCCTGGCTAACAAATTGTGAGCAACACGCTTTTCTGTCTGATCTGTGTGGCTGTCTGGTAGAGTATTATCTTCTGTAATAGAGTCAGATCTTCACAGACAAATCCCTTTAATGTCATCCGGAGCGCCCTGGGGAGACCACCCTCATTGGGAGCAGGACGGTGGGAGCTTATTTCAGCCCGCACAATAGTCCCATCTCCGAGGCTTTCTTATTAGATAATGTTATTTTTCACCATGTTTTCTTTTCTCTCTCTCTCTATCTCTCTCTCTCTCCCCACAGTGCTCTAGTGACGGAGCATATTCACACTGGAGGATTAAAGCTGTTTTTATGTTGCTAATAAGTGAAGATTGCAGATAGAGTCGCTGTCATAAACTAATAAATAAATCTCATAACATGAGACTAGAGGGCCCTGGCTAACCAGAGAATCACAGAGGACAGAATGTTCTCATGGACGTCATACAAATAAAAGTTATTCAAGGGGATAATAAACTCATAACATGATCTAAGGTCTTGATTGAGGATTGAACCTTCACAGCCGCACCATTCCTAGCTTTGCTCTTTGTTTCGCCCTGATGATGTCATCTGTGGGAAGGTATTTCTCCCAGACACAACCTGTCTGCTCCTGTCAGGGGCCACAGTAACTGGAGCTGCCTTGAAAGTCTGGGAGTGAACAGCGGTCACTTGCAGACAAGGGCGTTATTTATTTTTTCTGGAGGAGATTCAATACCTCCTCCTCCTGTTGTTGCTCGACTCTGAGCAGAACACTTACCCTCTGGAGACACACGAGAGGCTGGGAGCTCGCACACAAAGTGATTTTGGAGGGGGAGGTGTGCGCAAGTTTATCCATATAGATGTGTATTGTTATTAATCTAGTTTAAAGAAATATACAAGTATTTTAAGCAGGATAACAGCATATAAGAGTTGCTTTTGAAACAAAGTAGGCCGACCTTGGCATCGTTGAGTTTCTGAAATTATACAATTGCATCATTTAAGACACTTTTATCCAATGTGATTTACAGTTAAAAGAAATAAGGAGCAGGTAGGCATCTTGCTCAAGGATGTTTACAGGTCGACTGGGCATCGATCACCCTAACCGCCATCTTATCTTGCCCTAAGAATAAGCCTAGATGCTAGTATTTAGCATTCGGGTAGGTTACTTTTGCTCCCATACAGTTATGTTGTCTAAGTAAGCTACTTTCTCAGTATGCAATAACTTCAATTAGACAACAATATTTCAGGGGTCTAACATCTTCCGTTCATCAAATTATAGTCATTCACCCATTGCAGAAGAACCCAAACAGTATGTTGTCTTCTGACTTCACTATGATATGTTATACACACCTCTAAGAATCTTTAGATTGTTGTATCACTCTCTGTTCATCATGAGCTGCCTCAATGATCAGCAAATGCCAAATGGGGTTCAAGAATGCACATTTGAGGATGAATCACAATGAGAAGTCTGTTAAGCAAGCAATGGGACCATTGAAAACCAAGGAGCATGAGTCAGCATTGCCAGCACAAAGCCACTCTACAACAGATGACCTATCAATATATTAAATAAAGGCTATACACGCTTCACTGTGCAGTTGTACTTAAAGAATAATAAATACATTAAAAGTTATATCTTCTGTCACATTTTTAGGCCCAAAATGTAGCATGCTCAGCCATTTTACAGAACAATTAAACATTTTCTAAAAATTTTTTATTTTACAAATACATATAAGACAACATAGGCATTACGAACACAGCAAACATCACATGAGACAACATTTAGCACGCTGCAAGACATCTAAACCTCACTTGAATACATGCCATCGCCAAAGCATTCTGCGTTAGAGTGCAGCAATCGATTGGCTTAAAAGGTTATGTGAATCAATACAAAGTTGTTTTGGGCACCAGAGCTATTATATTAATGTCATCCTGAGGAATAGTCACTATCTTAGGTGGCTTGTCTGCCGGCCTGCTTATTTAAATATCCTTTAAACCTCTAGTCAACAGACCTCAGTTACAATGGCAAGATTGCTAAGCATAGCAAGTCTAAATGGTGGAGACAGTCTGTGAACTTTTTAACCCCTTTATTTGGGGTTAGTTCAAATTCTGTCTGACCTTACTGCTTTTCAATCAACTATGTCATTTGTATGTGCTATGGCAGGATATGGCAAAAATTTCAAAATAAATGTTCTTTGTAAAGCTCTTTAGGACTACAGTGAACGATACAAGACCCATTTCACTCACTCAAAACCTTGTATGGACTTTAAAAAGACAAACCGTAGTACTAGATGTCATTAATAATAATTGCATTAGATCTAATGAGAGCTGCCACTGTAGTGGGCAGGCTAGTATAGTGCATTCAAGAACATTCAGTTTGATGTGGTCTCAAATGTACTCTGCTCCCTGTCTCTCCTTATGGTTCAGCGTTCTCTCCAAGGTCAGCTACTGCATTGCATAATAATTTTGAAAAAAAAAAGCCCCCAAACAGAGCTCTCACATACGCATGCACGCACGCACGCGCACACAAGGCAAACACACACAACTGCCACAATAGCGGGCGACCGAGGCCCACTAAAAATAGAACCACCACCGCAGTTTTCACCCCAAGCACTAGCAAAAGGACCACCACTAGTCACTTTCACATCTCATGACAGAGGAATATTGCTTCACATGCATGTACGTGTCTGTATCGGTATCCCATATTTCAGTGGCTCTCCACCGTTTTGCATCATGCATACTATACAAACGTAAATAAAGTACCTATACATAACACAGCAATACACAACAGTAACAAGAATATTCTTGAAATTGTTCTGGAAACCTATGCCTGGACCCGAGAATAACATCATGCGACGCTGCGCTCTAAAGGGAACCACAGTCGTTATATAAAGAGTCCTTATGTAAGTGCCTGTGCCCTGCATTGTTTGATTCTGTGAATATTCGCCATGAAAGAGCAACAAAGGAATATGGGTTTAATGGTGTATCTGTTTGTGCTTATTTCTTGTGAACAACAATCATGTGACCTACACCACCCACGTGCTACCAACGTTTACCCTTCACCCCCTGTCCCTCCACCACCCCCCCGCTCTCATCCAGCACATGGCCTGAGGGAGCTGTTAGCTATCTGGGTGCCTGCTCTATTGTGAACGCTCATTGATTGGCTCTGTGCTCCCCACAGCCAGCCCAGACGGTCAGTATGGGGCCCATGGTGTCTGCCATATCTGCCACCACTCAGCCGGTCTTCATGCGCTGGCTGGGCTCAGGAATGAACCCAGAGAGGTTTGGAGTGTATAGCAGAGGCTGGGGTGGTCCACGCTCCATGAAAGCCAGCAGTCGTGTCATCTCTTACCTGTCCCCTCACCCTCCCTCTCTCTCTCTCTTTCTCTCTCTCTCTCTCTCAACCCCTCCCCTTTCAGTTCAGAGGATCAATAGTGTACTCCCTCCTCCCTGTAAATAGTGCTCCACTGTTTTTCCTTCTGTGGGAGCTGTTCCATTTACTAACCTCCATCTGCTCAACCGTACCTCTACACCCCCACCCCACCTCTCTCTCTCTCTCTCTCTCTCTCTCTCTCTCTCTCTCTCTCTCTCTCTCTCTCTCTCTCGCTACACAACAGTGTACAGTGCAAAAAACAGTCTAGCAGGCCCTGTTGTGTGGCTTTATGTAATAGCTTGTGTACTGTATTGTACTGTAAGACACTGGTTCTCAAACTGGGGGCTGGATTAGTCACAGCGGTCGCTTTTTAGAGGGGTTGAGAAATGCTTTCATGATATGTGAATAATGTTAATAATCTGCAATCTGTATTTGGTTTGATTACCTTGTTAGTTCATAGAGACGCAATATATTTGTATGCGGTTAAGTTACTTACTTGTATTCCTTTTCTAGCACACCGTGAACTACAATATTCTGGAGGCCATGAGTCAAAATGAGAAGCACCCTTTGAAGAAAGGCCCTTGAAGGAGGAAATGAGTACAGTGCATTGGTATTTCACGGCAGCTTTACAGCAGTGGGAGATGGCGGGGTGGGACTGTAAACAAACATCAAACCTCTGTGTGAATGGTACGCTGATGTCAGCACAACCGAAAGTCCCCCTCCATCATGGAGCTGAATGAAGCCCCTGGCGATATCCATCAACCCCCCCGCCACCCCCTCTTCACACCCCCCCAACACCCCCCTCACCATCTCTGTCACAGCCTCACACTCACACCCAGCGACATCGCTGGCATTGGGAACGCCAAGCGGGTGAATGAAACATGTGCATCTTCGTGTCAGACTTGGAGCTTGAGATGGAGTGTGGTCTTGCTCGTTCACCTGACAGAGCACCGATGCTACATGCTGCTGTCTTCGAGTGATAATTCCATACACCCCAACACAGTGCAATATGTATCACCCTTGTTGGAGCATGCACCGGCGAGAGCGTTTTCCTTTGTTCTCAGCTGCATGAAGCGGCCAGCGTAGGAAATTATACTGAGCCGAGTCAAGTCAAAGTCACCCCACCTATAATCCATCCATCTTGTTGGCAGCCATCTGCTCATATTGTTCTGGAAAACGCCGAGCCGCTCATCTTGCTACAAAGTGGTTCTGTTGAGTGTTGCCTAGTGGCCATCCCTGGGCCCGTTGACACCCGTAACGGACCTTAGCCCCCCTAGATGGCATTAAACAAAAACTTGATGGATGACCCAGAACTGATAATATTATGATCTGACTGGAAATCTATATGACAATGGACAACAATGGGTCTGTCAGGGTGGTAGAGCCTAGCCATTCAGTGCATGATTACAAGGAATCTCCTCCTGCCTAAACAACTTTCCCTTTATTTGATAAGACCCAAATTCTCTGTCAGCAAAATATATAGTACGCATATATGTGTCTGACCTTTCCATCACCGATACAGTATGGCAGGTGAATAACAGTGGCAGTGGAAAGCGGAAAGCAAAGCACACATGGGTCATTTTGACAAAGCCCAATTGCAGAACACTGTGACAGTGACCTCACACACACACACACACAATCCTTCTAAGAAATGGCCCCCGAAATAAAAATGAGTGACTGTCAGGACTGGTGATGTCACCAGCTGCATTTGCCCCCCTCGCCGTAGCTGGTTAGGCCAAAACGTCTGGGCTGTCCTTGAGACATTGTGACAGGGATGGGCAGACGGGACCCCCCCTCACACACACACACACTCCTCCACACACTCGCCAACCCTCCATTTTCTCCTCTGCTGCTCCCATCATCCCCCCACCCCCCCCACCCCTCCCCGGAACATCGTGTGTCAGAAGACCCTTTCGGCAGCAAGCTATGAATGTCATGCAGGCAGTAGCCCCCATCATTGTCGAGGGACAACCCTAAAAGAAGAGTATAATTTAACACAAAGAACTGTGTATCCATTATTTGACCTTTTTTGACCCTAAACCATCAACCATACTAATAGCATAGTTTGGCTTAGCTTTCAAGCATCTTGATATTTTATTAATTGTAAACGTGTAAACGTTTTGTCCATGTTGCACTGACAAAATAATGTGTTATGCCGTTACCAATTTTGAAATGTATATATTGGACATGGTGTGCACAGTGCTTAGTGACTATAGCTTATTTAGTGTTCAAATCTTTGCAATAATCACTCAATAAACAATTAATCAGAAAGAGAGAGCAGAACACAGAATGAGGGGTGAGTGATTCTATCTGATGCTCTGCTACAGCTTAGGGACTGCACACAGCCCTCCCTCTGGGCAGTTCAGCCTTGCAGTTCAGACTAGCTGAGGAGAGCTGCGTGTGTATATGTATGTGCGTATGTGTGTGTGTACGTGTGTGCGTTGGGAGGGGAGACATTGTTCCTTGACGTCACCGCTCAGCCCAGCCTGCTGTATAGCCATCGCCGCTGCTCTCAAACATGTCTTTGTTATTCTGAGGCTTCCATCGAAGACCGGCGATCCGCAAAATGCGGAAGCTGATACTCGTGGCACAGTGGGGCAGAGACTCTTGAGAGAGAGAGGGGGGGCGGAGTGGGTGGGATTTATTATAATACTGTAATACTAATAATTTTGAAAATTATCCTGTTTGTTATCCACATGTGTGTATGTAGCCTACTAATGCAGCCTAAGTAATTGTCGTGTTATTAAATCGTGGCAGTTTATAGGCTACATTATGCATTCACATCGGAGGCTTGTTCATAAATAATCGACGGCATTTCACGTTAATACGATATGGAATAATAATATTAATGAACTATCCAGTCCGTTCCAGTGTAATAGCATTCAGTTGCGCTATTACAAGCGGTCTGGCTCGTTCACAATTCTGCGTCGCTCTGATCCCTCGTGAATCTGGGACACATTTTGACGGCAACCGCCAAGCATGGCTCTCTGGTAACTGAATAGCCAGTGTAATTTGACACTTCAACTTGCCGTGCTCTACGGTAGTTGATTCAGTCACTCATTCACGCAGTCGTTGGGTTCTCACGTCGTCTTTGTGAAGTGGAGAGGGACACGGTAAACACGAGGTTTTGAAAAGAAGGCGGATTTCCTCCGAGGCTCAATTTTAAAGTAAGTTTCAAGCCTAATTATTCATACCTCGTCGTTGCAGATGGTTATTAATGTGCCCGTTATTGCTACGATGCTTTGCCATTCGCTGGACAGACACAACCTGCTAACAATAGGGTCACCTCCTTGAACAAGCTACAAATGAACTTGCGCTATGGAACAGCATGTTGTGTTTTTTGTGAATATGGAAGACAGTGGTGAGCATTTACGCAGCGCAATTTCCAGGCTATAGAGTTTATATATTATGTTGGCGTGCGTAACGCGTTCGGGTTGCTCTTAAATAGCCGAAGTCAGTGTGACTGCAGGAATATTTGAACACCGCGCCGTGATTATAAGCGCTTGCCGTATGCCTTACCGGGTTTATACAAAAATTACAAATCGGTGTTGCTATACAATTGATCAGCTGGTTAGTGCTAACCTAGAAATACAGCTTGTCAGCTATAGCTGATAGCCCAGGGAAGCTTGTTGATTCCGTTAAGGCAATTTATTGACTACCTGTTGTAAGGCAATTAGGCAGATGTGGCCGCAATTCTACTTAATAATATTTTACAAGCAGTGCTACTCTGAAAATACTCCCAAATGTAATCACATTCAAAGTATTTGCAATCATATCGGCGCGTGTTTACATTGTTTACTGACACTGGTGGGGTTGATATGTTCCTTGCAGAACTTCCTGGCATTCAATGCACGTTTTGTTAAAGATCACCGTTTCAGATGTTGGTTTAGCTTGACTAAGCGCAGCCGCCTGCCAATCTGTGCGGCTGGTCTGGCGAACCCTACCCGTTAAATTCCTCCGTCTGGATGTGAGGCCAGGCGGGGCAGAACAGAGGGGGCCTGACGGGAGGAGGAGACTGCTTCTCTTTCATTAGGCCCTACTGTGCACCCGCCTGCAGGAGAGAATACAGCTAACTTGAGCGAAAATGAACGAAAACGGGAGGGAAAGTGCTTCTTTTCTCCGTATAGGCATGGAAGTGAATTGAAACAGCTGCGCTACGCGGGCATTTGATAGTCACACCAGTTGTGTGAGAAAACGTTTAAATTTCACACTTTTGTGGATATTTGCATTATCATACAGAATCTTTAAATTGAAGCATTATCATCAACCAGCCTTTAAAATCGTAGTGAAGTAACCATAGCCTAAATAATACACTTATTGCGAACCTTTAAATTAAACAAATTAATTGCTTGGTAACGTAAATCGAGGGCAATCTGTTAAGTGACGCAACTGTAGAAAACTGTTTTGGTTTGGCATAGCCTATGTGAAAGAGAGAGAGAGAGAGAGAGAGAGAGAGAGAGAGAGAGAGAGAGAGAGAGGAGACTGTGTGTGTGTGTGCGTGTGTGTGTGTGTGTGTGTGTGTGCATGTGTGCGTGTGTGATTTCATTCAAGTGCACGTGTGAGTTGTGTGGTGAAGCAGTTTTGTTTCCTTCTGTTGTCCCTCTGGGGCCTCTGCATCCAGCCAGTGAGACAAGACAGAAGCGTCTGATTCACTAAACAGGCTAGCACACACTGGCTGTCTTACCTCCATTGTGTTCATTGGGAGAACAGAACAACACCAGCCACTGACACATTAACATTCACACACACACAGTCTGTAAGATGTAACACACGGCAGGTGCTTCTTGCAGAGGCATAGATTTTTGGGGGCATTCAGTGCAAGAAATTTGAGAGCTATGTCAGAGGAGGCAGAATTTATTGTTTTGTTATGGTTCTGTGGATCATTTTCAAGACAGGTGGCTGTTTTTCTACAGCTATTGCAATAAACAATAATATTGACTTGCCACTGAGACAATATAGTAATTTCAACATCAACATTTCAACATGTGTTTGTTGTGTAAGATGTTCATTTACATATTGTATTTATCCTTGTGTCTGCTGCAAACAAGTCACAAATGTCAGTTAATTTTTGTAAAAGTACAGTAGGGTTGTTTACCTTCCCCAATGTCACCAACCTTCAACAAACATTAAAATGCTGTACAAGAAATTGCCAACCTAATTATCTGCAATTGTGAGCCAATGTGCAGTTATTACTCAGCAATAGAGCGAGTTGCATGTTTCTTCTCTCATTGCCTGTGTCTCCACAGCCAGTCACCGCAGTTGGCTAAGCATTTTTAACCTGAGGAACACTAATCAATGTTTTGACAGCCTGACATTTTGTGCGCTATGTACGGTGTTGTGAAATACTTGGCGGATGTTCACTCAACGTGGATTCTTGCAGTCTGGCGTCTCGCCGTTGGCCTAACCTACCCACTCACTCCTGACCTGAGCATAAAGTCAGCCTTTGTTTGTTTCTCTTCTTTCTCTCTCTCTGTCTCTGTCTTTCCATCGCCTCCTGCTGCACTCTGACCACAACATTATATTCTTTATATTAGTGCATTTTTAATTGAAGCCTCTACTGGCAGGATTGTTGCGTTCGTTGATGCTCACAATGATGCACTGTTGTTGCGTAATTATGAGCTGAGATAGGATTTGTGTGGTACTTGTGATATCATGAAGCTATCACTGTTCAGGTTCAGTCACCAGGAGTCCTGTTTATCGCAGGACTTCTTCTCCATGTGGTGGTAGCAACATGCAGTATATGTGGACATGAGCAGTGCCGTGCTGTAAAAGACAACAACCTACAGTTGGTATCATAACATAACTAATATAACGATAAGTAAAAAACACTATAATGTAGGCTATAGGTAAAACCTTCCTACTGCCACCACCTGTGTTGCTTACACCTTCTGAATATACTTTAAATACTTATGTACCAAGATCTACTCTGTTTTGCTTGAGTGACAGTCCAAGCAACTTTTTCTTTTACCTAAAGGTTGCTAGTTCAAAGACCTGAACAGATGCTGGCAGATGCTAGCAAAAAAACAAATGTATAGCCACTGCTCTTTTGTCCTATAGCAATACGTTTCAAACAAAGGCACTGCTTTATGGGTTCAGGTACGGTATGAATGTCCCTGTTGGAACCGTATCTGTGTCTATACTAAAAATCACATTTGTGGCTAGCAAAATGCTTCCCTGGAAAGATAGGTGCAAGACAGACTTGGCGTGTGTGTTTAGAAACGCTGAGTCATCCATACCGTGTACCCTGTCACATGATTGTCTTTTTCTTCTTTTTGACCTTAACTCACAAGTTATGTTTCTGTGGTCAGGTGTGGCGTGCCATTTACGCTGGTGACGACAGAGCTGGTCTGGTGTGGGAAGACACCAGAGGTGGCTCAAGGGCTGACATTTGGCGGGTGGTGGCTTCTAAAAAGCCTTTTTCAAGATGAGAGAGGGAGCCAGAGGGAATACAAAGTGTAGCGTTAGGACAGGGCAGAGAAGACAGCCTGCTTCCCTGTCAATAGCTCATGCATGTTTCATTCGGAGGTCTTTGAGAAACGAGTGCAAGGGGATGTGACAATGGCCATGTCCTGCTCCCTGTTCGTACTGCGGGGACCTTGAATCATAAATGACACCGTAGTTAACTTGGAACAATATGAGAGCCAGAACCTGCACATGGGGGGGGGGACAACATGTTCCCTCCATCGGTCCATTCATCTGCCCACTACTATCGCTCGCACTCAAGACCTCTCACCATCACAAGGAATTACCTTCACTTATTCCCCTGCTGATGAAATCCTTACAGAGCCTGTCTCGACCGAGGCCATTTGTTGGTGTGTGTTCGTGTGTTAGTGAGTGAGTGAGTGTGAGAGAGAGAGTGTGTGAGAGAGAGAGAGAGAGAGAGAGAGGGTGGGACTTTTGATAATAATTAATAAATAATAATTTAGAAAATAAGCCTGTTCGTTATCCATAGTTACTAATGAACTAATTATCGTGTTACTAAAACGTGGCAGAGAGAGAGAGACCCTCTGTCTGTTGTGGGGCAGGTAAGAGAGAGAAATAGAGAGAGGGGTTGTGGGTTGGGTAGAGAGAGTGCATGTCTGAGAGAGTGGCGTTGGTGTGTGTATGTTTGGCTTGTAAATCCTGTTTAAGCTAAGCAAACTCATCGTCCTCATCCTCCAACTGTGTGCTGGGTGTTTCTCTCTCTCTCTACTTCCCTGCCTCGCTTTCCCCTGCTCACTTCTTTGAGTTGTAAGCACAGTTGCTAATTAGCCACCCCCTCCACGCTCATGCTAGGTCAGTGGGTTTAGTGTTTTATAAAGCTGTAAATGTGTGTGCTGTCCTCTTTCGCCATACTGGAGCTTGCCTGCAAGTATGGCTTGCTCCATACGGTCTCCACACTTTACCTGGTGTTCTGTGGGTCCCCTGTTGCAGCCGGGGTCTCAGGACTGTTTGGACTGTCTGTGTTGATGCAGTGTTTGCCTAGTGCTTGGGTTCCTGCCAGCACTGGAGCTAACCAGTACAGCGAATAAACGGAGCTTGCTGGGCCAGTGTTGAGTCAATAAGTAAAAACCTGTTGTGTTTTCAGACAACAGCCATTAATCCTAAATTGAAGGAGAAACTGATCCAAGTGAACAGCCTTGCACTTCAGCTTAAGGCACATAGGGGAGAGTTTGGCATACAAATATCAACATGAGATATATAGATTGTACAATTTTACTGTTTACATTGGATATAAACCACGGATTTACCATGCAGTTTGCTGTTACCATTGGTCAGAGCACGCTGAAATCATTTGTTAAACACTACTTTTAGTTTGTAAACAGTTTGATATACATAAGATGTTATAACACTGCAAAAACCTCAGATGTCAGGGCTTTATTTCTAATACTTCCCGCCTTAGCTAATGAATCTAAAATAAGATGATATTGTACTCTATATAACACCACAGATAGACTCTTGTCTAGCCAGCACTATTCTCCGTGTCTGTGATGTGGTGCAGATTTTCTGCTTGTTATTGCGTGGGTGATGGAGAGTGATGGCAGAGATTCTGTGAAGGCGGCAGAATCGTCTCCAACATGGCCTCCAGGGATACATACTTCCTTGTATTCAGACAAAGTAAATTAACTAGGATTTACTAACGCACAGGGACAATATTTATTTTTTGCCTGCCACATACTTGTTATAAGGAGGTTGTGCAATATCCTCATTCATAATAACCGAACCTATATTGCATTGGGGTCAGACAAAACAAATAAAGAATGCATCTAGTTATATTTCCAAGATGATGGCACAGTAGCACCACTTCTCAAGTGGGGAGTTCTTGTAAATGTTTTTATTTAAATTTTTATGAATCCTGTTCTGGCCGCTCTAGAAAGCAGTGTGAACGTCTTCTCCTCTCCGTATGTATGTACGTATATACTGTATTTCATTAATCTGCATGATAAAGGAGCATGTTTCAAACCTCAGCGTGGATACACTAACTGTAAAGGCAAAGCGAGCTTGTACACGGGTCTTGGAGCACTGTTATAACACTGATACAGAGATAGAATGGAAAACATATTAGGGTAGTCGAGAAAGGTGGGATACAGCAGTGGGTTAAAGCTTTTATACAGCCCTGTAGATATTACAAGTGTTATCTGCAATCACAAATCAGATAACCTAGTCTCCTATGTTTCTTCCTGCTCTATTAGAGGGGCAATGTGTTTCACCAATGTGTTTTGCAATTCCCCCCCCCCATTAACAAGTACATTCTCCTAGCAAACAAAAGCTATGATGGAAGGCGTCGTTTATCATATCAGTAATGAGACCGGGCTAATCGTGTGTATTCCGGAGACAGCGATGATACACTGCACGGCGCTTGCCAGGGATCAGCCGCTAAACAATGTTTATCATTGTCTTCCTTTGCTCTTTAATTATCCGGCAAGCATATTAGCAAAAATAAGCAAGGTCTCTGACTGTAATGGTAAGATTGGAATAATGGTTACTGTAAATTACACCATTCCTCCTCAGTGTTTTTACGTGTTACTTTTGAAATGAATCCAGTGTGGATCGGAATTAAAATCCATGAAAATTAGCCCTGCAATGATCTTCCTCTGATCCTACCCACTTTCAGTGGATACCACACATTGAGCAGCACGTAATATAATTGTTATAAGTCTGTAGCGGCTGCATTGACTCCACAGGCATCCCATAACCACAGAGGAGGAGGCCGGTCTAATTCCTGCCTTGCGGGAGATGAGTGGAGGCTGAATGGAATGGTATGTGTTGACATTGCTAAAGATACACGTGCGGGTGGATGACACGTTTTGTGTCTGACTAATGTATTTTGGGGGGGTGTTCATACCACAAGCCTGGCTCAAGCAACGTCTCGAGGCTGTTGCTCAAGCCCCACTAGCCTCTAGCCACTAATAGTTGGGATCCATCGGCTAAGTCTCGGCTGTTGGGGAGGTGAGCGGTCGTCAGCAGTGACAATAGGTAATAACAGTGGCAGTCGACAGGCGCTATGAAATATGAATCGTGGGTGGCCTGTGGTCGTCTCACCCCCTCAAGCCTACCTCCCCTCCCCTTCCTTGTCATGTCGCTGTGACCGTGTCTTCCTGGATATCACATTGGCGTAATTGTGTTACGAGAGAGGAGGCGCATGCTAACAACGTCTACCACCCTGTGCCTGCATGAAATCACCTTTGCTGTTCTGTGTGTGTGTGTGTGTGTGTGTGTGTGTGAGAGGAGGTGGCTTGGGCTAAGTTCCTGCCCTGATTTTCCCTGGAATTCTTTTGGTTTTTTGAAGCCAGAAAGGAAGAAACTAAATCTGTGTAGCCCCAGGGTCTCTGCTCCTTGAGGATTCTCTGCACACATTTCCCAGCCGCCAACTGTGATGGTTCCAGGGGTGGCTCTGTTTTCAAAGCTAAGGTATATTTCACCTTCCACAAAAAAAGAAGGAAAAAAAAAACACAAACAAATGAAAACTGAACCAGCCAAAGTGTTTCAGTCCAACAGAGACTGATATGTATTTGCTGTATCTTTCAGGGCCACTGAAATGAAACCACAAGTCATTTAGATTCTGTCACTCAAAGCAGAAAGGGCTACCTTCCTGTTAATATGAAAGGAGAGCTGTTCTCGTTTCTTTCACAGCCACACGCTTGCACAATACACATACATCTCATTTAAATACATTGCTACAAATACTAAAGTCAATGAAATGATAATGTCTCAGGTAGGTTCATAACTCATGTACAGCGATTTGAATGCAGCTGTTTCAGAGTCGGTGTGTTATAGCTATGGTAAAGGCAGCCACAAGCACTTCACCTATTATTCACAGCTCATTAAATCTGATAAACTTAAGTAATGGTGTTAAATTTGCACAAAAGTAACCCCATTCACTCCGTGCCAGCGCTGTTCACACCTTGAGTTTTCCGTGACCAGCTCCTTATCGGTGGGCTGTCACGTTAAGTTGCTAACTTCCACAAAGTAGAGCTTTTCTCTAATTTGAAGAAGGCTCGTGTTGAGCCGGGGAAGGGAATTGAATAGGCCTTGTCGGCTGTCTCTATTGAGCAGGCTTCATTCTTCGCTGTCCCTTGGAACAGACAGCGGGGGTTGCGGGTCGGGGGGGAGTATATGAGGAAGGGGTGGGAGGTGGCCAAGGAAAAAGGGGAGGAGTATGGCTCCGGGGTCTGGTCACGTGAGCAATTATTGTGTTGGTTGCCGGCCTGCTTTTCAGGCTGTCACAGTAAATCTGTTTGACTTGTCACTTTGTAAATCATTATGAAGGCTAAAAGCCTCTCTATTGGATTGCGGAGGAAGGAGGAGGCAGCAGGTTTCCTTTACGCCTCGACGATGATGATAATCAAGTTTGTTTCTGGCCATCCTGTTGGGACGCTATAATTAGCTCTCCGCTCTGCTCATCCTCTTTCTGCGCGTTGCTTTTCAAAGAGGAAGTGGGAGAGTGTGCGAGAGTCATGTGTTGGCTTTTGTCTCACATTAAAGTGTACTACCGCTAGCAGTTAGGCCTGTGCACTGTTTTCTTTTCTTCTCGGCTGTCGACCCAAGAGTACGGTTAGAAGATAAACGTCTGCCTTACGCACAATACAATTATTTGCTGTGTAATTGCTAAGCTTGCGATAAACCGCAATAAATAGGCGTGAATAGGGTTTAGTGCACCGTCACGTAACATCCACTGGTTTCTCCACTGAGGCGAGCCTGGGTGATCTGCTTGAGGAATGTGTGAGCGTGTGGTGTTACTTTCTGGCCAAACCGGTTGCCGCTTGATTGGGACATGGCAGGGTTCCTCTTGTGCTGCTGTTGAAGCTGCTGCGACTAGCTTGTCCTTAGCAGGGATTTCTGGCTGGCCACAAGATTGTGAACACCAAGGTGGTCAATTAAAAAACATATTTATATCTATATCTCTTCTTCGACCTCTCTCTCTCTAGGCTTAAATATACAAATTGTAATATACTGTGGCACCAGCTGCGTGTGTGTGTGTGTGTGTGCGTGTGTGCGTGCGCGTGTCAGCAGCAATGCTCGTGCCTGGAACAGAGCACCAGGGCAGGCGTTTGTCACAGTGTCCCTGATCTGATCTATGGTTCCCAGGACAACGGGCAGGAAGATTGCACACACAGTATAGGAGAGAGTACGAGCTACTGAGCTCAAACTCAACGTAGGCCCGTTTTCTGTAATCAAACAGTGATGACATATAGAAGCGTGCGCACACAGTTTTGCAACAGAAGTTTAATGGAGTCCAATGACTTGTCAAGCTATATGCAAGAGCATTAACCACCAAAGATCACATTTAACTGCTTACAGCCACATCGGCTAAATGGTTGACGTAGCGTGCTTAAATAATTATCTGACATGGCGAAATATTGACTGTTTTTAGCTAGGCAGCGAATTGTAGCATATTGCCTTCCTTGACGCACCGCCAAACGCAGCCTTATTAGTGCATTCCGTCATAAAGCAGCATCTAGGCATGCGTTGTTTTTTTTGTTAGACTAAAGTTACATGGAGGGGTGGCGCCAGAATTTGTATGTCTGCCAAAAACTGACCAAAAGTTTCAAGTGCATATTAATTAATGCCTAAAGTGCATATTATGGGTTGCATTGCCACACTGAAGATATTTAAACTGGTATAAAAAAAGGACAGGGAAAATTATCATCTAGGACACATAGCAGGTGAAATAATGTTGAGTCATAAGGATCATTGCAAAAGAGAAAATGTATTTACTGTATTTTATATATGGGGCTTAATGGGACTTAATGGGTGTTGCTGAGCTGCATGCCCATATGTTGGTGAAGTTGACGTGACGTCGGCCTCTCTCTCACTCTCGCCCTCGTTGACAATGTCTTTTGCTCTCTTTATCTTCAGCACCCTCTCCGTATTACACACAGCCAAACAAAACGAGCCGATTATATGTTCATTTCATCAATTTGAGTCTTAATATCAGGTTAGTATCATCCAATCACCAAGTCCTGAGTAGATCTTGCGTATCTTTATTACAACTACAAAATATTAAATACATTCACTAATACCAATCAGTGATTAGATTGGTGTAGTGTCTATGTTCCCTTATGTTCCCTGCTGTACAGACATCCTTTTATGCTGCGTAACACTATTAGAAAGTCTGGTCAAGACAGTGAAATTCTATATGTTTTGAAAGACATGGACTACTTTGCACAGTAGCTGTGTTTGTCACTGAAGTATAGCAAACCTGCTTGGTTTTACAACCAGTTCACCCTTCACAGACCATGCATCAGTGTACGCCTAGCTGCCATTGATCACGTTCTAATAATAGACTGTATGCTCATATCATATCCTCCTAGACAGTAGCTGACATGCTTGAAGTTTGCCATGTGCTTAGAAATATAGCATATAGTCCATTATTCTGCATCAATTGATAATAAAAACATTTGCTCTGATATTATATTAAAACAAATTTCAATTACAATTCATTTTTGTATTTGCAAAACATGTACACTAATATTATAAACACAAATGATAAACACAAAATACAACTTAAATCAACTTAATCATAGAGTTCAAACATAGACTAACATAGTTATTTAATGTACCATCATTATTTTGACATAAATTATTTTTAATAATGTTACATTCTCATTAAAAGCACTTATAGTATGTCTATATTGACTCTCATACCTACCATGAGACAAGCCTACATAGTCATCCTACAAGCTACAGGTGCAGGGAGGAGACTGAAATAGCAGTTTTATCAGGCAGTTTGTCGGCTGCAATAATGTACATTTGATCAAAGCGGATAATTTTGACAGTTAAATAGAGGTTCAGTGCTCCGGGCAATAGTACAGGTGCCAGAAAGGCTGAAACAAATATTAATGAAATTATGTTAGGTTGTGGCGTAAAGGGGCTGTCTGCCAACTCTGATACTCCACCTTAACTCTTAAGTGAGGTTAAAGACTGCACATTCGTCAAAGCAAATGAATAATGAATTATGGACTGTGTAAATGCAATTTATATTGCATTCAAGTTGGTTTTAGGCAGCCTGTCATTGTGTACTGTATGCTTATGAGGAAACAACTGGTACTTACATACTTGGTAACCCATGTTATCAAATCCAAAATACAGATATTGGCTTTACACAAAGCTCTCCAGACTGAAGTTAATGTTTAAGTGTAAGTTATTATCGGTAACTTAAAGTTGGTGTTTATTCATTTACTGAAACTGATAATCTTTGATGCATCATTTTTATTGTGACTGTAGGAAAAGCAAACAAAAATTAGTATGGATGACTGATTATAGACGACTGAAATCACGTGCTTTCAGTTCAACAGTCATTCACTCCAACCGTGTATTCAGCCTAAACACTGAATTATCTTTGAGCAGGAAGTTAGTGCTATACACAATATCTGATATGAGTCAAGAGAGTATCACACTCAAAAGGTTATCCATTGTCCTGTTTCAAAATTAATATTTAGTTTAGTTAACGGCACTCCCGAGATGCAAATCGGGCCCAGACTAGATAGATGGCAGGCACGTTTTGTTATCTTGTTAAAGCTAATTGAGCGGTGACATTTTGTTGGCAGTGTCTGATCACTCCATGATCTGAAAATAAATTGCATTTTAAGAACACCTATAACAACAGTTAATATTGAATGTTTGTATGCCAAAACTGTTGTTCGCTTAGGCACAGTTAGCCAGGGCAGACATAATAGACATAAAAAATAGAGATTCTATTCAACAGCAAATATAAGCTGGCTGGCTGTGTATCATTTTTCCTCACTTGGCCAGGTCTTACAATGTGCCATGACGAATCACTTCTTCATGGGTTCCTGCAGGTGCCCAATGTCGTCAAATCAACTTTCAGTTAATGATTACATGTGTGTTTCCCTAGGAAAGGGCCTATCTCCAACACGCCCTTTAAAGTGTATCTAAATTGGCTGCTGCCAGACTACAGACAACTTGTCAAAATGTTTATTGTAGCCACAGCCCCTGTGCAAAAGCAGTCCAGGGCGGTCTCAAACTGAATCTGTCAACCACCAACCCCCCGCCCCCCCCCCCCCCCC
>JAOEGT010000007.1:2267408-2281810 GCA_025447795.1 Speoplatyrhinus poulsoni | reverse complement strand
TTATTGTCCTTGTCACGTTGTTCATGTCACGTTGTTTTGTTGTGCTGTTCTGGTTTCTTTTTGATTTGATTAAACAATGAGCCGAGGGCTCGTGGTTTTGTTTAGATCTGGTGTTTGTTTTTTCGTTCGTTTGCACTCGCCTCCACAACCGCAGCGTTACACACGGCAGACGTTTATGGTTTTTAAATCGGATGAACACATTATTCAAATGCTTTTTCAGGGATATGACTTATCCATCAGCACCCACACTAGCTCCCTACGGTCCCCAAGTGTTTATGACATACTCTTTTAAACTCATTGATTCCTCACACTGTATGTGCTGTTCTAGAGTGCAGTTAAATGAGGCATTACTTTCAAAATGCAACTCGCTTGAACTGTTTCATCCTTCCACTCGTTAATATTTAATGCAGGTGGAACAAGCATGCGTGTTATGTGTAAACAAAAAATAAATGATCTGTCTAAGGCCCGGAACATCCGTCCACGAATTGCGCGCCTTTTGTTTTGCATTCAAATATAAAGCAGCACAAACTCTCCTTTTGAACTGAATGAATACTAAATGAATAATGAATGACTGAATAATAAATAATAACCCCTCGTTCGCGCGTATTGTTTATAACGGACACTCTGATTTATCTAAGGGCAGGTGAAGACACAATGCGTTCGCTGTTATCTAATGAGATTCAATCCACCCGTCTCATCTCTTTGATCCAGCTGCGCTCGAGGGTTTCGCCGTGACTCCCTAACCCGGCTTGTTGGTTGGATTTGCAAGGTGGCCTCTGATGAATAGGCAGGGATCCCCTCTCTAATAGCACTAATGACTGGGCTTGGCTGGAACACATTGATCATCCCGTCCCTCTATCACCCGCTCTCTCTCCCTCTCTCTCTTCCTCTCTCTATCTCTGTCTCTCTCCCTCTCCCTCTGCCTCTCTCTCCCTCTCTCCCTCTCTCTCTCCCTCTCTCTCTCTCTCCCTCTCTCTCTCCCTCTGCCTCTCCCTCTCTCCCTCTCTCTCTCGCTCTCTCTCTCTATCTCCCTCTCCCTCTCTCTCTACCTTTCTCTCTCCCTCTCCCTCTCCCTCTCCCTCTCTCTCTCTCTCTCCCTATCTCTCTACCTCTCTCTCTCTCTCTCTCTCCCTCTCTCTCTCTCTGGACCCCAGCCAGGACACCGCCTGTCTAGCATGTTAAGCTACCTTCTCCATACCACCACCCCCTGACAAATGTTAGTTGCACCAGCAGATTGTGGTTACGTGCGTGTATTGTAGTGTACTGTATTGTAGTGTGGTGTAGTGTGGTGTAGTGTACTGTACTGTAGTGTGGTGTAGTGTGGTGTATTGTACTGTACTGTACTGTAGTGTGGTGTAGTGTGGTGTATTGTACTGTAGTGTACTGTACTGTAGTGTGGTGTAGTGTACTGTACTGTACTGTACTGTAGTGTGGTGTAGTGTATTGTACTGTATTGTAGTGTATTGTAGTGTACTGTACTGTAGTGTGGTGTAGTGTACTGTGTAGTGTGGTGTAGTGTATTGTAGTGTACTGTACTGTAGTGTGGTGTAGTGTACTGTACTGTATTGTAGTGTATTGTAGTGTACTGTACTGTAGTGTGGTGTAGTGTAGTGTACTGTATTTTAGTGTACTGTACTGTACTGTAGTGTGGTGTATTGTAGTGTACTGTATTGTAGTGTACTGTACTGTACTGTAGTGTGGTGTAGTGTATTGTACTGTATTGTAGTGTAGTGTATTGTAGTGTACTGTAGTGTGGTGTAGTGTAGTGTACTGTAGTGTACTGTACTGTAGTGTGGTGTAGTGTACTGTACTGTAGTGTACTGTAGTGTAGTGTGGTGTAGTGTACTGTAGTGTACTGTACTGTAGTGTGGTATAGTGTACTGTAGTGTACTGTAGTGTAGTGTGGTGTAGTGTACTGTACTGTATTGTACTGTAGTGTGGTGTAGTGTACTGTACTGTATTGTACTGTACTGTAGTGTGGTGTAGTGTAGTGTACTGTATTGTAGTGTACTGTACTGTAGTGTGGTGTAGTGTACTGTATTGTAGTGTACTGTACTGTAGTGTGGTGTAGTGTACTGTACTGTATTGTACTGTACTGTAGTGTGGTGTAGTGTACTGTACTGTAGTGTACTGTAGTGTAGTGTACTGTACTGTACTGTAGTGTAGTGTACTGTACTGTGCTGTAGTGTAGTGTTTAAATGTGCCCAGGAACAGCGCAGTGGAGCGCCGTACAAAGAGAGACCTAATGCATCAATAAGAGCGCCTCGCCACCATGGCGAGAAGCACTGGTGTATCTTTGCTTCTCTATCTCTCCCCTGCTCTGTTTGTCTGTCTTTACCGCTCCTCCTCCTCCTCCTCCCTCCTTCCTCCGTCCTTGCTGTCTTCTCTGCTCCCTCTGTCTTATTTCTATCCCTTTATGACCCTCCCTCCCGCTGTCTCCAGAGTGCTGGAGCCGGTAGCAGGTACAGCAAGAGCCCATTAGCACAGAGCCCCGTTCTGATTGGATGAGCCGGGGAGACCGGGAGACTGCCTCTGAATAATTGATGTGCATTGTGCAGACACTGGACAGGGGAGGAAGACAGATCAGAGAGAGAGAGAGAGAGAGAGAGAGAGAGGGAGAGGGAGAGAGAGAGAGAGAGCAACGTGAGGAGAGCAGTGAGCAAGACAGCGTGAGGAGAGTGAGGGATATGTACGGAGAGAGAGGGTGATAAGGCGCAGGCAGGGCGCTTTGGAGGAGGGCGAAAGCTTTCAGGGCTGCCACTGGCCTCTGCGGGGAGCAGGAGTATTTGTGACACTTGAGTCTTTTCTTTGCACTATGAAGGGAATGAGATGAGACGCTCACAGACTTGGTTTGGCTCTGGGTAAGTGTAGGTGTGCATGTGTGCGTGCGTGTGAGTATGTGTGTGTGTGTGTCTGTGTGTGTGCGTTTGTGTGTGAGTGTGTGTGTGTCTGTGCGTGTGTGTGTTTGTGGTGCCCACGTGTGGAGCTAGAACTACAGTATATGGTAAATTGTGCACGTGTGTTCTAACTAGTTAGGTTCAAAACTTAACAGACCCCAGCTGAGCTATTCATTTAGCCCTATGAGCCCTACCATTCCTATTGGTCTCAATTAATCAGTTAAATTGTGCAAATGTGTTTTCCTTTACACCGCTAATGCTTTTATATGCGAGAATATGAACTAATTACTACCGTTTTTATTTTATTTTCATGGTTAGCAGCACTCATGTGGCTACTGTATTATTACAGTAGCAGCAGCTACTCACACATGACAGGAGCTGGTCAGCTAACCACAGCTTGACCTATATACTGTATGCTGCTCTTACTTTTCATCTTCTTTTGTCATTCTGTATGTGTGTGTGTGTGTGTGCGGATATTTATGTCAAAGGCTATGACCTACTTCAACCACACAACCAGCGGGGGTTAATTATAGGCTGTTGACCTGTGCTTAGGGTGTAGTCAGTGGTCAACACTCTGTGTGTATAGTCCTCTGACATTTTTGTCTTATTTTAATCCATTATATATAAACTATGTTCTCACTGATTAGAAAATATACCCCCAAGACAAGCAAATAATAAAATAAAAATAAAACATGATAGTAATATAATGTTTGCCTTATGTGTATGTGCCTTGTACTATTTCAACTGGAAGCATGGGATCATATTGTAAGTAGCTTCGAGTGTGTTGGCTTCCAACAAAGTTAGCATTTCCTGTCACTGTGCAGCGTGTAAACCACTGAAACCCTGTGCACCCTCAACACGCAGCCACACGTAGCCACGCCACCCGTGGACTTCCTCCTTTCTCTGCGTTTGCCAGACTGTATCTCGTTAACAGCGTGTCACTTGACTGTAAAGAGCGAGTTGACATGCTGGAGCACACCGTGAGTATTGCCCATCCGGCTGTTTACTGCCTCACCCGCGGCATTTGACAAGGACCTCTTGTTTGTTCACTTGTGTTTACCACCGTTGTGTTCTTTGTGCATCATCTCATTGTCTGTCTTTCCATCTCCCACAGAAAAAAAACTGTATCAGTTGTTTTATTTAAAGCTACAGGAGCAACCTGGTAAGACAAGCTGATATCGGATATGGATAGTGAGGGCGGATCTATTGGTGCCTCAGTTGTGATGGTCTAGTCTCGTTTTTATTAACGTCCATTTAATCGCTTTAGCGCTTCACTCAACGCTTCATTCATGTACTCGTGGTCACTTCCTGTTCCAAAGAATCAGCCACCTGAGTTGTGATTGTCGTCACGTTTTAAATGATCCTCTTGCATTATGAAGCGGCAGCCCCCCGGGGAAAATCTGGGAGATCTTTTGATTGTGTTTCCTCTCGCCCTGATGGTTTTGTTGAAGCAACAACGGCGTGCGATGAAAGCCATGTTCTGTGAGTGGAGGGATGCGCCGTGTCTGCTCATAATCAGGCGTATCACATTCACCAGTTCCCCTCCAGTGGCGGAGAGCTGCGTGTGGATGATAAGAGTATAGTTCACCGCCAGCCTTGCCAATCGCTGCTCGCCGTTCTGTCATCGTTCTGTCATCGCAGGGTGCACATCCCCACATTCCCCGACATCTTTGTTTACCACACGTACAGGCTCAACAGTAGCAAATGCGTTCATCCACTTCCGTGTGTGTGTGTGTGTGGCTGTGTTGTTGTTGCTTGTGAATAAACGTGCGGTATTTAGGTACAGGCTTTGGTGTGCTACATGGGTCTACTCTTGAGGCATTGCTAGTGTGCTTCGGTGACAGGCGTCTGGTACAAACAGTATTGCGGAAGGTGGAGACTCCAGGGTTTGTGGTTTGACTAGTGCGGGCTGACAGTTTGACAGCAAGTGATTTCACTGCAGCCATGTTTACGTCCGCCCCACAATGCGGGTCAGATTCTAATGCGGACCCTTCAGTCAAAACAAATGTGCCCCTACAGTAGCTACCTGTGCTACTGATTCTGGGCTGCTTATATAACTGCGTTGTCTAATGTAGCCCATGAAGGCGGTTGACATGGCGATACCCGATTCCACTGCCATAATAGGTAATCCAAACTGAAAGCTAACAATGAGGTAGAGGGCATTATAGGGCACACGCTCATCTTTGCCCAGTGTCCACACACACTGTAGCATATGGTGATTGCATGTTAGATACAATTACTAAAGCTTTATTTATGTATTTATTTCATAAATTATTTTCTCCTTCCTTGCCGCGGACCTCCTCTAGTACAGCTCCTGTAGCTGTGTCCAGCTGGTGCTATTGCATTGTGTTTGGTGTTGTGCCCCGATGACCCTCCCCACTTTAAAATGTGTATGTTGAACCCCACAGAAACCAACACCTGCAGGAGATGTCAGAGTGATTCAGGTAGTGCTTCTTTACGTCATGGGCTGCCGCATCCCTTATATTGTGTCTCTCTCACACACACACACATGCACACACACGCAAGCACACACACACGCACGCACGCACACGCACACACAGGCACACACACACATGCAAGCACAAACACACACACACGCTCGCAAGCACACACGCACGCACACGCACAAGCACACACACACACACACACACGCACACGGGGATGAGGGGGGCCTACCCACTCCCTCCATCTCCACCTGCTTAGTGTCCATCCGTCCGTCCGTCCATCCGCCCATCCTCCACCCCTACTTTACTGCTCCCTTCTGGGCGAGCGTTGTCAAACCAGCGCCGCGGGCAGCCTGTGCTGTCAAAACAGTGTTAATTGTAAGGGAAAGAAAAACACCAGCACGCTCAAATTTCAGTTGGAAAAGTGCTCAAGCAAAGAATGTGACTTTTAGGAACATGTGTTGGTGTCTGTTTAATTGAATTACGATGTTTATTTATTTATTTTTGTTTGTTTGTGTGTGAGATTTTGACACTGTGCTGGCTTCCTACAGCATAGGGCATGTTTGAGTCTTTGTGCCCAGTAGCCTTTGAGACTAAAGCTCATTTGATATGCTCTTCCCTGGGAAGTTGGCTGCATAAGAGAGGGGAAGGGAGGGGGGGGGGCAGGATGGAGATGGGGGATATCATTGGCTGCTAAATGGTTTTTATTTCACTTTTACAAAAGCATGACGTTTTATTTTGCTAGCTTATATGTGCCATCCATATTTCATCTTCCGCAAAATATTTTCTACACACAGTGTCGAAAAACCCTGCCAGTGTTTTGTAGACCTTTTACAGTGCGTATCTATTTCTTATTCAGTTGTTTTGTCATCTCACATTGTCTGAGTAGGCTTCTGTGTGAAATGCTGCCATGTTCATATTCAGCACAAGTGTATTGTAGTATTACTCTTATTGTGTCTTTATCACTAGTTCTAGAGCTGCATGCACAGTATATTGTGTCTTGGTCTGAGATTTCTGTGAACAGTGTGGCCTATGCAATCAACTATAATCTTACAGTTCTGTCATAATCTATTTACATTTATTTAGGTTTATTTTATCCCCTTCCACTTCACAGTTGACGTGGAAATGGTTAAATATTAGCTAAGACAGATATTCCAATGCAAAATTGATTCAGAGTACTGTAATTTATAATTTCCCTGCCTGAACATTTTGTGAATATATAAGAAATTGTTTAGTGTTAAGACAAATTGTCTTAGTGTTAATATATGGATGCTCACATTGTGAAGTGTTCTAGAATGAGTAGGTTAGTACTTACCTCAGCTTGATTGGTTCTGGAGACCGCATGCACACGTATACACACAGGCATACCCTTTTGAGTTCATAGTGATTAGCTTCGGGGTTCCCTTGTAAAGAAGGACTTGTACATGTGCTCTGTCATTAGGTAAAGGGCCTTGTAGCCTGGACACTCTCTCTCTCTCTCTCTCTCTCTCTCTCTCTCTCTCTCTCTCTGCTCCCAGAGGAGCTGAGGTGAGCTGGGCTCCTGCTAACAGGAGTGCAGATTTAAACACAACCTGGTCGATGCAGACACCATGAACCACATATCTACTGCAGTGCTCTAAAATCCACATAGTTCAAAGAAAGGTGGAAAGTGCATAAATCAGCCTTTGCTGTGCTCTGCTCTGTTCTCTCCTTCTCTCTCTCTCTCTCTCTCTCTCTCCTGCTCCGACTGAACAGTGTGCACCAATTAAAATGGTCCCACACGTAGACACGCATACACAACTCCAAATCTAAATGTGTTGGCTGAGCTGATGTATTGCTGTAGCACATTTGTGCACCATATTAGTACAATGCATGAGCATATGAGCAATGCAGAGCATAAATAGTGTTCACGGTCGTGTATTTTGTGTCACACATTTTTCAATTTTTCAATTTACTCAAATGCTCGGAATGGAAATTAATCTTACAATAGCGACTTGCATGACATGGCCTGAATCTTTTTTTCCTACAGTAGGTAACAAGATTCAAGACTTGTTATTTTTACTTCGCTTAACATCTTCAGGTGATAGCTGGAAAATAGTTATCATAATTGTCGTCTTTAAAAACCAGTTTCCATTTGTCATTGTAGACTTTCAAAGGAATGTGTAATAACTGTAAGGTATTCATGCAGGTAGCATATAGCCAAGGTCAGAACGGTAGCGTTGAGTATACAGTCAAAGTACAGTAGCTCGCCTTAGCCTTGTTGGCACCACGGTACTAGACATTACACACTGGAGATGATTTAATTACAGTGCCACTATAGATCTTATTAAAGGAATAAATGAACAAGATGTAAGCATGGCAGAGGATGAGTGTCCCTGCATTTGCTTCTTAAAGGCTTTTTCAATGCCAGATAGATGTGGCTTGTCCTCTGCAAAGGCCTGCTGCCCCCACCCCATTCAATTCTGTTCATAAAACAGTTTAATTAGCAAGGCTAAAGAAAGCCAGCACTAGATGGAAGGATTAAATAAACGCACGCGACAATGCAAGAGGAGAAATGACGATGTGCAAATGTGAAGGGCAGTCATGCAGTCGTTAAAGGGAGTGGGTTCATAGTGTGATAGTAGCTGGTGTGATGGTGTTGGCTGTGCTTGTGACATGGGGAACAGGGGGGTGGAAACGGGGTCATTTACACTTCGCTAAGCCTTCTGAATATGCAAGGTGCCATGGGCAGATCCTCACTCTATTATGAATGGCTTCTGGCCTTGGCATCTTGTTTAATTTAGTGGCTCATGGCCGCGCTGATATGATAATTTGCGCTCTCGCACAAGCAGACAGGAGTTCAAGCGACCTGTTTCTCTCTCGGAGTGACAAGGAGTGCCCGTGCTTGGAGCTGATCTTTAGGCCTAAATGGTGGGTCACCACTTTAGGAGACAGGCCCACTACTGTGGAGGTGGTGATTTAGTGGGGAGATAAGCTCCCTGTAATAGCAGGGTAGAATAATTCCTCTTTAACTTGGAGGCTTGGCTCGCTCCACCCTTCAAAATAAGACGAAGGGTACTCCTCTCCTCTCGCCTTTCTGTCCTCAACATCTCCCTTCAATACTTTTACATTTGTAAACGTAATTACTTGTTGGATTAGGTATTTTATTTTGTAGCAACAAGCAATTAGTCATAGTTAATAAGTAGACCACAGATCTTGTTACTCACCATGTTGCTTGTCTTTTTTTCAGGAGTGTCTAAATTAATTTACCTAATACTTATACCTAATGCCTAATAACACTTCTTTTCATGATAGATTTATAAGCATTTGTCGGTCCAAGACACAAGAGGACCATTGCTTTGCCAAGGTCTAAGACAGCCTATATCCTATATCTAACGGGCACTGCACACATGCCCTTTCGCATGGCGAAGGTTCGCCCCCATTCATTTTCTATGGAGTCATGTGACTGACTAGCTGGCGGCGTGGATCTTCGGACGAGGGTGGACATTTTTCAAACCAGAGCGAACTGTTACAAATTTGAACGAAGTTTCGCGAGGCGATAGCCTATCAGGAGAGAGAGATGTGTCTGTTCTTTGTTTATGTTCTTCCGTCAAAGGTTCCTAACACACTTCCTACTAACGGAGGAGAATAGATTTTTGCTGTGAATTCATAGCCGGAGCGTTATGATGCATCTCAACATTTTTAAAAGAATATAAACGGTAAAAAAGTATCCGTGGTTAATTGTGTCGGAGATAGTTGGTGTTGTTATTACTGCATATCACTCCTCTGTTATTGCTGTCACATGTAGAGAAACTTATGGTGTATATATACTTTTAAAACAGCGGATAAAAAAAAATAAGTTTTTAAAAAGACAATACACGAAAACAAAGGGCACGCCCACAAGCGGCCAGCGAAAGACGAAACCAAGCGTGAGCAGGCGAAAGTGCAAAATGCAATGTCTTCTTCCACGGCCACGAACATTCGGTATGGGGCTCTAGGGAAGAACAGTGTAAGCCTATGAGCTCTCTAGGGGAGGAGTAGAGATGAGTGAGAAGCACTCAGGAGTGCGAGAGTGGCAGACCTTACCGCACACCCAACAATGTTTGTGGTACTGGTTTCAACCACAAGGGTCAAAATGAGGAGTGTCTCACACAAACGCAATTCAAAACGTCAACGTAATTTCACGACACATCGCGACCCACAGTTTGAGAACACCGTTTGAGAACTCAGAGTAGATGAAGAAGCGGAGGAGGGCAAGAGGATCAGAGAACGGGAAAGGTGTGGGAAGGAATCGTCGTGTTTTTTGTTGTGGCCCTGACACACATCACTATAGTGTTACAGTACAACTTCCTCCATAGATCTTTATCTAGAACACCCCCATTTTCTGTCAGCTTTCCCCTCTCTCTCTCTCTCTCTCTCTCTCTCTCTCTCTCTGGCAGACTGGGAGGTCCTTTGTACGCTGCTATAAGTAATTTTATTACACTGCAGATACAGACTGTGATTCACTATGTCTGTGAAATTCACTCAATGGGGTTGTCACAATCATAGGTTTATTTGGTTAGGCTGCCCCCTAGGGGCCATAGCAATATTGTGTTGTTTAGCAGTGAATACTCCTTTATAAAACAGTATTTGAATCAACTTGACTTTAATATGACAAGAATACATTTAAATAACGTATATCAATATATTTGAAATTGCCGTTCAATTAAGGCCCTTTATTCCTTGATATTATTTTTTTACGTACCAGACTTAATTGTACGACGATACATAATTAATGTAAACAAATGTATGATTCGAGCAAGTCTTTCTGACTCTGTGTGTTCACATCCAAATGTGTCAGTGGAGTGACACACATAAATGTGTCTGTGTGTGGGCGTCTGCATGTGTTTGCAACCATGTGTGTCAGGAAAGTAACACATGTCCTGATTTTCTTTGCGTGCGTGCGTGCGTGTGCGTGCGTGTGTGTGTTTCCTTGCAGCCCTGCTGTCGTCGTGGTGCGAGGAGTTGGGTCGTCTCCTCCTGCTCCGTCACCAGAAGAACAGGCAGAACGAACCGCAAGGCAAAGTCCCCATGCAGACCAGCATGAATAGCATGAAGCCTGGCCTCACACACAGGTCAGCCGGGGAACTCTTGGTCGCCCTCTTGTGTCTTGGCTCTTGTATTATTATACTTAACTGTATTTTCAGTGCGGTGTTAAATGTAATGTATTTAGTGTGTACATTATGGGCCTCATGTACGTACGTTAGCAAGCGGAGCGTAAAAGTTAGCGCAGCCAAACCACAGATTCTTGCACGCTGTGTCATCGCATATTACGCTGGATGTACTAAACTTGCAGCTGATCACATAATCAGCGCTTGGCACCGCCCTCTAAACGCGGCGTCGACGCGGCAAGAGGCTTGTTCCAGCCTTATCCATAAGTTGCGGCGCCTGAAAGCAATAGAACAGCAGACTCAGAAAAAGAAATCAAGTTCATCAATCATGAAGAAGACCAATTTATAAATAGATACTTGTCTATATGTATCGTCAAAAGAAGAGATAACTGGGGCGACAAGGGACCCCAAAATAATCATGTTTGGGTGACTATAACATTTAAATTAAAGAAGTGGAATAAACATTTATTTTAACAGCATACAATCCAATCCTTCAGCACGTCTCTCCATGACCTGTGTCTTCAGCTTGCTTGGATGAATCTTGTCGATGCTTGCTACCACTGTTCAAAGAAACGCGCTAACTGGGATAACACCTGATTTTCAGAGGCGGAGAATTTTCTCTGCAAAACCGACTTGCGCTTTGCATCGCAGTTTTCATACATTCAACGGAATAGGTAATCACTCTCTCCTTACGCATCTCCTCCCATTTGCTTGCTCGACACTCCCAATGTCCCCTCGACCCACCCATGACAAAAGTTTGCCTAAAACGCGCACTAACACGATAGTACGCCCTATGAGGCCCTATACTGTATATACCGGGGGAAATACACCGTATACAATATACACGGTGTACAGTACTGTATGTATAGTCAATCTTCTTATGTCAGAGTTTTCTGTGTGTGTGTTGGACACACACACAGGCATGCATGTGCGTGCGCACACAGTACACACGTCGTGAAAGGAGCTGTGAAGTCTTGTTCTCGAGAACATTCTGTGCTCAGTTTGATGCTTCTCGCAGGAGAAGCTGCCAACAGTGCACTCACCCTCCACCGAGGATGTTGGGATACAAGCCTCCATGAGGAAATATGTCGTCCACTCCAACAGCAAACCCCTGAGAGAAAACAAAACGCCTTCCAAAAGCAGCAGTTCTTTCCCACCCCAACGGCTACTGGTCTCCTCCCGTGGGGGCTCAGCTTGTTTCTTTTATTTCACGGCTCCTCGTATTTTGCGCAGAGATTTATTTTGACTGTAAATGACAAACATTCCAAATGCACCCTCCCTCGCTGTGGCCAATTTTTAACCAGTCTTACACATTACATTTATGTGTGTGCGTGTGTGTGCGTGTGTGCGCGCATGTTTGCGTAGTGTTAAACCCCTTATCACCTAATTCAGAGTTTTTGGCTCATTTAACTGTGCAGTCATCGGCTGTTATCCTGGCCGGAGATGTGTTTTCAAATCATAAGCCAAACATTTCCAATTGCCTAACCTGTTGGCAAGACGTATTCCCAAGTGTTGTTTTTTTGGATGGATACGGGCCCTGCTGGCTTTCTATTCGTTGGTCATTTCCCTTTTTTCCCCCCCGATTTAATGTCAGAAAGCTCAAGTGACACGGCGCTCTCGTTTGTGCACAAATCTGTTTTCCAGTGATGGATCCTTTCCTTATGACTCAGTCCCCTGGCAACAGAACCAGCCCCCTGGGTCTTTGTCTGTAGTTACAACGGTGTGGGGTGTGACCAACACATCACAGAGTCAGGTAGGCCAGCTGTGATCACCTGCATAACCTATGTTTTCTGCATAATAATGTTTGTTGTTGTTGTTATGATTATTGTCATCATCATCGTCATAGTGCCTCATGTCCTCCTGTGTGCTACGTTGGGGTTTACCAGGTGCTGGGAAACCACATGGCCAACAGCAACAACCATCTGAACCCCGGGGGGAACCCCATGCCCCCGGGGATGTCGGGCAGTGGGCCGGGCATCAACTCGCCACAGTTCAGTGGGCAGCAGCAACAGTTCCCAGCCAAAGGAGGCTCCAATCAGGCATACGTGCAGCAGGGAATGTATGGTCGCCCGGGCTACCCTGGGGGTCCAGGGGGATACAGTGGGAGGTAAACGACTTATTGTTGTTTTTATTAGCGTTATACAAAATGGCTGGGATACATTTTATTATTGTTATTATTATTATTATTATTATTATTAATAATAATAATAACAATATTATTAATAAAGGTGGCCTAATGTAGTTATTTAGTTAGTTTATTGTCCCCAATGGGGAATACATTCCCCAACAACAATGGGGAATACATTCCCCATTGTTGTTTCAGGCCGGTTAACCTAATGTGTGACCAATCAGCAGCGTCGTAGTTAGCTACGGGCGTGGTTTAGGACGAAGGCGACTTGAAAACAACTCGTTTTAAAGGTTTACGCAGGTGATGCAAAATAGCATCAGTTTAATTATAATTTATTAGAAGGGAAAAGGCTTTTCTCAATGGAAAATATGTGTGCAGGCTGTGGTGGGTCATGGGTTACAGTATTCTTTTGAAAGAAGAACAGACACATATATCTGGCATGTCAGGTTACTGTATGTAATCTAAAACAATAGATGGTAAAATCAAGTCTCTCTGGGTTACTCTCACAGTTATTCTGGGGGTCCCAATGCCCCTCCGGGGGGAATGGGCATGACCCCTCACACACGACCATCTGGTGACTTCACACAACCTGCCGCTGCCGCAGCCGCTGCAGCTGTTGCTGCCGCCGCTGCCACGGCAACGGCCACGGCAACAGCCACCGTGGCAGCCTTGCAGGAGACCCAGAATAAAGACATGAATCAATATGGGCAGGTGTGTAACAACACATTTGATTCAAGTGGCTCTTAAAACAGTCATGTTTATTATATAAAACATATGCAAATAAGTATTTTCTAAGACAAGTATTTCTAAGACATGTATTATTCCCGCATGGTTATAAAATGATTCCTACATGCATTACAATACTTCACTTGTTTCAATGATTCTGCAGAAACAGAATAAGTACACAGCTTGAATAACGGCAGAAAAGTATTTTTTGCGTTTCAAAATGATAATACTAAATAATACCTCATTTGATTTCAGCTATATCCCAGTTTTCCTTATTTAACTCCTCCTCGTTCCCAGATGTGTTCGTCCTTCCAGATGGGCCCTACACAGGCCTACAACAGCCAGTTTATGAACCAGCCTGGTCCAAGAGGGCCCCCAGGGTCCATGACCCCTTCCAACATGGGCCCAGCAATGAACAGCCCCAACATGAGTGGGCCCCCCATGGGTATGAACCCAACACGAGCACCAGGCATGGGTCCATTTGGGCCCCACGGCCAACGGATGCCCCAGCAAGGCTACCCAGGAGGACCCAGGCAGGGCATGCCAATGCCTGGCATGAAGAGGCCGTATCCGGGGGAGGTGAGTGGATGAATACACACTCTACCTCCACAGTCAGATCATAACACGTGATTCACAACATGCTTGTGAGCACCTCTGGCCAAACAGAGATCCTACAAAGATGTCTTCGCGTCTGCTGCTCTATCTATTTTAACAAGATATAAATAGAGTTCAAGGTCAAGTTTTGTTTATTGTCATGCAGCCGTGTTAAAAACACAGCAGTGCACATGACTATATGCAGTCACCAGCAGACCAGAATGCAGGGGACAGACTTTTAGCCCTTCATCCTGGTTGTTCTGGCTGAGCCTGAGCTTGAGCCTGAGGGGAGAGGGGAACCGTTAGCATGCCATGTTGGGGAAGGGGGGGGGGAGGGGGTCCTTTATGATGCATGACGCTGTGCTTCAGCACCTGTTGACATACATGCCAGGGAATGGAGGCTGATATTGGTGATGTTTCACCACTCATTAACTCTTTGGGGTCAAAGGAGATTTTCCCCTTTTTGCCCCACTTATTTTCAGTCACAAATTAATATATTTAAATA
>JAOEGT010000007.1:2244661-2262553 GCA_025447795.1 Speoplatyrhinus poulsoni | reverse complement strand
TGAATTGGGTTTTTTTTTTTTTGGTTATTTTGTCATGTTGAACACACACAGGAGTGTAAAAACAATGTTTTCAAGCAGCATGTGTGATTGTATTGGACATTCTTTCAATGTTATATCATTGTGTTTTATGACATTAGTTATCTATTTGAAAGAACAAATCGCATGATCCAACAATGTGTCCAGAGCTGTTGTATATACCCGTTGTGAATAATTCATGACTGTACCTGTATCTATTTGTTACTGACTACCACACAGTACTGACTTTCTATGAAGGCCCAAACACATAAAGCAAACGCATACAGTCCCTGATAAATAGTATATTACTGTAATGAATACATCCCATCAATTGTAATGTCCTTGCATCAGATAACTACATATTTTTCATCCTTTTTAAAATTCCCATCACATTAGTAAAAGTGAAAGAGGAGTTGCTGATATAAAAGCAAGTTAAAAGTGAAAATAGCCTTTTTGAAGAATGTCTTATTCTGTTATTAATCTATGCATACACATATATCAGCTTCTTTTGAGCTGTTTTCTACATGGTAAAAGCAGCTAAGATGTCCCCCAAATTACATGTGATCTTTTGTTCAATTGAGTGGGCAAATCTATTAGTTTTTTTATCTTGACGTTTTTTTTTTTATCCTTTTATGTTGTTTCAGGTTTTAAATTATTGTGTCGATTGTTTTTATGATTGGCAAATTTGGTTTTAAAAATGTAACATGTTATGCAGTAACTTAAATACCATATTTGTTGTAGACTAAATGTCCTATTTGAAAAATGTTCTTAACACTTTGAATAAGATGGATAATGGTCTTTGGAGTTAATCAAATCACATGCATAAAACACAGTTGCAGCATTAGATGTTCTGTATGTTTGTTTGTTTGTTTGTTTGTTAAAGACAATGCACAGCCATATTATATTATATTGTCCTATACGGTGTGTTTGAGAAATTGTTTGTTAAATTCTCCACAAAAGTACATATATATTTGAGTTATTCCTAATGCTCCTGACTGTCACAAACTGAGGTTTGGTTTGTCTGCATCAAAATTGGGTAGAGGGATGACAATGAACTGCAGATTGAAATTAATTTAACTGTAAAATCAAAATAAAGATTGAAAGTCCACCTTTCTATTTCAGATGCAAGAGAAGGATATGGTGGGGTTTGGGGAATGGGGTGTATGGGACACATGTATATAATGTAAATGAAAAATAGAGACACATTAACAAATGTATTCATTTTCTCCAGGGGGAATGTGAATAGTGTATTTAGAATTTGTAAAGCTTGCATCCTCCTGTCAGATGGTGAATTGAGAAAATGAGTCTGTGTTTGATAGCATATCTCTCTAACCATGCCTGTTCATTTATGTAAAATATTTTATGTAACCGCCACATGGGGTTTTGAAAAAAAGACACATTTTCCTCCTTTGTGTAATATTGAACCTCTGTGTATTTCTCTATTACCTGCGTACTTTATAAAGGTGCTACAAAATAATAAATAACCTTTTAAGGTAGAATTGGGACTTGGAGACGTGGAGCCATTAGTGGCTCTTAACGGTTATTTCCAAATTTACAGTTTGTACAATTTTGTCAAATTTACAGTTTTTATGCAATTTGGCAAAATATGCTATAAAGGTACAATCTGAAGTGATTGGCACAACATGTGGCAGTTGTCTCTTTGGTTTTGTACATTCTATGTACAATCATTTCATATTCTAAAGTGGTCAGAAAAACATTGTGATTTTTAGTCTTGCAAATCTGTATGTAGTTAGATGATGTGACATCCTAATATTTATCTAATAAATATGTATTCCGATGAAACGTTAATTGTCATCAGTGTGTCATTACTAAATACATTATAATACATATTATAATCATTAAATCAACTGCAAATTCAAAATACTAGAAAAAATACCCTAAGTTATTTGAAACACCATTCTCAGACTGTTCAAATGCAACATACTGTATTGCAACACAGTAGTATGGGTCCGTGTGGTCCGTGTACCTGATTGTGTATTCGGGGAGTACTGCCATAGAACTATGGGTACTACGCATAGAACTATACAATAACGAGGGTAGTGCGGTGCTGAACGTCGTTACGTCATATGTAAACAACACAAGCCGCTCACAGAGATGATGCGGAACAATGTTGCAAATAAAAAATCGCATTAAATATTGCTCGTTGTCGATTGCTGTTACAAGGTTGCTATCATCTGCACCGATCAAGAACCCAATTGTCTTTTTGGACATTAAGGCTGATAGTGAACCCTTGGGGAGAATAATTATTGAGGTTGGCTAGTTGTTAGCTTCCCCAAAGCCCTTGATATCATCTGTCTTGTTAAAAGTTTGGCATTTTTACACGTTTGGACGGGGACTTGCATTTAGTGCTTGCTCAAGTTGTATACTGTATATCCACATGATTTGAACTGTATGCTTTATTTTACAGCTGAATGCAGAGGCAGTACCAAAAACTGCAGGTATTATTTAGGCCTGGCTAAGTAGGCTATATATTTTTGTTTTATTAATTATGTTTTATTGAGGTAACGAAGGCTTACATGTCAGAATTACAGAATGCACTTATTTAAATTTAAACGATGGATTTTTCATCAGAAAACTTCAGAGCACTGTGTACTGGAGAGCATGGTTTTGGATACAAGGGATCTGTGTTTCACAGAATAGTCCCTGAGTTTATGTGTCAGGTAAGGAGCCACTGCTGACATTATTGTTTCAAGACGGTGTGTAGCGTGAGTCTACTGATAAGCCTTGTGTTTCAGGGAGGAGATTTCACCAATCACAATGGGACAGGAGGGAAATCAATTTATGGAACTACATTTAAAGATGAGAACTTCAATCTTAAACACACCGGTCCAGGTATACATTCAGATTTGCTATGTTCACTCATCTGCAAAGTTACATTATATACTATCTTGATTATAAGTTATTAAAGAATTTGGTAATATTTTACAGAATATTTTTCAATAAGTCTGGTGTCAAATTGTAGAAGGGGACTACTATTACCTCAGACTATATTACATTTCTCCTATATACATTCATAAAATAGATGTTCACCTACGCTGATACTAACAACTGTGTGTACACTGTAGTGTGCTGTTTCTGTGTCTGTTATAGATTTGAATGGATCAGTGCTTCATTCATGCTATTGCATTTAAGTGTAGTTTACCATGTACTTCCACTAGATGGCAGTGCTTTGTTTACAATATTTTCAAGACTCTTTTACTTAGTAGATGTTACCCTACACAAGGAACATCATAACCAAAATAACAAAAATAATTTACTGCTGTTGTACTGTAAGCCAAATTGCACCTCAGGGACATTAACACTTTAATTGACTCTACTGTACATGGGTATGTGCTATAGTCATCCTCCCTAATGTAGGTTTGTTTGCTTGCTGTTTCCTGTAGGAGTCATTTCCATGGCAAATGCAGGGCCCGATACCAATGGGTCTCAGTTCTTCATTTGCACAATTAAAACTGAGTGGTAAATATTGTTATGTTCTAATCATAATTATTGTATGATTACATTTTAGCTTTTTGGTGGCTTATGTAGAATTACAGTATATACCATGGCAGTTGTTATGGCAGGGGTAGTACTGTTGAACGATATTCCCCACGTTGACCCATCCTCTATTATGCCTGTCTGTTCCCAGCCTGGATGGGAAACACGTTGTGTTTGGCCAGGTGATTGACGGCATGGGTGTCGTTTCCCTGATGGAATCCTTTGGTTTGCATGATGGCGGTGTGATCAAGAAAGTTGTCATCACAGACTGTGGAGAGGTCAAATGAAACAAACACACACACGCACACACAAACTCACATATGCAGACTCTCGAGGGCAGTGTTCACTTTGTTCTACACTATTCATGGGATGTCATAGATATTTTTTTCTTAATTAATAGTATTTCTACTGTTTCCAAGTTACTGAATGCTTGGTCGTATTTATAAACTTGTCAAACTTTATATTGCCCACACATTTCATTTAACTTGAAAGTGTAAAGGTAACTTGAACGTGAAAGGTAATTCTCTTGTTTATTATTGGCAGTGCTAAATAAATCACATTATACAAATTGTCCTTTGATGGCAATCTCTCCTTACAAGCTCTATGCTATTAAAGTTTCCTGGAAATGATCCAGCAGCTTTTTTAGACACTAGACCTCCAGCACAACTTCCTGTTCATCAGAACAGGATGTGACATCATACACGTTTGTTCCAATTTATATAGAACAATCAAGTGAATGTCAGTGGCTCATATGAGCTAGGTATTGGGCTACGCTGGCCGGATTAACTAATAGGAGATATGCATTAAGGTAGAATTGTGGCCCATAGTCTCTGCAGATGCTAAGAGCGCTGATGATTTCATCTGCCTAAAATAAAATAAAATATGACTGTAAAATCTTACAGATTGTGTGTATGGGTTGCACTCTTACCTTAGTACTTGTGAGATCTTTATTTGAAACCCAGTCGGTCTCAGGGGGTGAGGCCAGGATCTGTCTGAGAGCCAGTGACTGGGTGGTGGTCCTGCTTATCAAGTTAATACTTTATGAAAGTAAATAATGAAGCAACGTGAAAAAGCAGTTTTTGCTCCTAAATGAAACCATATGGGCGCTGACCTTACACCATTTTGTTTGAATTCTCCGATTACATTGTTGCCATAGAGACTTTGCAGTTCGCACTCTGTTTAAGCTAGACATGTTGTAACAAACTTGATATAATTTGGGTCTCCACCCTCTGGTTAACTTTTGGCTATTTGGAATGCATGTCCAATATTGTTCATGGAAACTTGGCAAGACAAGAGCTAGTGCTGCAGCCAACATTTAATACACATGCAAAACAATAACATCTTTACAATCGGTACAAGCTGGTGCATAATGCCCTTGCCAGCAGGCATCATATTTACATGTCGTCTTTCTACGGTTTTACAAATTAGGTACCGTCACTCATTTCTGCAGGGTGTCTTTTCGACACCTATAATAAGGTGTGCTTTAATGCCCCTACAGAGTCACCATATGTAAACTATGGAATACACCCTAATCAGAATCGATGTGCTCTGTATTATACAGTATATGTCTGCAGATGTGGCTGCTGTCACATCACAATGTACATTTTCTGGTGCATGTAAAAGTCTGGGGAGTGTCCAGTTAAACATGAAATGCAGTTGACTGAGAGCTCATGAATACCTCCCAGAATCTGTTCACGGAGTTGAGCAATGAGGCCCAAACAAATGAAACCACATAAACAAAGCATGTGTAATTCAATATGACTTTTATTCATTAAATTCCCAGCAGAGCATAGGAACTACAATTTTTTTTTTCTTCCCTTAAACTATTTCATAAGGCACATTTTGGAATGCCACTTTATGGACATCAAAACGAAAACTGTGGGCTACTTTCTACATTACATTTTCCAAATTTCCTTTAAACCCCAGCTGTCCAATTTAAAATATTACATTGTTGCAATATTGAATTGCAACTCTCAAATACACACATTAAAGAATACAAATATTCAATTTGACCACATAAGTGTTAACACATTACATTCACTATAATATGTGTATATGCTTTACATTATTTCATAACTAGCAAGTTGTTGAGAATGTTAAACAAAATATGTAGCCAAAGTTACTATGCAGAATTTAAATAAGAATACATTGCACAAAATATTTCATCCAAAATCAAACATGCACATGCAAACTCTAAATAGTTATTTTGTCACACACACTTTCTTAATAGAAGTACACACTCCCTAAACTACTAAAAACACCATAATATTTTAGAATAGTTCCTTTTCATTGCTGCTTTAAGCAAACTCACAGTTTAAAATGTGTTTATACAGTGGTGTGAGTAATGGTCACTAATTAAAATGAGGGATTCTGCATGTTAACATTGTAAAAATGGTATACAAAATGAATACATGCTACTGTATGAATGCCAATGTCAGTTCATAAACATAATTAGCTACATATAGCATTTTGATGACATTGTGGATTATTCAACAATTATAAATTCACAACATAAAACACAAAAACAAAATACAACGGCTTATAATTGAGAAAAGGGTATTAATTATGTACCAACTTTTTATAGTATTCTATGTAGACATAAATATCTTCTTCTTAATGTAACTTTGTTGCATATTCTATACAAAATGTGTTGTAAAAATATTTCCATAAATATTTCTGTAGGATAAGCCCTCAGAAAATTGTAAAACATCAAAGAGAATACTCCCAGCTTTGTTTATTTATCAACAATAGGCCCTTCTTAACATAAAAAACTTCAATATTGCATAACACTTAAAAAGAGCTACTTTTCCTTGAAAATAATGGCTATCGAATATATACATAAAAAAGTAATTTGCAAATATATTTGTTAGGGAGTTGCCTTTGCAAATTACTTACACATTTTCAACATCTATTACGTATTTCAAAATACACATCTCATTTATATAAAATAAAAATTTAGAACTGAAATTGTACTATAAAAGTCAAGTATATGTAATTCAAGACAACAACAACTTCTGATTGGGCAACTTAAATGGCTTCTTCATAAATAGCTCTGGGCAGACTCTAAAGACCCCTATGGTTGTCATACTTTAGAACCTATTACTCATTCATTATTTGATACAGCTATTTTTCCGGTCTTGTTTGACTTAGTTGAGCTACAAGGGCACTATTGGCAGTAATATCATCTCGCTACATAATACATTTTGATATGAAACATATGTTTTAAATAGATCATAAAGTAGAAAGTATATCAAATATTAATCCGACTTGTTAGGTTACCATCACACAAAGTAATACAAAGAAGGTAGTACAGTACTGAAAATGATTGTTCCCAACAAGGTATGGGTAAAATGAGAATCTATAATTCACTAATGTATCTGTTGAGCACTAATGCATATTCACATCCAGCAAGGCTTTTTTTCCGTTTTTCCATTGTAATTAAAATTAAAGTCATTTACTGTTGCTATTAAAATCTAATTAACATGTATACACATTAGTAGTTATGTGCTTTAATGTGATCTCTGCAGCCGAGATAAGGCTAACAGTCAGGTCCACAGTTTGTGCAAACCCTTTTGTTTTAAGGATTTACTAAACCATAACATCTTTGTTGATATTCCATGGCAACAGACCGCAGCTGGGATTGTTTAGGAAATGCTGGTTTAGGCCATGAATCCCACTAACAAAAATGTGTTGATGCAAACACCACCACACCAGTTTATTATGTTTCCAATAATGCAAGAATTGTATTGTTTTTCTGACATCATTCCCATACTGAATTTGAATACATCCTCTCCACAGCTACCACATACTGTAGCAACCACCTACACCTTATTTATGTCTGTTGCCAATGGTCACACAATTTTACTGCATGGTAAACAAGTCTTTCCAATCTATTACAGCATGAAATATAGTCACTCAGGTTTTGTCTGTCTAAAAATGTGTAACACAACAGAACAATTAAGTAGTAACAGTTTACAATGAAATGTCACAACCATATTGATTAAAGTGTAACTGCACCCCAGCTCTGAGCCTGACTCCACCTTTAAAGTGTAACTACACCCAAGCTCTGAGCCTGACTCCACCTTTAAAGTGTAACTGCACCCCAGCTCTGAGCCTGACTCCACCTTTAAAGTGTAACTGCTCCCCATCTCTGAGCCTGACTCCACCCATTGCACAACTTAGAAATAAGATGAAATGTAGTCAAGGATCTGAGTGTGAAGAGGGGAAGGGCTGAGATGGGGGCCCCAGTAACATCAATTGATCTTAAATTACACTAGAACGGACAAAATGTAGGGTCAGAAACAATACAGCAAGGACCTTGTGAGATTTGGATATTATGCATAGAGCCATAAAATCAAGATTTATATATAAAAAGGTATTTTGACAATATTACAAGTAACATATCAGTCCTGTTATTTAGTTCACAGCTCAAAAAAACAAAATTTAGGGTGCAGTTACTCTTTAAACAATCAATTCAGTTTGCAATATGGATTTATGTAATTGTAACAATTACATAAAAAGGTAAACAGCTGATAGGATTAAGGATACATATAAGTAGGCCACATCAAGACGCACATAAGTGTAACCTTCATAATCACTTACAATATACCTTTGATAGTCACTACATTATCCCCATATCACAGGTCAACATTGTTGTATTCAACCCAACTTTCTGTCAGCCATTCTGTATTCATTTTAATACTAATAGTTCACCTACCTCTTAACATTCTTTATTTATCCACTAATGGACTTCATCTGACGGGTGTAACCCCTTGAAAAAAAACCTGACATTAATAGGTACATTTTCTATATCTCCTTATAATTTTAGCTGTATTTGTCACGATCTAATCAGACATTTTGAAACATTTGAACAGTCTACAAACAAATTTCACAACATTCAGAACAGCTCAAGCAGAACATCAAAAAACAGACGATAGGTTAGCCTGCTTCTAATACACCATATGCCATGAATCCATCTGATTTTACAGAGACTGCTATTGCACTGCAGCCTTTAATCAACATTATGCCAATCTGCGTGTGAACTCATCAAAACACTCCAATGCAATCCACTGAAGGTAATCAAGGCTTTGTGTGACAATATAAATATTAAGGGAGTATAACTGAAAAGACAGCTGTTATTATGCGCAAAATCTAGATTAGTAGTTCCTACAGTAGTTTCTATAGACTTGTGGAAGCGGATAACGTAATATTGTGATATACGAGCGTACAAAAACGTATGTCCCTGTTAAAATCTTAATTGCACACTATAGATGAACAAGAGAATAAATAGGCCAAGTGTAGCTAGGGATGCATGGCACGGTATCCCTCAGTTAATTCACAGTTATAATAAGATGTGCTGTTGACCCTAACACGGCAAGATGTCCAAGGCCTCACACCATCATAGGAGGCCCTGGTTTAATGTTAAACACATTACCACATTTCACTTGGCAGGGAAAAGGAAGGCAGCTATCTGTAAACACAAAATCGACAAAACCCCAGGGTGAGGTAATCCATTATAAAGGTGGCACTCTTTTCAATGGTAAAAAAAAATGTTTTCCCTCTCTAGTACATTTATGCAAATATACATTGGGGTTACACATATAATTGCATTAATGGGTTTACTGTATGTGGTTCCTGTTCCTGCAAAAACTCCTTATTGACACTGACTCATTTACACTTACCCTGACTTTTTACTCCTATAAAGTACAATTTGTGAGTATGGTAGCAGTCACAGACCTGTGTTTGATTAATATTTCAAACTGGTTCTCCACATGGGGTGGCAAGAGGGATTATTTTTAGGAAGGGCAAGTCTAAGAGCTACTCTATATTGTTTGAGCATATTTGGGGTTTTAGCGGAGGGAACCACAGACGAGGATGTAGAAGTTTCTCTCAGGCGATAGCAGGGTTATTGCACACGACGGCAGTAGTAGCCCAGGACTTTGCATTTCTCACACAAGTGTTGGGGGTGCTCTTTACTCTGGTCAGAAACATCCAGGCCATCGGGTTTCTCTAAAGGGCGCTGAGAATAGAGACATGGGTGAGCTATATTGATAACTAGAGAATATTTATAGGCAGGTGACCTTGCACAAACAGATTAAGCCTGACGTCAGTTAGTTTACCCTGTTATGCTTATGGCTGTTTCAGGCACAATCATTAATAAGATGCAGTACTTATTTCAAAACAGGTGTGCTCTTTATAAAACGAATGGCAGAGATATGGCAAAGCACCATTAGCCATTATTAAAAATAAAAATAAATTATATATATATACAGTGTATATATATATATATATAATTGATTTTTTATTTTTATCAAACTCCCTTTACTGAGGGTCCTTTATAACTTTAATATCGATTATATTTCTTCATGTATAGACCTGCATGGAAAACATGGCAATATCTTTCCTGGAAACCACTCTGAAGCATATAGAATATCAAACCTGAACCAGGAGTGTTTATATTTAACAATCCCTTTATAATGTTTATATCTTATATCTTATCCATGCTTGGACAACACTGTTATCTCATCCAAGGTGTCAAACTAAAGAAAGCCAGGTTAGCATGTGCCATTACAAGGAGATAATTAATTCTTTAGCTTTTGAGTCAGCCAGGAGCTGTGGAGGGTTTACTGATAACTGCATCAAAACATTATGTTCCAGTAGAAAGTGTGTCATATAAAAAAGTTTAACTTAGAGTTGATTATTTCAAGAATTACTGAGATAATGTATGTTATTTAAAACCAGCAAACATTTGCTTCAGATTTAAACAACCTTCTTGCAAAGATATGAATTACAAAAGCAGACTGAATTAATTTTTACAAGTGCTTTTAGTGCTTTTAGTGAAGGAAGAGTCTCTGGAAAGTTGGGAGCCACGCTGGGATTCTGACATTGGGGTACGTGGGGTTTAGTAGTCCATTTCAAATGATGACACGAGGAAATATGTTAAGTGGTGACATTGCAAATGCATGGAATTTGCCTGCCCGTAGGTAGTTTAGCCACAATACACAGACAGACGACGTGAGATTTTCTCACCAGTTCAAACGTGGAACAAAGGGTTTTTGTGTGAGCGATACTGCTCTCTGAATTGTGTTATTTAGTTCTTGCTATGTGAAATACTGCAGTAAATTCCAGACGTGATAGCTATGCCAGATAAGAGAAGATGAATAAATATGTAATTCCTTTGATGAACAATGTATGGAACTCATGGAGCCAGCATGCCTAAACATAAGATGACATGTACAATACATTACATGTTGCTGTCTTCCCTACATGTGTCTTTTGGTTTAAAAATTAAGTTTGATAAGAAAAGACGATATGTCAAAGGATTATTCATTAGCTTTCTTCTCTCTTGCATATTTCTTATCTGTCAAAATATGTAAAAGTATAATATTTGGAATTAGAGCTGGCACTGAACACAGGCCTGATTTGGTTCTGGAAAGACACGCAAATGCAAAACTGATTTAGAGCAGCAGGGCATCCTCAAGGTTAAGCAACACTTTGAAGCAAAAACATGCTCCATTTGAGCTAGGTATATCTATGAGATAAAGGTCTCATATTAAAAGAATAATGACTTATTAATTGCTGTAGTACATGGTTAATGTTCTTAAACAAAGCAGTTGCCAGCCAAGAAAGCTGTCACTGATTTGTGTATTTTTTAATGAAAGAATCTGCAGCACAACAGAACAATAAGCAGCCAAGCAATCCACTAATGTGACCACATTACTCTTACAAAGTCTGGGCTCCATCAAATCTTGGTTGTACATTCTGCTATTAGAACAGCATGACTAATGTTTTTATAGTGCCTTGTGCAAATCCCCAAACTATAAAATACCTGCTGTATGCATTAAAAACCTTTGTCTGTGATATAGGCCTACATATTGCTGTTTTCATGATCAGGATTAATATTGTGTTCTTGGAAGACTATGTTCTGTTGCACTTTGCAAATTAGTTTGGATACCATCCATTCAAAAACGCAGAACATGTTGCAATCAGTGTTATAATAAAGTAATTTATGATGACATTAAGAGATGTCTGAATGAAATCATAATATCTGATTGGTTGAAGGTGGTCCAATCACCTGCTAATACTGTCGATAACAGCCTGCTAATACCTTTGACGGTTTTGAAATTAATTCTTCCTGACTGAATTTGGGGAGTGAAACCATGAGACCAAGAATGTCTCACAAGGCTAGATAGTACCTGCTTGTGTGGGTAGACATTGATGTGGCACTTGATACATTCTTGTCCCATGTTGGCCCAGGAGTTCCCACTCATCCACTTCCTCTTACACTTTGGACACTTATACTCTCCAAAGCATCTCTTCTTCCCCTGATAGGGTGTCAGCCCTTCTCCTTTGGGCCGGGCCTGGGTAGAGTAAGGCAGACATTCCTTAGAGTAGATGATACTGACAGAGATGGTTCCACATATGTTACAGTAAAGCTCCACTATGGTGGGAGAATATGTTATATTGTGTTCCTCATCCTCATACATGCTGACGTGGTATCATTCAGGGCATGGTCTCCTGCTTTAGCATCCCTTTGCCACCTGTAGTTGCTTTGTTGCTACAGTATGGACAAATGTAGTCTACTGTAGTTATGTAATCTGACGAAACGTAAAATTATGATTTGCAGCCACCCAGGCTGTTTTCACTGCCACTTTTTGCAGATTCACAGAGGCTGAGAGCTCTTAAACATCAGCCATATTTACTATAACTATCTAGAGTAGGGGAGCACATTATTGATCAAATGTGATATTGCGATATTGATCATGAAAATTGCAATATCGGTATTAATTTAGATATTTTTTAAACATAAGTAAAAACACAAAGGTTATGGGAAAATGCATCAAAATATATTCATAGCATATCACAACAACACATTTTCAGTCATATTGGACTGGTACAACAGCAGTAATGCCAAGCTACCAAGGAGGCATTCTATTTTGACACTTTTTCCTCTTCGATCTCTAATATGCCATTAGCTTACTTATCCACACATCTTACTCGTCTAATTCAAACACAACTAAGCCAAACAGCCACAGGACGCATCTCTCCACAAAATAAACTGAATATTGCACTTCCTGCAAAATCTTTTCGATATGATATTGCATAACGTGATATTGCGATATCGATACTGAGTCGATATATTGTGCACCCCTAACCTACAATATGCATATAGCCTGAAGTTTGCTTTGAAATTGGTTGAGAAATTACTTCCCGCTGCTGCTGAACACAAATGCTAAATTTGCTTTTGATGCAGATAAAAAGACCAGCGTATTAACGTATATATATTAGCGTATGTGGAACCATTCGTTAATAGGAAATATAGCCTACATGGAAAATGCTTTGGACCGTTAGCTGAGCAATAATAAAGGGGTTTGACAGCAGGGTGTGTCACTTTCAAATGCTTTTGTAACATGCAGTATATCTTAAACTTCATCATACAGCACACATTACATCATTCCTGCACACTACGTGGCTTTGTAATTGATGTGCATTTCCATTACAGCTGTGTTAAATAACTCCAATGATTCTCTTGGGTAAAATTATTAGGAACAGTGAGTCAGTTATGGTAAGGCACTCACAGGAGAACCATATTGTTGGGAGGGGACACTCCGATTAATCCATAGTGGCAATGGTATATTTGTATCATTGTCACAGTAACAGAAAGAGACAAATGATATGCCTTAAAACAAGTCAAAACAAATGTACTAATGATCTGTTCGTGTGTATTGGCCTGTCTTGGAGAAATCTGAAACTGTTGTTGAAGGAAAATATCGAACTAACAGTTAAGAGGAAAACCATATCCTCTCGCACAGATTAGCTGTTTATTGTGTCAGTTTACTCTGGCGATAGCTTGAATGCCCGCAGTACATTAGACAACACAATAGCAGCGCTCTCTCTCTTCTCCAAGTGAAATAAGACCCGTCGCAGTCCTGATTTCCCTGCAGGGGCAGCGATTGTTTTCATAATCCCCTTTCCATTGGCTCCAGATTGTTTTGGATGTTGAGGGGAAAGAGGGGGTTACAAGGTAGAATGCGTACCCCTTTGCGTTTTTCTTATTTTCTTCTACCCTGTGTGTGTGTGTGTGTGTGTGTGTGATGTAAACGTTAATCAGCTTCATCTGGCTCTGTCCGGACACATGCCAGCTCTTTGCATCACCACCGGAGAGCCAACGTTAAGTATGACCGGCTGTGCTGCAATCCAACATGACCTCAACCCCACTGTCAACATACTGCAGCGTCTCCAACTGTCTCACACACACACACACACACACACGTTGGAAACTCTGACTCGCACCAGCCTATACTGTATGTGCTAATGGGCCTTTTGACAACATTTCATTGGATGCTCTCCTGCTAGATGATCTGAGCTGCAGGTTGATCAACTGTAACGGTTGCCATGTTCACTCTTTGGCAGTGAACAAGGTGACATTTACACACTGCTGCAAAACACTCCAGTGAAACGACAAACGTAATGGAGCCACGTCTCTACAGTCACAGTGTTCTGAAAAGAGTCAAGGAACAGAGGAAGAAGGGCAGCTGTAACCGTTGCTATTTTCACTGTTTGGTCTAAATGCTGAGATACATTCTGACTGCTGTGTTGACATGTACTCCCATTGCAGCCAATTAAATCATTAAAAGGTTTTCTTTTTATCGCATTGGCAGTTCACATCTTAGAATCATTTACGCCCATCGTAGTGGTCAAATCAGTACATGTAAAACCCAGAATGTGATGATGTTTAGCTACAAACATGTCTGCAACATAAAAACAAACCCACTCCCCGGACAGCATTGCCAAATGTCAGCAGGATCGTAAAGCATACTTTCTCCCCGGGTCCATGCTGGGCCTGGCCTTGGCCTCTTGGACGCACATCACGCTCTGTCTCCATTTGAGAGCTTGCAGATCTGTCAGGATATCTTTACAACCACTTTCTGAATACTAGTGTTCAACATACTGTTCTATTCATGTGTAGACAGCAAGTGTATTATTCAACCCCACGTTTGAAATAGTTCAACCTCTTCTGTATACAATACATAAACACGTATATAAGATGTGAAGTAATATATTAATGTTACATTTTGATTGTTAAAGTCCGTACAACTGAAAGTTAATGTTAGTCAAAATACTGTACAAAAGTATTAGGTGAAGTGGTGAAAACTTATGGTTATGTTACTAGTACCTACCCTTTAATGCCATTTACAAAACATGGCAGCTATGCCAACAACCCTCTCTTCATCTGAGAGGCTTTTCTTTCTAAAGTTGTAAACGTTGCAGGCATTGTTGGCACTGGACATTCCAGTGGCCACCCAAAAGAATGAGACATGATTGTCACATCTGTTCACCGCAGCCAGCAAGAGCAGGCTGTAAAGAGAGTGGTTGTTCACCGTGCGTGTGTGTGTGTGTGTGTGTGTGTGTGTGTGTGTGCATGTGGACTGAGGCAAGACCAGTCAGTGACTGATGGAGAAACTATGTCTTTCCGTTGTCATTTGTGTAATAGATCAACAACACACCAAAACTCTCTGCTTTCTTGGTATAAACACGAGCATGACTGTTTTAGTTAGGACTGATTTCCCAGAACGTGACATTTACAAACCGCTACGAAACACTATGTTGAAACGACAACTGTAGCGGAGCCACGTCTCTACAGTCACACAACATTCTCAAGATTAGTCTTCACAAGGAATAGCAGGGGAAAGGGGTTTCCATCCCATTGTCATGGCTGAATGCAGGCTGTATAGGGACATATCTGACCCATCTAGACTGGTTTCTAGGTGTCTGGCTAGTGGAGGAGGAGGAGGTTGTGTATGTGGTTGCCGTGCTGGTAGGTGTCTGGTTGATGTTTGCCCTCTCACTTTGACTTGAACTGAGTCAATGTTTGTTTATGTCGCTGGGGCCAGAGCCCAGGGTGTTGAGATAAGGGTCAGTGTAGTAGAGGTTGGACAGCATCAATAAGGGAGGTATGGAGGAACGTACTGTAACCAGAGTGTGCAGACCACTTCCTGTACATACATGGAGAGCTCTGGGAACACAATGTTGGCAACACGTGCACAACATATAATGTAATTTTATGTGATATTATATATGCTGGTAAATAGTAGACACAGGCAAACAAACAGGCAAAAACATACTGTTCCTTGCTATCTCTCACTGTTGTGATATTGTACAGATGCTCAGACACACGCAGACACTCGTGCTCGTGCGCAAAGCACACAGCGAATTCCGCAGGCCCCATGTTTTTCATACACTCCTGAGGCACAACTGGAAAGTCTCACAAACGGTTTCCAGCCCTGCTACAAGGACACAGAGCATTCCACTGCTTACATCACAGGATTAATGAGCCCACGTTATTGTATAAACCAGAATAAACAGGACTGAGACAGACAGACAGGGGCGGACAGACGGAAAATACGTAATTTGGTGGAACAGAAAAATATGCAGAGTAACAGGAAGGTTTATTCACGAATAAGAGCTACACGATCATCTATTACCCAAAGTTAGCAGTTGAGACCTAGAATCGTATAGAGTCCAATAATCAATCTCTGTCCCTCTCTCTCTCTCTCTCTCTCTCTCTCCCTCTCTCCCTCTCCCTCTCTCTCACATATACAGTGCACAAATACCACAAGTCTACAGTCATCGGAGCCAGCTGGGGGGAGACCCTTGAATGTTGGGTGAAGGAGGGAGGTTGGAGAGAAGGATGGAGAAATAGAGGGAGAGGTGGAGGAAACCTAAATCCATAGCAGATGGCCCCCATAGGGGCTTAACACAAGAGAAACAGAGAGCCACCATAACATTGCTCTGATTTCAATTAGGCCACGCAATTCAACAAGCTAGTCAGGGGGTGGGGTTGTGGGGGTGATTAAACACTGCTTACTGGAGCTGTAGAGACAGAGCGCAACGCGTCATACTCTGAAAACCACACCCACCAGGGGTGCGGTTTTCAAACTGCATTGGAAACTGCGCCTGTGTAGACACAAACGGCACCACAGTACGCCAAATGCTTTGCCTATTCCTTACTTCACCATGCTTAATTAAGGATTATTCAATATAACTATAACTATATAACTATGTCAACCAGTTTGCCTCAAGAGACCATCCTTCAGTTTAGATTGTTACATTTCGGCGTGAGAATCAGTCTGGAAATCCTCGGAATCATTGTCTCCGAGTAGCACCTGAACTTTCCAATCAGCGTTGTGTTGATAGCTATATGGGCGTGGTTTAGGTGTGCCGACAGCGAAAACAACCAGATGGTTCATCCAATCAACTGCCAAGTATTTTCTTGAAAGTACCTGTCATTCACAATCAGTTTCAATGTACGGCTCCCCAGATGGACTTGTGACAACAATTCCTCTGGCATGTCAGGTTATCAACCAGTCACCACACGTAGGCATATTGAGTATCAGGATGACACAGATATCCCATTTTTGCCTGACAATGCCTGTATGTGAATTTTAACCTAGATTTTTTGGTTCGGCATGTCAGGCAAGGCAACTAAGTTCTGGGTTCTTTACCTTGTGGGTAGTGCATCTTGTCACACAACAGCTTTAAGGTAGGCTTGACATTTTGGTAAAAGTCATATATTACGCTTGCTTATCTTAACGCAATGCAAAGTTAATTGAGAGATGTTTTTTCCCCGATGTGGGCGGGACTTATGTGCACTCTGTCTCTATGGCGACGACTCGCGAGTATAGTACAATGGATCAGTGATTATCATGATGAGATGGGGACCGTTATACAGTAGTGGGTGTTCATGCTTTGTTGGGGAAAAAGGGAAAATATTTCGAATATTTGATTTCCCATCATTAAGGAATGTGAGACATAAGTGTAGAATATGCTGTATAATTTCCAGAACCATATACAAGTGTAGACAATACAGTGTACCTAGTCAAATCTCATCATTGAAGGCATTCTGGGTAACTATTACAGCTGAATTGATTAGAAGTGTTGTGCTTATTCTTCTCGCTCGTATTTGAACATTGCAGTCGTAAAGGTTTTGTCTCTCTAGCTCTTCAACTTGCATTCAGTCTCAGAAACCTCTGGTTGAAATCTCTCCAGTGTCAAAGTGTAGAAAAGCCTTTCATTGACCACTCGAAAGACACTGACTGAAGTTTGAAGGTGATTTTATGTTCTCTTCTAAGGCCACGTGACAGACACCACCAGACTATCTGCTTTCAAACACTAGCCCAACACATGAACCCTAATCTACTGTCTCCAAGCACACGATAAACTCTAGTTTAATATTGGACATCCCTTCCAAATCTAAAGGGCATAGTTGTACTGACCACTATGCAATTATAGATATATATCATGGTAAATGGACTGCATTTATATAGCGCTTTTCTAACCTTACAGCCACTCAAAGCGCTTTACAGAATTGCCTCACAC
>JAOEGT010000007.1:2222189-2244561 GCA_025447795.1 Speoplatyrhinus poulsoni | reverse complement strand
TTTCAACATGTGGGTTTATATGGAGACAGTAGGGATTAATGGGAAAACATGCATGCATAATGTGAAAAAACAAATACATACCCAACGAACGAATACCCGAATAATTTAATATTTGGGGCCAGCCCTAGTGCACACATATAACCAAACACCAGCCTTAACCAGAACAACACACATACAGCTTTAGGGCCCCCTGTGATATAACATGCTAACCACATATGCGTTTGTGTGGTTTAATGCCATGGTTAACAACACATCCCTGAAGGGGACCGGACACCCATTGATGGCTTGTCTAAGGATTAATTTAATTACCTGGAATATAATGGGGGAAAACACAACTGCAAAATGAAACGACCCAATAATATATGTATATATGGTGGCTCTGAGTCTTCTGTTTATCATTTTTGCTGTCCAAACATACCTTTGTAATGCATTGAGGGTCTTACAGACAGAACAATATAGGTCTGCCTTCCTGACCTCTCTGTCTAGCAAATTCTGCACACACAATGGCCGCCTTAATTACCATCCTCCATTTCCCTAATAGTAAGCATTCAGAAGCGGTCTCTCTCCCTAAGGTGCCCATTCAAACGCAACACAAAGCCAACAGTGTCAGCCCCTGATCTCTTTGACACCAAACCCAGTCCTGTGCCAGTGCTCACAGCTTCACAGTGTCTCTATCTGTCAAAACGACGCCCGTCTTGTCTGCCGTTCAGTCAGATATCACATTGGAATCTCTGCATGTCAGATACAGTATACTGTATGTGGTGAACCGGCGTGGCTTCATTTTACAACTGAAAATAAACGTGAGAGAAAGCTCAAATCTGAGTGTAAAATTTGGGGATTCCTCTAAATGCAGAGAAAAGATGATCCCAATAACTTAGTAACGTAATTGCTGAGAAGCAGGATTATTGTAATTCATTATGAATTCACAATGCATTGTGATACTGTACTACTGTATCACTTGTAACTTGTAACAGGACATAATGCTTTTAGTCTCTGACCTTTAACCCTTTGTTTCCTCCCTCTCCATTGGTGTGTTTCTCTAGTGTGCACTAACCTATCCTGTGTCTCATGTCATACCTTCCAGTGTACCACAATGACAGCAGACTTTAGTGTGTCTTCAGACTGCAGAGCCTGTAATTTATATATTGCTTCCCATATTGTGTGAAGACAGGAAACAAGGGTAATACAATGCAGGAGAGAGAATAAACGTGACACATTACAACTTAACCTCTTGTAAAACCAACGATGACCTTGTTTCTTTCTCTCTTGCTTCTGACGCTGACTTACATAAGGCCTTGTGGGGAGCAACTGAACCCATGGGTTATATTACTGTTTATTTTCTTTTATTAACTACTGCCAAAATCCTTTAATACAAGCTCAGCAGTTTGGCTGGATATGGGGAACCGGCAGACAAGAAACTCATATCTCCCAATTAAATGAATGGAAGGAATAATTTCCCAAAGTTAATAATGTAATGTATTTATGTGAATAACTACTGATATCTTTATTTCTATCTTATCTTTATTATTAGTGCAGAACATAAAAACTTATTGAGAATATTGAGTCATGGTTACCAAAACAGGAAATGGATTAACTGTTGTCTCAGCACAAAAAAACACTGAGGAAGAATGGGATTCCTGTCCAGAACAAAACACAGGTGTCAGGAAACCTTTCTTTTATCATTTCTTAAACTTTAATTTATTTTTGGGAGTGCATTCTGTCCTTCTGCACTATACGCCCTGGAAGAAGTTACAGCCACCCTGATTCAGGAAAACAAACAGAACTGATACTGTGTTAATACCGAAGCACTTAAAATACCAAAAATATACTAGCAGGTCTGTTTGAATTGACCAGAGGTCACAGTTAATGGCGGGGGTAAAAATGTAGAGCATTCCATAAGACACCTTATGAAGTGTGACAGGGGTGTTGCCAGGCAGTTTATCAAACATGGACGTCATAGTGAACGTAGGAGAGAGCGAGTAATAGATACAGAGGGAGAAACAGAGAGAGAAAGAGATATAGGTCGAGTGATAGAGAGAAAGACCAAAAAGCTAATGCCAACTGCTTTGTATACATAAACACAACATGAAACGCCTGGTGGCGGTATGGAATGTTCATATTATCAGTACATTCATTGTATATAAAAGAGGTTGTGAAATGGTCAACGTATATACACACATACACACACACACACACACATATATATATACACTACATATAATGTACCTATAGCTATATTTGGAGCTGTAGTCATATAATATAAATGAACATCTGTTCTTCTCATCTCAGGGCCATAAACATGTCATGGAGCATTATGTACTAGGTTGCACCACATTCGAATTAACATTGACCTTGTAATTAAGGGTTATCAATCAATTTTTGACAACTTTTCCAAAACAAGTTTTTGCGAAACAGGCCCTGAATTGGAATGAAGGAAATACATTGGGATTTCATAAAATGTAGACTGAGATTATTTCAGAGAAAAACATTTTAACTAGACATTGTAAAAGCTTTAAGATAGCATGTAATAATACGGTTATAATTAATGAGTCTTAGACAATGTCTCCACACATTGTAAAGTTATACTGTAGGTAGGCCTGGACGATATGGCAAAAATGTATATCACGATAAATTTCAAAATTTCGGTAGATACGATATAATTCCCATATAGATATGAACAATATAAGCCTCAGAAAAACTGCTTAAAACACATACAACGAAGTACGTCTGAAAAATGCATTTGCCAAATCTATGAAATCTCCTAGAAAACTCTATTTCAGAAATAAAAAAAGGTACAAATAAATTTTCACCTTTTAGCCTTCATACAAACAAGAAATGTGAAATCACACTCAAAATAAATAAACAAAACTCTCAACTGTGTCTTTCTGTTAGTACATAATTTACCTATAATTAATGAATGCTATATTTATGTTCACCAGAAGGGGTCAGTAGAGGTTGTGACTGGCTCTGGAAGATCTCATGAATTAGACACGTTAGCGGAGGAAGATGTCATAATACGTAATATTAAGCCTTTCTGTTACATTTGCTGTTAGGTGAGAGAGTTAATTAAATTGTCTGGCATAAATAAACAGCCTACTGTTTCGCAATGGCTGTGTGTCTAATGCAAGTCATCAATGCATGTAGTTCGCCTTGAATACAACTGACTTCTGCGCCCATCATTAAGCTTATCGAAATACCTGAAATAGGTTTAAAAATCACATCATCTTTATTGAAAAGAAATTATATCGTGATATATAGATATTGAATTATTGTGTTACCTGTTAGTAACTTGTAACTGCAGCTAACCCCTAACTGGTCCAGAAGTAGATTACATTAGCATCCTAGCATTGTTTTTGTAGCAAAAATACAACTATCTGCAAATAATATTATACACATATTATATACAATATGTGTTTAGTAAAACATAGAAATACATTTAAAAAACACAGCAATACTAAAAATTGTAACAACTAACAATTGTGTTTTATTTTTTTCTTTGCTTTATTGTATTTGTAAAGCATTTTGCATTGCCACTAGGTGCTAAACTGTAAGGCTGCATTGCCTGGACTTGACTTACATGTTACAATTTCTCTTCCTTTATTTTATTTTTTTAGTTTCGTTTATTTAGTTCTAGGTGTCTGGCATATTATTACGTTATCGTTCCTATCATTCAGTTACACTACAGTATAATTATGTAGGTATAGTATGCATGCATGAAGACTTAACACAAGCTTTTGTGGGTATTTTTAATTCAAATAAATTCAGGGTCCAGAATCTGAATAATTTTCAGATACACAAGCTCCAGGATGGAGTGTGTGCCCACAGTGAGTCAACTGTTTGTTTCCCCAACAGGGAAGTACACACAATCAACAGTGGTGTAACAGTGACATAATAAATAAAACTCCATATTCAACTGCATGCATTGTGTATTTGACCAGGCAGGATATACCTCTACACATAAAACAACTAATTGAACCATTAAAACAAAGTGCACAATTATCTCAGCATGACCAGTGTAAACAAATGTATAGACAATGAAAATGTGAGAAATTTAACTAATGTTTTATACTATACATGTAGCCTCTCTGCAGTATACAACGTGGTTTGCAATAGTGGCAGCCAGGCAGTAATAAGTCATTACGTTTATCACCACAACCAAAGGAAAAACAAACACTCCGACAAGTAACACATTACTGAGCTCAACGTTCCATTTGCTTGTGGTGTAAAGAGCCCCTCATTTTATAGCTACAGCCTCAAGTCGCCATGTTGACACTGTTATGGGAGATTACATTCACCATTTGTCACAATGGACGGACAGCCTGCTGGACATAACACCTCTTAACAAGCAAGGCATCAGTCCTATGTTTCCTGACCTAAAATATAGGCATATGGTCCTGATCAGATAAACACCCAATGTGCAAACAGGGGTACTGCCTGCTTAAGTCACATGGACCATGATGATAGCTTGACCAACTGAGTAGAAAGAGTGGATATGTGAGAACTAACACTCAGTAAAACACAGCGTCCATTTGCAAAGATCAAGATCTTTTTTGTTATTCTAACAGAGCATCCTCGAAAAGACTGAAGGGTATATCAGATAAAACTCTATTAAAAAACTGTATTTTTCTGAGGAAGGCACACAAGAGATTCAGGCTATGTTGTCAAAGCACCGAAGCACCCACAGAATGCCAGTCCCTATTCTCAGAAGCAATAGCATCTACAGGGATGATTTAGGGGAAAAAATTGTAATAGGGGCTGTATATAGTCATACACATTCCACTTCCATGATAACCATTTGAACAAAGGGTGAATTCTCTCTGCAAGATAAAGATGTCTCTGTGTGTGAATCAATGGGCTTCATGTGTTTCTGTCAGCCATGATCACACATCTCCTCTTATTCGCTGCATATGAACAAGAACATGTCCTAAAATACATCTTCAAGGAGTGACATGGCAGACGATTGGCTACGGTCCAAATATGATATCACGCACCTGGGGCTAAATCTGAGTGACTTGTTTACACAATATTTGTTTCAGAGAGGACTTTTGGCTAAAAGACACGTTAGACAGTTTTAAACACTTGCCCAAGCGTTTCATGTCTGTTTATAAAACAAAATTGAGCACACAAACATTTTATGATACTTTGTAAAACCAGTAAATCACATGAACGCTCAACTTCCTTCGTTTGGTTCAGACCCACCCCCCCCCTCTCCAAATGATCACAAATACGCTACATTTTCACTACTTCCCAATGACTGCATGAATGCGTGAATGCATTTGAATGAGTCCTCTATCTAGTGTATAGTATGGCGCTAAAAGGCACAGGAGCTGTAAAAAGCACAAGCCTCACTGTCTCCATTTAAAAATGTCTGCAGTGCCTCAGAAGCAAATGATGGGCATGAAAATAGAATTGCTATTGGAGGACTGAACTTTGGCCATGCATGTGGTTTACTTGCTTCTTCTGTGGGGACCAGTTTTGGGCAGTAACTAGTTACTAGTAACTAGTTACTATAATATTATTTCTTATTTTCATAATGGTAATAATATTACAATTATTAATCCAAGTAACTAATATTAGAATATTATTTCTGGTCCTAGCAAACTTAGGCTAATTCAATCAACCTGTCCAATCATCTGGTTTGAGAGGCTGCAATGTTTTCACTTTGGCTGATTTTTGACTCCTAAGGTTCATTATTGTTCCAATAAAGAGGATTCAATTATATATTATTATTTTACAGAAGGGGTGAGGCAGGGTAGTGATTGTGAAAGTAATATAGCAATGTAGCTAACATAACTAATTACTTTTAATACCCAGTAATAAGTAAAGTACTGTCATTACTTTTTGAAGGAGTAATAAGTAATTAGTAACTTACTACTATTAGTAAAGTAAATTGCCCAACAGTGTAGGGGACATTAAGAGAATGCAGCATGTCTACCAACGGGTCATGGTAGGTGACTTAGCTCCAGTATAGACGCACACACACAAACGCACACACACACACACACACACACACACAATCTCCCACATTCACTGCAAATCTGTTTTCCATAAATTTTTATTTCTTTCTGTCAATGGATCATTCTGAATACTGTAGATCAGACGCGGGGTTAAGAGACCATAGAGCAGAACTAAATGCGGTGGGCAGTGGAAGTTATCTTGGTAGGGGGCCAAAATGTAGCAGTGAAGAGGCATTCTCCTCATACCTTTGGGAGTGACCGCATTTTCAGAATATAACATGTTTACCTAACAGCTCTGTCTATCAGCTTATATAAAAGCTGCAACTAGCATTTAGAAGATTTACAAGATTTACAAGATCACTTTACATTTACGGCATTTGGCAGTAATTGTAAACTATAAGCTTTAACAGAAAATAATACGTTTTAACAGGAACACTCAATCTATTTTTATTGATAAGATTAACCTTCCCCAATAATATATTATGTAAGACTAATAAGAAATTATAACTTTAAACAATATCTTATAGACCAATGAAGGAGAATGGAGAAAACGAATAGGAAGAAAACTATATGATATAGAAGCCCAGCGAGAGCGCTAAATAACTGAGGCGGCATTACACTGTGTAGGTGTAGAGACCGTCTGGGGATTGCTGCATTTTTTGTTTCCGCTGGCAGTTTAACGAACAGCTGAAATATAAACCAGACGAGAACTGAGTGTGATTTGAGTTACGGCCCTGGATTCTACTAGCTGTCCAGATATTGACTGACTTGCCATAACAATGTTGCCCTGAAGATCTCCAGGTCAAAAGTTCAAGTACACACTGTTAACAAATATAATACAGATTTACCATTCCAAAAAAGCACATTATTTTGACTACATACAGTATTACTCAATTCACCATCTAAGGTTAAAAACATTTGAACAATATCATTTGATTAAGGCTAGCATCATCAACTCTAAACGTGCAAAAGCTAGAAAAGAAAAAAGTCTAAAATGTTACATGGTATATTATAAAGCACCCCTAAAATTCCCATTGCAGTTGTCAATATATGATCTAATCCCCACACATTAAGGTTTGGAGCTGCGGGAGATATCAGTGGACAGGTCTTACAGACTCCTGAGACCAGTAATCATCTGTCATAAAGGGAGTCGAAGCATTTTAATCTCACATCTGCTCTTCATTATTAAGCCCTTGCAACAAAGAATCAGGGCTGGGTTGGTCTACTGCACCTCAACCAGAGAATTAGGGCAGATAGAATATAGATTTACTGTATCATTAGTAACCTATGGAAAAAGAAAACAACTTTGTATTTAAAAAGAATTCTGAAGCAAAATCATCTTGTGTTCCTTTCATGAAATCAAATCACAGAGAAACCTTTTCTTCACAAAAGGCTCAACGTCAAAATACCCCTTAAAAAGCCAGTATTTAAAACCCACCCCAGTCATTTTGTTGCCCTACCCCTTCCTTAATATCCTTTGTAAACTTCTCAATATGGCATTTCTATTGCTATGGCAACAGTCCACGTGTTTATGACTCATATATTATATAAGCGTTATATTTTCTTACAAATGTAGTTAAATACACTTCCATGACACTGCTGCATCTGCATGTATGTACAAATATACTAGATACAGTCCTTAGCCTATACAGTACCAGGTCAAACCCTGTGAACTCCAATGAAAATCCCCGGGCTGAGCTAAAAACTAATGCTAGACTCGACCAGCTATTCTTCTTGTTGCCTGCACTGGTAGGTCTGCTGAACTCATTCCTAGGACAGCTTAGAGACCACTGGTTAGATGCCAGCATGCTTGTGACCACACAGCTGGAGCTAGATGGTGGTTTACTCTGGTTGCGCTTATTTGCCACATTCAACTACATCATAAAAACAGATTTAACAACAGACTATGTCCTATTGTACATTTAAAAACAGAATAAATTAATCCAATAACTGCTGAAATGGGAAAAATTTGGCAAACCATGGAACACTGTCCATCTTCGCTTTTCTACTATAAAAACACAATAAGTTGTAGTCTACAGTAAATATTATTATATATTATTTAAGTACAGTTTCATGTGATACAATATGGTGACCAGTGCCATCGCTATAAACACACACAAACACATGCACATACCATAGGGTAGTGTACAGCATATACTATATATATACAGTATACACACACACAAACACACACGCACACACACAACAACAGAAGACAGAGGCCTGCCTGTTTAACAACTAGGTCAGGCCAATGAGTGAGAGAGAGAGAGAGAGAGAGAGAGAGAGAGAGAGAGAGAGAGAGACAGAGGATAGAGATTGGCTTGTTTACCAGTGAGCGGTTTAAAGTATATGGATGACTTTGAATATTATACATACAATAAACTGACATACTGTATACAGCAATGATAATATACTGTATGATTCTTCAACCATGTTGTATATGACTAAATATACAATTGGAACTCATTTAAACCTGAAAGGAAATGAATGTTATTTGTGTACTGTATTTCATACAGTAACAGTTGTCTCACCTGAGGACAGTCTTTGATGTAATGACCCTTGTTAAAGCACAGATGGCACAAGTAGTTGGGTGGGGGTCTTTTGCTGGGCTTTCTTGGCTCTGAAGAAAGGGAAAGGTCGGAGAAATGGTCCGTCAGGGAACTGAGTCCATCCACAATGTTGTTGAGGGAGCCGTAGGGTGACACATTCTTATATACGTTGTTGTTTAAGGCCTACAAAATAGACACACATTGAAAGTCATTGGAGTATTTTTACATGTTGGGCTTAAGACTCTATAAAATGCCCCTACATTTCTGTTTAAGATAATACGGTATATACATTTAATAATCAAGTTCTTCTGACTCTTTCTGTCCTATTTCTCTTGCCACCACCCTCCAAACAAAAGAGGAAATAAACCCTCCAAGATTTCACTCATTAAATTCAGAGCATCTGGCCAGAGGCCCAGTTGTGCTCATGTGCTGGAAAAGTGCTATGTCCAAAGAGAAAGGCAGGACTATAGAGGATGACTCATGAAGGGAGGCAGATTCACAGCCAGCCTGTGGGACAACAGCCTTGTCACCATGCGTCGTTGGAGGTAAACTAGCCATGGTCGTATTGGTAGTCGTCTCCAGGCCACAGTGAAAAGTGTTGCGTGTCATGGCTCCAGTGAATTCATACAAGATGCCCTCTGAATATTAACAACCGGATAGAATTCCCATTTGTTCAAATAGACGCTAAAAAGAGTGACTAACTGCCTTCTATGTGTTTAGACTAAAGTAATACATTATCTTGTGCAGAAGACTGTACATTAATGTTCAAAGTGCACTTATATTTCCTCTTTTATTAAAACCATAGCTACTTGTAAGTGTGTGTTTCTTGCACAACGGTCACATGAATAAAAAAACAATATCTTAAATAAATGAGATTATCTCAGCACACTCAAATGTGTGAGCTGTCTTCATCATCGCCAAGATCAATGTGCCACCTTGGGACACTGTTATTGCTGATGTTGATGAATTACATAGGAACCTTACAGCTGTAATCTGCAATGTTTGAGTATTTATGTAACAAATCTATATATCCTTCTGCTATCAGGTTCCAGCTCTAAAGCTTGTGTTCATTTATTAGATCTATCAACATAGATCTAGCATGTGTGCTTGCCTGTATTTCCTGGGTCATTTATCTTATTGCATTGCAGAATATCACCACACCATGCATTTTATTATGCATTATAGTGTTATTCTGCCACTCCATTGCAGAGAAATAAGGAAAGTTCTAACAATGATTAAGAGACGGGCTGGTTTTGTTTATAGTCCACTTTCAGATGTTTACTAGCTTCAACCCAAAAGAAACAGAGGATGTTGTGCCAAATGCCAAGAGAACACCGTTAGCTGTCTGTATCACACACAGTTTAGTTGTGTGCGTGAGCAATTGGTGCATTTTAGTTGACTTTCAATTAGATAATCACAATGGAAAGGAATTAGAAGAAAAAAATACACATAATATTAATATAATAATAATATACAATCTAATAATTCCTAAAACTATTCCCTGCCAACCATCTTTCTAGGATCAAAAAAGGTACAGTGTGTGGGTTGTCTCTTTGAACGGACTGTGATCTATGACAGTGAAAACAACTAGGCCCTATATGTTACTCATCACTTGATCAAATCTCAAGAGAGGTTTGTTTAACTTGGTGCTGAATCAGTTACAGCTTCCTCCTCAAGGTAACTGATTCCAGACTTTCAGAGTTGCTTTAGTTTGAAACACTTTGTAGTCAAGGGGATTGTATTGCATTACACAATGGCTCTCAATGTATACCATAGTGAGCAGAGGTGTTTTCAGCAGCCTGGTTCAACTCAAAAGCATCTATGATTACGTGCATCTATAATACATGACTACTAGGGAATATGCACTGCAGTATACCAAACTTCCTCTCCTTTTGCCACGTTACCCCATAGAGTTGGATTTAGTGTAATGGCAAATTACCCCATGGCATGGAAATATCAGTTTTACATACATCAAATCATAAGTTCCAAATAGAAACTATGTGAGCAAACATAGGTTGTTTTGGACAAACCTCTACTGAAAAGCTCTAAGATGGCATATCAACCACACAGTATAGCGAAAGTAAGCAGATCTCAGCTCCCTTTAATTATACAAGCTCATGTATTGTTTCCAAGTAGCTAGGCAGATTGAACACTTATGCATTTAAAACCTATAGTTAATTTGAATGCTGACCTCACGCTGCGTCACATCACACTGGGCTGAGCTCAGATTCATCTATGTCTATGGCCTGAATGGTCTGCATGATCACTTAGATTAGAAGAACATGGAATGGGATAGTATAAAGGCTAAAGACACGTAATACTATAGCCTATAGAAACAGTATAGTTACAACAAACTCTTCTAAACATGCATAGACTTTACAATATTTACTTTAATCTAAATTTGAATATATTATATTATATATATAATTTCTAGATTATAAAAAAACATGATGATTAACCAAAACTGAATGGTTAAACTTATATTATATAAACTATAGCTATCTACACCATATGAGAAATATCATGGCTGTGTAGATACCAAAATATAGTTAATGCTGTACACTCCCAAAAATGTTCTGAACAAACATCCAAATACTAGGCCCGATACATTTCAACTGTCCCACTGCTATTTCAGATTTGAATAAAATCCTACCAAAATACATTATTCCAATAAACAGCGCGTGCATCATGTTATCTTTCACCTCATTCCTCTGAAGCTGAAAGAAGTTGTTGAGATAGTTTGAGTTCAAAGAAGAGCTCAAGTCTGCCGCGGGAGTCTTACTGAAATTAAGATCCGAGTGGGAAGAGTTTGGTTCGGGTCTAAATGCGTCAAAAGCGCTGGTTTGGTGGGTGTCTTGTAAGGAGAGATAAACCCAGTTGAGAAGTTGTGCAGGCTGGTACACGGAGGCACTCGTGTCTATAGCAGACAACAAGCTCATCTTTCATATGGGATAAACTGGCTGTTCCACGGCAGATTCTTGGATTGGCCTCAAATCGCCGATTTTGTCTTTTCCTCTCCCTACCCGGCAAAGGCTATAGCTCTATGTTCTTCCCCGCACAAACCTTATCCTCCTCGCGCCGGGAGCCTAGTCCCACTTTAGTGTTACGCAAAAGTCATCGCTCTAACATGTCAGTATAAAAAGTTTTCACCCGCACCCCATGAGCCGTTATCTCCCTTTATTTCTTTGGGCAGCTAGAGACTCATTGAATATGTAATAAAGACGTCTGCGCGTCATGGCAGACGCTGGCAAATGAGCTTTTGGTAATATGAATAGTAGATTAATTTAACATTATGTAAGGCTATTGGCTAATCTGTCACGTCATTAGCATACTTGTTAAATGAATGCTTCTATAGCCTAACAACTGATTTGTTATTATATTTGTGTGTTTATCAAACACGTCTCCTCACATTGCACTAAATGCAAATGCTGTTGATTTGATGCGCTTGTACGCGCAATGTCAAGACTTTCTCTCTCTCTCTCTCTCTCTATCTCTCTCTCTCTCTCTCTCTCTCTCTCTCTCTGTGTGTGTGTGTGTGTGCGTGCGTGCGTGCGTGTGTTGTGAGTGAGGGGAAGAGCAAGAGCATGTGTGAAAACAGAAAAAACACATAAGGTTGGGTGTTTTGTTTATTCATTGAGAGGTGACAAAAGTCACACTTAGACTCGTTTTTTGTAATTACCCCTATAGTGTAGATCACCTTTATTTTCAAGTAACAAGTAAGTTAAAACATCTATTTAATTAAATCCATTAACTCCCTTCAGAATTTTTTTTCTAATATACAAAAGCATCAATATTGCGATCACACCTAAATCGTTAGACAAAGCGATATATGGATAATATGAATTAATCAATAAAGAGTCCATGTTTCTTTTTTCCCAACCGTCTGAATAATTTAAATCTGGTTCCCTCTTGTGGCCAATTACATACTTACAATCAATGATAGAAAAACATAAACTACACGTGTTCATCAAGTATTGTATGTTATTTGCAAATGCATGTATTAAAATATCTAGTAGTCTATATTAAAATATATATGTAGTCTACAAAAAAATGCACAAATGCAATTTAGGCCTACTCTCATCAATTATATGTTGTAAAGGTTTGGGTGGCTATATATGCATATTTCATGCAAGTATATTTTATGTCATGAGTCATGACTAATGAGAGACTAATGTCGCCTTGGTTGTCCGTGTTTCTCTGCCTGCACTTCCCCTCCCAACCTGTAGGTGTCCTTGTATTTTGTAATTATTTTGTAGTTTAAAAAAAACAACTCACAGTGAACAGGGTCTGGACTCCATTATGGAATGTTTGCAGATGTTGCCTCATACTGGACCTATTTTTTTATTTAACCTCTGGAAACTACTGAAACTTGAGCTGAAATTATTGGACAGCATTTAACAAGTCAGTGTTGCTACAACTGTTAGTATTGCTCGAACACCAATGACTTGTGAGACGACTGCATGTGTGCAGGCTGCAGTTACATGAAAAAATAAATAAGAAATACTGTGAACAGTCCATCTATCCATGGGTCCCGAATATAAAACTGATTTCATAATGCACATTTATGATTTAGCTATAACCATATGACTAGCCTACCTACCATCATATTCTTCTTCTGTAATGTAATATTACATTTGTATTTGTATTTTATTTCCATATGGCCTAGTAAAATGACAAAACAAATAACACTTTCCACATGGATTCACTTATAGACTCTCTTGGCAATGCTAGATCTTTTTTGGTGAAATACTCGTGCTGCATAAAATATTTTTGAAAGTGTTATTAGCATGGACATTTTGTTTCATACAATTTGCAACCTGCAACTGTAATTGTGTAAAAAAGAGTCACCGTGCCAACTCGGTCATACTTTGTCACATTTTCCGAAATACCAGTACCCGTAGTTCATGTGACATTATAGCCATACAGCCTGCATAGCATGTGTCATTCTCACCTGCGTAGCATCCCTAGCCGTTGACTACAGCAGCTATAGGGTGTGGTCGTGTCCCACTGCTTAAAGGCTGACCGTAAACATGGGAGGGTACGGCACATGGAAAATATGAGTCCCTCCCACATCGCTTAAATACAGCCTAATTTAGACTGTGGTTAGGTAGCCAACACTACATGAACCAATTTCTTAAAGACGAAAGTAAGTGACAACATCACATATTTTATCGTATCGAATATCGTAGCGTTAAAGTGCAGCACGTCTTGTGTATGCTATAGTTTTCCGTGTGTTGTGTTGTTGAAAGGAGGGAGAATTACCGAGTTTTGTTGTCAGATTAGCCCCTGATCGTTAACTCGATGTTCACAGGCTACCCGCGCCTTACAGTATGTACTGTACGTGGATTTTAGTCGTGTAATCCTTCCGTGAAAACCAGTAGGCCTATGTATATTTTTAGTTGAATTATGTGTGTTCCCGAACGTGCTACCGCACGGTACGGTACTCCGCTACTGTAACGTATTATTATTGTACCATAGGCCTGTCGCAACAGCAATATGACATGGAACATAACTAGACATACAATAGCTTATATGTGGCCAAAGTATTGTCTTTTGAGACGAATTAGCTAAATGTTTTAACTAATGCTATTCATTATGTTTAAGTTAAGTTGTAGACTATTATATGATTATTGACATGTTATGAAAAAGGACGGTGGCTACTACATCCATATATGCCTTAAACGCTATAGCAATATGCTAGTTTAGACTACCGGTAGTGACAGTAAGCAGTAGGCAATGGTATGTTATATAATTATATCGGTAAAACACAAAATACAATAGGCTATCTTTTACAATAAAGTAATGAACTGTAGATTAAATATAATGTGTTGGAGCTGCTTGGTTTTCACTTCCTGGTGTAGGCTATCTTTCTTATTTTTTCTGAACAAGAGAACTGTAGGACATATCATTCAGTCAGTGGTTAAAAAATTGAATGCAAATGGTCTGTCATACTATAACTCTCACCATAATGACCACAGTATAGGAACCATGGTTCCTATATTATGGTGACAGTATAGTATGACATTTAGTATTTCTTTGAGTTTAAGCAGTGTTCTGATGTATTGGTCAGCTACAATTTATACAAAAATAACATAAATAGCCTAATGTGCAAATAAAACACGTTGGTTTCTTCTGTTCTGGCAACATTTTAACTACAAATCATGTCAGGTTAGTCATGTTAACATATGGAGATGCCATTTTAATCCCACATTTAAACAGCTCTCTACTAAAATAACCACTATATACGAGAGTTTAGGCCTAAACACATCAGTGAGTGTATTCATGACATGTATTCATGACTGCCAATATCCCCAATGTCCATAAAATGCAAATCAATGTTGTTAAGTCCCAACAGTTCTATCTCTCTCTACAAAGAGAGGAACATGTAACATGTATGCTTTTCATATAGCAATAGGCTTATTCTTCAGAGGTAAATTACATATTCCTTTTCTAAAATTTTCTGTGATCTTTTTGAACTGGACCTTACATTCCACTGGGCACTGGCACCAACCACTGCATAATTTTGAAATCAGATTCTGGTGATTTTCACACAACACTGTTTTATATAGAAGATTACTTGATGTGGTCATAATATGAATATTACTCTATAATAATGTACTACAATATATAGACTACAATATATTTGATTGTTGTTGTTTTTTTTTGTTGAACAGTAGTTAGCTTTATTATGTCAGTGTGTGAAATAAATAACAATATGTAATTAAGACAATGCAGATGCTGTCTCTCTTCATGAATATTTATTTATAGACTTTTGTTGACCTAAGCAACAGGGTGGCCCAGTGACTAATATCCTAATCATTGTTTAGACAACAATGGAGTTCTATGACTTCCCAGAGCTACAGATCATCGGACGATACTTGTCAATAGGATGAAATCATTGTTTTTGGGAACCACGGCCACGCCAGTGGATTTAGTTACGGCCGACGGTGTCTGGCAGGCTTTATTAAAATACATAAAAGTAGTACTTGGCAAAGTCTCATGGTCTGACGGAATAGCGACCATGTCCCTTTAGTGTCTTCCCCCCACCCCCCACTGTGTTTCCCTGACCTGCTTATATTGGGAGACGATGCTTAGGTGATTCCCCAAGCCTGCCTCCAGTTATTAATAAATAAAAAAAATTCCTGGTGGTCCTGTGAACCACGCCCCCTAGTTTCCCTCCCAGGACAGCCATACCGCCACGTGATTATGAGGAAATATACAATTACACAAAACACAGCATGTCTTAAAGTTGAACACACTAGTTTGTTTTGTTCAGCAAACCAAACATGCACTTTCTGTAATGGTGGTATACAATGGTTTCTGTACCTTGAATAATTTAGGAAATTCCTTGTTTGAAAGGAAATTACATGGCACAATGTGCAACAACACTGTTGAAATGCACATCTGATGCAACCCTGATCTAATCTGGTGTATATTGCTTGTCATACTGATTGCATTAACCTGAAGAATATAGCCTAAAGCTGTATTACACCTTTGTGTTTACATGATTTTTCATTAGGTTTAAGACCATGAGCTATCAGGGATATCCTTCTCAGGGCGGTGGCTACCCTTCACAGCCTGGGGCCTACCCTCCGCAACAAGGGGGCTACCCACCTCAACCTGGAACGTATCCTTCCCAGGCAGGAGGCTATCCACCCCAGGCAGGTGGATATCCTTCCCAGGCGGGAGGCTATCCACCTCAGGCAGGGGGATATCCTCCTCAGGCTGGCGGTGGTGGCGGAAGCTATCCTTCACAGCCTTCAAGCTTCCCACCCATGCCACCAGCAGGTAAAACATCAATGCTTGTTAACATGTTTTGTTGATTGTCCATTTAAATGTAAACACACACTGACTGGTCACTCAGTGGGTTGGCCAGTGCATTGGTGGATGAGAGCAATTCAATGTGTTATACTGGTACGAGCCTCTGCTGTATAGCTCTCAGTGTCCGAAGAGGGTATGCTGCTGAGTGAGTCATGTCACAAGCGTTCCTTTCAACAGAACAAATTCCACGTCAACGTATACCATTTTACACAGTACTCCCATTCAACAGTTGGGCGGAGCTAGGCATGGCTATATTAGTAATGCTTGGCTGGATATTTCTGTATCTAGTGCATGGTTAACTTTAAGTAACACCTGAGCAGCAGAATCAGCATTTTGTCTCCAATCGCCATGAAATCCCTTAGTTGAGGGAACCTACAAATAGCAACACGTTCCTGCTCGCTTGCACGCTCATGGGCACTCTTGGTGTTTATGGAGCTGCATGAGCTCAACCCAGCTAAAATGTCACACAACCACTTTCACTAGCCATAAGACACAGAAAAATACAATTGATTTCCCTACAGGCAGCTGGGGAGGGGGCCCTGCCGGCGGCTATCCCAACATAGGTCAGAACCCTGGGTTCAACGCTTCTAACCTCCCTGCCATGGTAAGTCTGACATACAAACCACCTGCACACATACTCATACTGTACAATTCTCTGAAATGTCTTGAATTTAATTCCACGTCATGTCAGACCGTAGCTCTAAGTATTTCAGTTAGCATGAATCTCACAGCCGGAATATCACGTCCCTTAATGTGATGGTAAGACAAGTTTGCATCTCTAAATGCTATCGCTTTCTTTGGTAAAATCCCTTCATATTTCTCTTTCATTGTAAATAATAAATAATTCACTGTGATAATCTGTGCTTTTTTAATGCCTTGTGCATTGTGTTAATTTGCTGCCACTTTTTTCAAGTGTTCTATACATTTCTATTTCTTGTATATGGTGATCGTAATCATAAAATGGACACTGGCAGTGTTCCATTTCATAATTGAGCATGGCCACACTTTACTTGGATATCTGACAGCATACAACAAGTAACAGCATGTAGATTTCCTTTTTTCCCCCCACTGCAAAACAACAATGCACATACAATATCATATAGACCTACTATATATGCTATTAAGATGTACTACTCAATGTAAAAGTGAACATGGTGCACATTGTTGGTGTCTACACACAGTAGAAAAATTATTATGCATGATTATGTGGTAAATAAATGATGTAGCAACTGTGAAAGGATATGCTCATTAGTTACTTAACACCATACAGCACATGTGTTGGACATTGATAATGGGTGACCTCGATATCTTAATGCAACAGTAAATACATCCAACTAAGGAGTGCCACACGCTTGCATCAGAAATGCTAACGATCTTCAGGGAATCTTTTATGAGATATTAAATCTTTCCCAACCACAGGCTAACCAGATCTCGGCCATGGGAGGGTTGCTATCCAACCTGTCCATGAATTCCTCAGCCCCTGGGGGGTACCCAGCCACCCCCCAGCCTGCTGGGTTTGGTGCCCCCACCCCTAACCAACAGCCATATGGCATGTATCCACAGCCAGGAGGTACCATGCCCCAGCCCCAAGGCCCAGGCATGGGTTACCCAGGTCAGCCAGGAGGCACCGTGCCCCAGCCCCAAGGCCCAGGCATGGGTTACCCAGGTCAGCCAGGAGGTACCCTGCCCCAACCCCAAGGCCCAGGCATGGGTTACCCTGGTCAGCCAGGTCAGCCCATGCCTGGGTACCCTGGAGCCCCATCTCCCAACCCGTCCATGCCTTGTTATGGAGGAACACCAGCACAAAGTGGAGGAGGACTAATGCCTGTAGCCCCTTCAGTTTATGTAAGAAACGCTGAATAATGCATTTACACTCTTACTATTACATGTTGTTTGCACTCAATTTCACATATTTTTTCATACGTTTGTTTACGTAAATGTATGCACTTAGTTTTGGTTGAGATATTATTTACAGTATATCTTAAAATGGAGCACTTTAGCTTCTGAGTTAATCAACAACATGCACACAAATGTTTTAATTGATGACAGAGCTATTCTATGAATGATCAGAGTAAACTTGGAAATGCCTCACACCCACTATGATGCACTTAGTCTAAAATGGGCCAGCTATTGTTTGAGACACATGGAAAGAATCACGTTTAATAGTCACGTTTTAGCTTCAGCTTTAGCTTGAGACGGGCATGTTTTATTTAACAAAGACGAGACAGACATGATGTGAACTGGTGCATGCCTTTATTGCAGAGAGGATATAGGGGATCTATCACAGACTTTGCTGGTGCTGACCCTCTGAAGGATGCGGAGGTCTTGAGGAAGGCAATGAAAGGCTTTGGTATGTGCTTTTGACATTATGGGAATATAATGATGTACACGTTTCAGCTTGTTCTTTCCAGCTTGTCTGTCTGCAATGGTACAAAAAAAAAAATAGACCTTTATAATTAAGCCGCCCTTCAATAATGTCCTTGTATGTGGCGTTGTCTACCTACGATTCATGTATGTGAATCATTCTATCCATAATGCAGTGATTGAATTAACAAAACGGGCATAGTCGACGCACAAACGTGACATTGGTATCCACTTGTGGCTGAATGTGGCCCGGGTCATCCAATACAGATGAACAGCACTGACAAACATGCTCTCTCCTCAAGACTCATAGTCTGGTGATATCTGTACATTCTTGTGAATGTAAAAGAGAGAGATGGAGCAGAGTATGCAGGATAACGAAACAAAGGTGGCACCGTTTGGGGACAAAGTGAAACTGCAGTGTGTGAACTGTCATATTCTTTTGGCTCTCTTGTCACTGTACTTGCTCAGCTTATGGTTTATCATGAGCTTGGGAAGACCAATAACATTGCTGATAGCAATGGGTTATGAGTCATTACTGTAATAAACCACTTGCAAATGATGCCATTTTTCCATTAATTGTATCTGGGTACATTTTGTGGACTTATCTGCGCAGGAACTGATGAGCAGGCCATTATCGAGCTTTTGGGTAGTCGCACCACCAAGCAGCGTGTGCCTATTCTTAGGTCCTACAAAACTGCCTACGGGAAGGTAAGAGTTCATGTTTCTATGGCGGAGTGTTCTCTCGGTGCTGATTTGAATCCTATTTAAATAAAATAGCACAGAAAACATGGCACTCTACCATGTGAGCACAATTGGCACAAGGCACAGTATTCATTTAGAAGAATAACTATTTGTAATAAACATAAAACAAAGCAAACGCCAGTGTCAAAAATAGCATTAAGAACAGCTTGGGGTTTATTACCTCATGCATGTTACTGACATACAGAAACCAGGTGCTGGGGATTGTATGTCCTCTGCAGCCTAATAAACTGCAGCAGTTGAACATGGAATTGACGTATCTTTCTTCTAGGACCTCATCAAGGACCTGCATTCAGAACTGTCTGGAGACTTCAGGAAGCTAGTCATGGCAATGATGAAGTCCCGTGTTGAGCTTGATGTCTTTGAACTCTACAGTGCTATAAAGGCAAGTAAAGAGAACTATGTGTTTTTATTGTGTTAGTGGATACATTGTTTACTATTCATATTACTTCATCAAGGAAGTGCGTTTGTGTGTATGTATATATGTGTGTATGTATGTATGTATGTATGTATGTGTGTATATATATATTAGTAAAACACAGCCTTTTTAAAGCTTTCCTGATATTACAACATGCAGCCTACAATTTGCTTCACGTTATACTCTATATCAGTGTGGAAAATGTTAAACATTTATCAGCATTTTTCAGCATTCTTTGAACAAAATATGTCACTACATTGTAAAAATGTCATACATCGGCAGATGGTCAAAGTGCATTTAGGGCGTGTCCAAATCCACTTTGGCTACATTAATAATGTAAAAAATGTTTGCAGGTTGCCAGGTGCAGGTTTCAAAAGGGTTGTACTAAGTCTGATACATTATAATGGGTGTGGTTTGGGCATAATATGAAATAAACCAATCAGTGTAATCTGCCTTTCCCATTAAAAGCCATGTTCTGAGGTGAAAGCAATGGGCATTTGTTATTTAACTATTTAAACAATGTGGGTGGTTGTTCATATGCTCAACTTGGATTGACATCAGAACAAATGTGGCACCTCTTAACAGGGAGCTGGAACTGATGAAGCCTGCTTGATAGAGATCCTATCATCTCGATCCAACGCAGAAATCCGGGAGATTAATGCCATTTACAAAGCAGGTAAGATCCACTTCCCTAGCTAGTGTAATTCTGGTCAGTAACTGTTCTTCTTCATCATACTGCTCCACACATCCCTCTGGTACGGTATTCCTTTGGTTGTCTCAAAGTATTTGGATTTGTGTGCCATTAGTACTATATCAGACCAGACCACCTAACCTCAGGGCTCCTGTAGCTACAGTATAGCCAAGCACAACTTGAGCCTATTCCAATTAAATCACCAAATGAAAGATTACTTCTCAGTTGCAAATAGAGAATCAGAGCTGTCACGTGGCATGTTTGTCTGTGTTATTACAGAGATTTATTTTCAGTTATGTGTCATTTTAGAGTACAGGAATACGCTGGAGGATTCCATCAGTGGGGACACCTCGGGCCACTTCCGTAGACTGCTGATCTCCCTGGCTCAGGTACAGCTCAACTGCTTATGTTTGATGAACTGATTTAATGTTATTAGTGAAGCATGCCCACATACTGTACAGTGCAGACTTAAAGATTCAATACATCACGCTTTGTTTACTTTGCTTTGCATAATTAGTGTTAGCTTGCAGCTAGTAAATGTTACTGTACTGTCTATAACTAGAAAGACTATCTCTTTTGTTATTGCAGGGTAATCGGGATGAACGAGAAACCGTGGACATCAGTTTAGCCAAGCAAGATGCCCAGGTAAATTGTGCCTCATTGACAATATAACTATATAGATATAAATTGACAACACCACAGTGGCCTAATATTTGTTGATAACACAACCGTTGAACTTTGCAGGCCCTTTATGCTGCTGGAGAGAACAAACTGGGGACTGATGAGTCCAAATTCAATGCTATACTGTGTGCGAGGAGCAAACCCCATCTCAGGGCAGGTATGTACAGTACAGAGGGCTAAATGATCCTGATCAGGAAACAAATCAACGGTATTAATATCATCCACTAGGAATCACTTCAAACGTGCTTGTGTCTGTGTATGCTTCTAGTTTTCCAGGAGTACCAACAAATGTCTGGCAGGGATATTGAGAAGAGCATTTGCAGAGAAATGTCGGGAGACGTCGAGAGTGGCATGTTAGCAGTAGGTAAGTTCACATAAACGCCTCCCACGCCTGTACATGTCTTGTTGGAAAAGAGGCCTCATCCATTGCTAAGAGACAATATTCACGTGATGCCTGTGCTTGTCCAAACATGTATGTCATAATGGTAACCAGTTAAGCAACACTGAAAACATGCCCATGCTTAATGCTATGGGCTTTACGTTAAAGATTAAGCGGTGCGTGTATGGGTGCTAAAATGTGTAATGCTTTGTTGTGTTTTTCCCTACGTTGCTGTCATTGCTCAGGTTTATGGTACAGTAACCTGCTTTATAGATGTGTTTTCATTAGATCTCTTCATTGTTATTCCATTTCTGGTATATAACATGGATTATCGTTGTTGTGAGCTTGTTTGCACTGTGTGTTGTTGGACATTGCATTATTTACATTGCATTTTATATTGCATCACTTTAATGTATGCAGTGCTTTATTATTATTATCTTTTTTTTTTTTTGCTTTCATTTGGATTTTTCGGACATTAGAAATATTTTCTGTCATCTTCACCCTCATGTTTTAGCTTCACCTGTAGATTTCTTTATATCATGCCCTGGGATTAGCATAAGGTCAATAAGTGGATACATAGGTAATATGTCAATAATCACTTTTCTCTTTGTTGTTCAGTGAAGTGTATTAAGAACACACCCGCCTATTTTGCTGAGAGGCTGTACAAAGCCATGAAGGTAAGACATGTCTATATATATATATATATATATATATATATATATATATATATATATATGTGTATATATACACACA
>JAOEGT010000007.1:2179105-2214947 GCA_025447795.1 Speoplatyrhinus poulsoni | reverse complement strand
CACCGCTCATCCACATCACAGCTCTCTTAGCCGGCCAGTGTAGTACGTTGGCTTGACCGTGTCTTCACTAATTATGCTAAGTATAGCCCTAGGGCTGGGCAGTAATGTCCTATTGTACTGATTGATCCACTTGTATGTGTTAGACAGCAACTGATGACATTTTGTACATACGGCAGCATCTTTATTTGCATTGTGGATCGTGTTGCTTATACAAGTTTCTCTCCCGGTATGGGACGGGGTGCAGCTCTCGCCTGGAGCCAGTCAGCACCCAGCCCACCTCCCAGGGCAGCGGCGGCAGCAGGACCGCCCCCCCAGACAATCACGCCGCCATAGACACGCTCAGCGAGCAGGACGAGGGGACCCTCACGCCTTCCTCCAAGCAGACCACACCCACCACTAGCCCCAGTAGCGTAGTCAGGTACATGTATGCCGGGTGTTATGTTATAGACGTTGCATTAAAACAAAATTAGCACATCATATATTCATCACAGTAGGTAATACAACAAGGCTTCTCATTTTAAATGATCATTGACTATTGAATGCCATTTCTTATGATGTTACATTTTTACTGTTTAAAATGTCTTTTTATTTCAAGGGTGATCACTTTAAAACTGACATAGTAGATTTAGGTTTCCCTTGTTTTTATTTTGTCAATGTGAGTCGTTGTTGCAAAGCTCCTGTCAATCATAAACCATATCATCCGCCCCTCCATACTGTGTATCTTATCCGTTTGACTTAAATTACATATTACATAATGCTATTCTGAATTGTAGAGTAAATGTGTATATGATGCATACAATTATATTGTGTGTGTGTATAATATTATTAGGCCCTAATTATATGAAATTATAAAAAAATGCAAAATGTGTGAAAACTGAACTTCAGCTTCTTAGGGGAAATTGGCGTATACTGTATGTGTATATTGCTGTAGCGTGTTGCACCCTTTTTAATTGTTTTCTAGAATAGCTTAGTGGATAAGACATTGGTTTTAGGGTTGTGTGTTTTCTGGTAGCATTATTTAAAATCCAGCCTAAAGCAACAGTTAGAATAATTGACATTTAAAAAACTAAGAGTTGCAGATCGCTCTAATTTAATATTCAATAATGTAAGATTATTGTAAATGTCGTAATGAAGTGACAATTTGCACATTGTTGAAAACAAGTTATTAGCTTGAACCACACAGGTAACACCAGTTCTATTGTTACTGGCTGAACAACACTGCCTCCTACTGGATGTAATTGCTGAAGAGACATGGATATGGAGCTATTTGTGTGTGGATCATAAAACAGCTCGAAGTCTCAAAATTACGTCTTCGAAAGAACGAATGTATCAGGCGACTCTCAAATGCAGATCCAACATATAGAACTTCAAGATTTACAACTTGCATTAATTTTCATGGTAAATGCACACACAAAGTATTTTTATGAATGACAAACAATTTATTTACACAGAGACATATATTTGTACAAATCATAGCACATTTACATCAATGGCAACTTTGTTGATGGCAAATTACGTTTGTAAATCATGGAGTATTTGTGGATAATGGTATATTTATGCTTATAAAGTTAGGCAAATATATATTTATTGTTTAGCATTGCTAGCTGGTGAGTATGTTCCTCTTAAAACTCTGGTAGGGTATCGTCCTCGTTGCCTAGAGACATGTTGACTCTTCGCTGCTCTGTATCCTCTGTGCCCTGCCTCGCGGTGAGCGAAACCCATATCGCGTGTCATGCGCAAGATTGTTAACGGTGTTGTGTTGTTGGGCCTATTGGACCAGAGGGGCAGGCTGTTGTCTATGAAATTGTTCCAGGCTGCTGCTTTACTCTATTGTCTTCCCGCTTCATCCATTCCTCCAGGATGCCCACCAACAGGAAGCAGGGCGAGCCTCGCCTGGTGACGGTTCACAGGCCTGGGGTGGAGGTGGGGGTCTCGCTGTGCGGGGGGAACCTCAGGGGGGTCTACATAGAGAGCCTGGAGGAAGACAGCCCTGCCGGGCGCCCTGACGGCCTCTTGCCTGGGGACCTCATCCTGGAGGTAAAGCCTCTATCCAGAGCCACACACACAACAGTAGCTGACCTTGGATCCCATGTCCACTCAGGAAACTGTTGAATGAGTTGTTAGCAATGTCGTATATTTCATATTGCACTAATCTCTATATATTCAGACAGATAGTCAGGGTATTAGTGACCAGTCATGATACAATCTTGGGGAATAACGACTATGTTCTGATGTGGATTATATCTTTTTATTAGCTATCTGTTTTATAATGGTTAGCCAAACTCAACTCTGACTCCATACTCACGTCTGAATTATACAATCAGATTGTAGACAATGACCAGCGGACATAAGAGGATGTATTGGCCAGGAAATATCCCAAAAATATTGGACCTTGCCCCCAAAGACTTAATAGTGCTGTATTATTTGTTTTAAGATCTTATTTATTCTAGCAAATTTAAAATGCAGTAATCCATAAAACTTCTAAAATGAGCACAGATTACCTTAGACAATGGTCTCCCGGGGATGAAGACAGACTGTCTGTCTGCGGTCAGGTGTGCCAGCTGTTCCTAACTTCTCTAGTTCCAAACTGAGCCCCCCACCCCCCACCTGTGACCCACCCCCCCACCGCACCACCCGGTGCAGCCAAAAAGCCATTGTCGCGTCCCCATCGCTGTTTACCGATTGATCGGCCCGCTCCGGTTTCTCTCCTCTCCAGCGCTGATCTATTCGGAGGGCAGCGTGCTTGTAATGGGCCATTCCTGGCATACACCCAGTAAGAGCGCTGCCACAAAGGACCTTGCTCCCTGTCTGACACAAGGGTGGTGGTTTTGATTCTAACGCTGCTTTTTCTCTGTGTGTGTCTGTGCTTGTGCGTGCGCGCCAGTACAACTCTGTGGATATGAGGAAGAAGACTGCAGAGGAGGTGTATGTTGAGATGCTGAAGCCTGCCGAGACCGTAGTGCTCAAGGTTCAGCATCGCCCCGAGGATTTCAACATGCTTAAGGATACACCAGGAGACGCTTTTTACATTAGGTACACACACAAGCACACACGGCAAGAAACCCACGCCGCTGTTGGTTGCTATTTGCCACCATAATAGGATCATAGCAGTTTTCCAGTCTATTCTCCATCAAGCACATATGCTAGCTATAGCTGTGTATATATATATACACACACACACAAGGCTATACTGAGTAGATGTTTATGTGACGGCGATCGTCCGTCCCCCTCGGGGAATTGAACCCCGATCTCCCACGCAGAGAGCGGACGCTCCTACAAGGCAGGCCAAAAACCCATGGGCCCTGGCCTGCGTCGCCAGAGCGTCCTATGAGGTGCCGGAGAGTGAGGATTAACACCGCACAGCTACCTGCTGGCCACCGTTACATTTACATCCCATCAATTATGTCCCAGATCACTGTAAAAATACTAATCTCCTTCAAATGCCTCAAATATACCTCCTATATGCATTTAAACAGTTTAATGTGTGTTTATGAACATCCAACTATGTCTTGATGATGTTTCTTTGTGTTAAATATCTATTGCATGTCCTTTATTTGTTATTATTTGTACAGTAGTTTGGGCAACACCAGTTGTTTATAAATGTGCTTTATACTGTAAATCTAATGGACTCAACGGCGCTAATACTGTACACAATAGCAAAGCTGTAAAATGGTCACGTTTCACCACTCGGTGTGTGGCAGCAGCTGCCACATTCATGTAGGCAAGTGGACTTTGTGATGTCATCTGCGGTAAATACACACCGGCTGCCTGCCTGCCAAAGATATGCTGCTCTGGAATGACTTACGAGGCTCTAAGTAAACGCGGGCCTGTGATGTAGATGGATTAAGTCAGTTCTCTCTCTCTCTCTCTCTCTCTCGCTATATATGTAAATATAAAAAAAAATCTCTCACATCACTGCCGATCTCTCTTCGTCCTCCCTCCTCCCAGAGCACTTTACGACCGGGTGGGGGGGGCCGAGGGCGACCTGAGCTTTAAGAAAGACGACATCTTGTACGTGGACGAGTCCCTACCGAAGGGCAGCTTTGGCACCTGGATGGCCTGGCAGCTGGATGAGAAGGCGCAGCAGATCCAGAGGGGGCAGATCCCCAGCAAGTACATGTGAGTTACCGGCTATGTGTATGACGTATTTGACACCTGGACACCATGGCAGTGTGCACGTTCCTCCACAGGGGAAGCTAGCTAAAGGATTAATCAAATTCACGTAAAGCTTCCCATGTTGTGCTTTAGTAATGTGTATCCTTTTTAAACGAATAGTTCTGTTCATTTTAAAGTAAATGTCAAGTACGTATGTATAACATGGCCGTGTTGTACCTACTGCCCATTGGGCTTCTGTGGTCTAGGATGGACCAGGAGTTCTACCGCAGGCATAGCGTGACTGACACAAAGGAGGAGGGGGGCTCTGGCAAGACGTTGTCGGCGGCGGCGCGGCGCTCGTTCTTCAGGAGGAAGCAGAAGCACAAGCGCAGCAGCTCCAAAGACAGCAAGGAGACGGTGGCTCTGGACACCATAAGCACAGACTCCATCCCCTTGCTAGAAGGTGAGAAATGAGTGGAGAAAGATGCAAGATGTGACACTGTTGCAAGATGTGACACTGTTCATTTCTAAGAGGAACTGGTCTAATATAATGCTTAGAGTACCTTTGAAACTGTAGTCTTAAAGTGGCTCTATATGGCTTTCTGCCACTAGATGTCACACTAAGCACCAGCGCCTCAGACCAAAACAAATGCCCACTGGGTCACACACACACACTTGCACTAGCTGCCTGCCCAGCTATGTAAACGGAACAGAGGAGCTTGGACTACAACACACAGACACGTAGTGTGACATAATTTTCTGCTCAGGACACAGTTGCTCTGCCTTATCTTTACAAAGATGTATAAAACGAGGGGTAAGTTGTATTTCTCCAACTTTACAGGAGGGCCAAAACATTTTAAAATTCAAATGCGCCTTTTTGGCATCAACGTTTTATCCATTTCATAGAAATGCATGGGCCCATCTGATGATGATATGAACAAAGCATTACATACAGTTAAAAAAGAAATGACAATCTATTGTGATGAAATAAAAGATAGAACATAAAACATCTTTACCACATGCATTCCAAATTTCCATTTCTCAATGCCAAAAGCTGGCTTAGTATGTTCAGAATTTAAAGTATTTTGGTTTTAATGAATAACTCCAAATTGATTAAGAATTCACTTGTGCCCTTTTGGCGGTAATCATCAAGCTTTAATTTGATATACACATCTCCGTTTCACCCAAAATGTCACTTCCGCCCTTCTGGTTCTCGCCCTTAGAAAATATCATACACATTATACTACATGTATTCGTGAACCTCTGAATGAACCTGTTTTGTGTGTCAGACTGTGTGAGTCTGGCTTACCAGCGGGTGCAGAAGATTGAGTGCACTGCCCCACGCCCAGTGCTAATCCTTGGGCCGCTCACTGACCCAGTCAAGGACATGCTGGTTCAAGAGTCTCCCGGGAAGTTCTGCAGATGTGTACTGGGTGAGATGCTTGTAATACAAAGCATCCTTCTGATATTTTGGCTCGCATTGTAGAAATCTTGGAACAACTAATACAGTAGTTGCTAAACACCATTTCATATTATTGCATTGTTTTTAATGTTAAACTATTGGTTGGATCTCACAATAGCCACACTGATTGTTGCTTTGTAACAATTTGGAATTGAGTCAATGACAGGGCAAAGGTTGTTAGTTATGACTTTATTTTCTATTACCTTTTCAGAGGTGATGAAGGCGTCTCAGCAAGCCATCGAACGGGGTGTTAAAGACTGCCTTTTCATTGACTACAAGCGCAGGAGTGGCCATTTTGACGTTACCACTGTTGCCTCCATAAAGGAAATGACAGAAAAGGTAGCCTCTTCATTATTTATTTATTTATATTGTTTATTTTTAAGAGTAAGTATAAAATAAGCATATTATTCTGCTACTTCCGCTACATGTATGTGTATGTGACAATAAAAGCACCTTTACCTTACACAACTTTACACAACTGGTAAACCCAAATCTTAATATGTTCCATATCCCTTTTAACAGGACTCTCATTGTCTGCTGGACATTGCTTCCCATGCTATTGAGAGGCTGCACAGTGTTCACATATATCCAATTGTTATCTTTATTCGCTATAAGAATGCCAAGCAAATCAAGTAAGTCACAAATGCACACCCCAGTTTCTCTCATTGTCATTTGTCAATTATTTGATTCTGGTTGTCATTTTGTCAAATGAGTACACAAAATTTACTATTTTACTATGGCAAAAATGTTTTAGCTTTGTAATTAAAGTTGTAAATAGCAAGAAATTGAAGTAAATGTTTTCCAAATATACACTTGTATGTAGCACCCATGTACAAATGTAATTATGCATCACAATTACAGAGGATCATATACCAATCACATTTAGATATTGAAGGACAGATATTTTGTGTAGTGCCATGAATTCAGAAGAAGCCCACTTTGAGATGCTCTGAAGAACTTGTAATAACTTGCAATGTGCCCATTTTACCACACACACAACGCACCTAACTGCTGCTCACCCACACCTCATAATCCCTAACAGCTGGTGAGGTATGCCCTTTTTTAAGACTAAAACAACATATAGATACAGGCAAATATTCTCCAATTTTCCCCTTCCGACGAAGACTGTCAACACCTTTTTCTTTTTTACAGAGACATGTAATAGTTAATTTTGGCAGTTGTAATATTATGACATTGCTTCTATTTTTCCCAGGGAGCAGAAGGATCCTATTTATCTGCGGGACAAAATATCTCAAAAGCATTCCAAGGAACAGTTTGATGGAGCTCAGAAGATAGAGCAAGAGTACAGCAAATACTTTACAGGTCTGTAAAACAAATATTTATGTGGCACTGCATATTAAATGTTTAACGCATAATTGCAAATCCAAACATTTACATTGCAGGTATTGTCCAGGGCGGCACACTTTCCTACATTTGCACTCAGATCATGACTATAGTTGATCAAGAACAAAATAAAGTCCTGTGGACTCCACTTGGCTGCCTCTAGAGGAGACAGGCTGCCACTACAGCAAGCTGCATATTTCAATTCCACCTCCCAAGATTAATTTAATCTATTGACACTATACCAGTAGGTACACTACAGTGCTAATTGTGTAAATGTATATATTTTTATTTTGTTTGTAGTCAAAGCCTCCTACTTCTATGATGTATTCCAGAGCAGGCATGTAGCACTGGAATAGGTCTTCCCTAAAGAGTTTCTGGTGGTGTTTGTAATGCTGCATCAAAAGCATCTGTTTACAGTGAAACGACAAGTCTGAATATTGGTTTTAATGTTTGCTTGAATGTGTCCCTAATGTGTACCTAACCTCAACGCAAATGAAGTTCAGCAACTTCTGACCCCACAACCTGTGTACCAAGTAACTTCATTAGTGGTCTCACTACAAGCTTTTTCGATGACTGACAACTAATTGTGTGTATGTGTGTGTGTTTTGTGTCAAACTTTAATAGATGAGCTTAGTCGGGTTTAATCATGGCTGTTAAAAGTTGATTTTGATGCTATAGAAATGGAATGCCAAAATCATTTATGTTTTTACCTTAAGGTGTAAAGGCACCAAACCCCCAAGTACAGTATGTAGCTCTGTGGTCTTAGTTAATCTAACTGCCAACACGGAAGGCCACGAAGCTTAAACATTGTTTTGTTGAACGCATTTGTTTCTGTGGTAGCTGGGTGTATGGACAGTTTATGGGCCTTTCGGAAGTGCCTTTTCGAGAAGACGTCTCATCTGGAACCAGCCCCTGTACAAACAGTCTCTTTCTGTAAGTCCTTTCTGGGACACTATATAAGACTTAATATCAAGGTCAAATGCAACTTTTTACACTAGTCCAGACTGGTTGGTTAGGGGCTGTTTTGAGACCAGTGCAGTGTTGGATGCAAGACAAGGGTGAGGTTTTGAGGGTGGGCCGAAGTGTCGGCTAACGGGTTTATTCCTCAGAATGCACTCCAGGGCTAGACAGACCACTGTGGAACTTTCATACTCTCTCCTCTGTCATATATTTAAAGACATTATAACAAATACAGTATGCAGATACATCTGAAAAATGCACACAAATATATTATTAAAATATACACTATATACTTGTAATTTAACTAGGTCTTAGACCTAGGAATGTTCAACCGTTATGTCTAAGCAGGTTTTAACAGTTTGATTTTAATTTGTTGGTTGTCAGTCACTTATGAACATACTCACACAAAATATACTATGGTGATTGGCAGGGTAATAGTCCTGGGATCCATATACATATTTGAGTGACTTTGTATTTCATTTTTTTTTTTTTTTTATCCAAGAGGCAAGATGTATTAACAAATATTCTGCCCTTTTGTCAAACCATATATTGTATGTTGTTGTGCCAAAATCCACTATGGCAACTTTATCCTATATTTATGTTTTGCACTTGTCTGTGAACCCTGCACATGTAACTGTTAGGTTTCCAGTACACTATAAATAGGTACTATATTCATTTTTACTGTAATTCACATTTTTATGTAACATCAGTTCCTTACATTTCATTGATTGCCTTTTTATTCATTACTAGAAAAAAAAACTATTGCTCTCTTCTAATTATTGAAAAAAGGGATCTTGCACAGCTTTTTTTATTAAATGAAAATCGGTTTTGAAGTTCTACTGTTGGGCTGAAAAAAATAAGCAAATTATGTTACTTCTGAGTAGATGTACTTTGAGGGATACAACATAATGTATGTTAGGAAGAAAGAATGTCAGGTACTGATTACATTTTCTATTATAAAAAAATTATAATGTGCTTTGTATGTTATAAGACATGAGAATAAAACAAAACTTCTCTTCCACAGTATGAACTCTCATTCATTGTTCATTTGAAAAACATCCTTGTGAGATGACAAATTAATTTTGGACCTGAAGTTCAAATTCAGAAACGACTGCATTTGTTAAGCCTACAACAAAATAGTTTATTTTTACTCTGGGAATAATTACTAAATAAAAAATATATATATTCTGTTCTTGTCTACTAAGAGTACTTAGTATTAGGCACTTTATTATTCAGGCCACTATAGGAACTTTGTTGGATGTAATTGTATATTGACGTGGTAGTAGACATGATGACAAAATGCTGTAACTTCTGAAATGATGTTGGCTACTTACAATTACTGGTGTATGACCTGTCCAACTAATGACAAATGTACTACATGTAAGTCGCTTTGGATAAAAGCGTCTGCCAAATGCTGTAAATGTAAATAAACCTTACCCATAATACAGTTGGTAAGGTTAAAACATTTTTTTTCTATTGAGTAAAATATTCATATCAATGATTACTGTGTAAATTGTGCTTGAGCAATGTAGTCTAATGAAAGGACGCAATATTCGCTCAACACTGCAGGGTAAATCACAACAAATGAAATTGCCAACAATTTTCTTCTGGCAAAGATAATGGAGTGAGACAATATCTGGCAGGATCTTTGTATGACAGGTAAAGATGAGGCTTCGCTTCAGCATTGATAGCACAGCCTCCTCCTTATATAGACATTGTGGTAGAACCATTATGTTATTTAACAGCACAACACCCACACATGACATACTAGTACAGGTCCCTGATAACTGTTGGAGCAGCGCTGCCCTCACACTAGAACTGAAGCAAAGCAATGAGTATGCATGAGTTATTTACAATATGTCTCACATATTACAGTAATATAACAAATAGTAATCACTGTCAAATATGTCTCATGGCATGGAACATCACAACAGTCCTACAAAAAGCACTTGATCAATACTGTAATTTATGACAACAGATTTTGAATTAATTCTAAATCAATGTTCACACACAATTATGTTTCAATACTGCGTAATTTGAGCCCATTTGATATTTGAATGAAACAAAATATGTATGCATGTTGTTTTAATGAACAAAAAATGTATTTTCTTTCAAAAACATTTCCATATTATTCCAAACCTTTATATGGTCGTGTACAGTAAGCTGCATTAATTTAACATGTTTAATTCACATCCAATTGAACAGCCTTAGACCTATGTCATTACTCACCGGTTGATTAGGCATCCACAGTTCATGGTCAACTACATCCTTGAAGCGTTGCTACAAGTATTCAGTCAATGATCACTGCTAGATAACTGCTTCTGCTGTTTATTGATGCGAGCAGGAGCAACCCATGCCCTCAAAACACACCATTTAAATCTACGTTCAATGTAGTTCAAGATCAGTGACTAACAATCTATCTGGCATGTCAGGTTACCTTCAATGGGCCTTACGGTGGCAATGAAAACTTCGGATAATCATATTTCTTCTAGTTTTACGGTCTAATGAAATGTGCACACATTTGCTCATTGATTTAAAACCAATTGATTTCAATGGTGTTTATGCTTGTCTGTATAGCAGATGCCATTATGTAACGATATAGAAAATATGTTTATTTCTGAGGCTTGCAGTATTCCAGTAGATGGGGTTCCAATATCTTTACGATGTCCATGGGTCAACAGGTAATCTAGGACCATTGTTCTTCAAAATATGCAATATATTATGCCATGTCCTCTTTCTCTGTATTTCAAGTACACCCACTCCCCTCCCCACTGCCTGTTTTAGAAAGGGGTAGGGTCTTCTAGGGTGTCCGTTTCAGGACAGCTGCCAGCAACTTAACTGAACATGAGAGGACCCCTGTAGTGTAGCCTGCCAAAATCACAATCTACAGTCAACCTTCCTTTCCATAGTCAGAGGAATATTTATACATACATGTATCCCCATTCTTAAACATATTAAGGGAAGTTGGACCCACAGGAATAATATCCAATAGCTGGTGTATCATGTAAGTTAGTCATAAAGCCCAGCAGTAAAGCCCATGTGATTTTTGACACAGTACTATACATCTATAGCATGCATAGCATACAGTGGTGGTCTTGATTGTTGCTTGGGGATTGTCGTCTACACTAGAAGATAATAAGATGGGAGCCGCACAGCACGTCCATTGTGCTGTGCATATTTTGTGAGGGGAATATAGCTTACTGAGCTGAACCATCATGCAAATGTATTGTATATGATGCTGGAAATTATGACACCATCATGTAAGTAACAGATGAAATGTATAACAACCCATTATGTTATACAACCCTCCTATTTTTACTGTGTTTGGGGTTTAGAGAGATAATGTTCACCTTAAATCGGTCAGATGCTGTGTTTTACAATATTGTTTCAAGCTTCAATGGTGGTAATATTGTTTAGAAAACAGTTTCTCATTGTAGCAAGACAAGCTTCCTGGTTATTGTCTTGTATGTCAATATACAACGGAGTTAATGTGTCTGTTTTATGTGTCACCAAAACAGACCATAACACTAATGTAGTAGTATTGTATGATTATTTCACTTTCCAAAATAAAAATTGCATATGGTTATTTCCTTGCCTGGAGTATATAGTAAATATAGCAACCCTTAGATCTCACATACTGAAGCCATATACAGTGTCTTCAACATTACTGAAAGTATATGTTGTAGTATGTTTACATGTCTAATGGTCTAACCACACGATCTTGTGTCACTGCAGTCGTGCTGCAAAATGTCGTCCTTGCTGGTAGGAATGTCAGCCTGCTACCCTTACTGGCAAATACAATGTATTAATGAATAAATTAACACTGAATCAATTGCTGCCTGTTGATATTTGTTGAATTTAATCTAGACAACTGTGGCTGCTCATAAGTGCGTACTAACTGAGAAGGCAGAGAAGACTACAACAAAACTGCCATGCATTTTCAGTAAAGTGGAGCTAAGCATACAGATTAACACTTAATTTCACAAGAACCTTCCTGAGAGGTCTGGAGCCCATTATACAGGTGACTGCTATGATATTTGGGGCCCTCATCTGGATGCTCCCCATATACTCTAGTCTCATAAAGGCCTACTGCTTGTATCATATTCCATCCACACCGATTTTGTCCTAATTTATAATGCTCAATCTATGATAAAAATGTGTATAGACCATTTTGTGTGTTTTTTTTATTATAATGCGCTCATCGAGTCATGACAAGCAGTATCAGGTAAGATATGCCATGTGGTTTCAACTACCGTTTTTCTTTTTACATGAAAATAAAAATCAGCTTTGGCAGGAGCCGTGAAACCGTTACAAAATAAACGTGTTCAATATAGTACCTATCCGTCATGGACGAACTTGTTGCAATACACACTTGATAAAGATCTGTTAGCAATGCAATGTCTGTTAGTGTTAGAGTTTACTGACGTGCGTCACTTGGCGTATAGTCTACAGTAAAGACGCAGAGTGGTAACAAGACCGAAACACTGGGAATACATGCATTGGCCTATTGCTGCCCTGTGTCCATCTTTATTATTAGAGCTACGCCTCGCCCCCCTACCTGTAAATCTCTCCAGCCTTGTGTGGAGCGGACCTGACAGACGCTATCAGCTGGCAGAGCTGCAGCCAGGGAAGCCAAATGGAGACAGCGACATTCTCACGAAAGGCTGTCCTTTTACGCAGAATTTGAAAGCAACGGGCATCCAAGAACATGTTGTGTTCACATTGCATCGAGCACTAACCAAACCAGAATTGGGAATATTATTTTGTTTAGGTTAGTTGAAATATTTTGCACTATTGATTCGATTGGTGCCGAAGAAAGTGAAATCGATTCTCCTGCCCAGCACGATCTCTTGATGGAAGACGGCTAGAGCGGTCGGTTCGCTGAGGACAAGCAGGCTTCAATTATTTCCACTGTTGCTGTGTATACCATCATAACACGAATTTATATTGGCAGCCTCGACGGCTGCAAACTACACATCATCTCTACCATGGCATTTCTCTTGAAAGACTTGGAAAACCCCTAAAAATGAAACGCGCTCAAGATTCGTCAGTATTGCGGATTTAAATGCATCGCGCAAAGGGCACCAGAACTGTTATTTTGGAAACGTACACGCGTAAAGCGTTTTACACTATTTTAGCATACAAATAAATACAGCAGAGACTCAGCAGAGACTCAGAGACGGGTGGGTAAAAATAATATTCAGCGAGGAGGGGATTTTTTTTTTCAAGCAATATGGCTGGTGAGTGGGGCTGGGGACGCTGGCACAGGCTCTTCAAGGCTCCTAAATGCTAGCTGAGGCAGATGGCACCGTTCCCCATGGAAGCGGCAGCTCTATGAGGACACATAATATCAATAAAAATATAAATCCGGACTCTTCGATCTTTATATCCAAGATGGAAAACGTGGTCATCCCGTTTTCTTCTGAAGTGCCCTGCGACAATGGACAGCGCATGTGGTGGGCATTCCTCGCCTCTTCAATGGTGACGTTTTTTGGGGGTCTCTTCATCATTCTACTGTGGAGGACCATCAGATATCTCTGGACTGTTTGCTGCCATTGTAACATCAAACCCAAGGTACTATATGTTATCACCCAGCAGCATCAATTGCAGTCAGAGATCACACATGGATGGTTTATCGCCACTGTTAGTTGTATTCGTATTTCTGCCAAACGATTTAGCCCACAGTAACTTGGTTGTATACTGTCACGTTGTCCTGACCTGAGCCCATTTTGCAATGGTGTTTTGTAGCAATTCACTTCTCTGGCGTGTCAATCAGGGCTGCAGCGAATACAGTTGCCACCCCCCTGCTGCTCTTGATAGAATGGGATGGTGTTACATAAGGTGTTTAGAGAGGTTGAAATAAAATTAATAGCCTACTTATTTATTCTCCATTAAAAACATGACACACTCTTAAGTTCTTAATTTGAAATGTTAAACAATGAACATAGTGTTTTTAAATCCATAGTGCAATTCAAAATATTCAGCCTCATTACTGCTAAATACAGCATACATCAAGAATTCATTTTGATCCTTTGCTACTTTGCTACAGTATGTATGCACAATGTACCATAACGGTTGCTTTAAGTAGTTTCACAACTGTCTTAAATGGCTAATCTAATATTCTCAATGTAATTTTTATTGCAGTCAGCTAACTCTAACATAACATGCATGTGTTGAGTGGTGAAGGCAGCCTTTCTTCAGTACTAATGTTGAAGTACTGTAGGATAAAAGGAAAACATCTCATTATTCTGTTTGGGGTGGCCCAGATACAGGGTGAATCATAACTGATTCACAGGTGTATGAATGACTGCTCTGCAAGTGGCTCACTGCCATCCATTGGATGGATGATAGCAGTTCTTCCATGAACAGATGCAAAGTTAAAGGCAACATTGCATTTGATAGGTGACTCTGATACAATTGACTCAAGTTGCTCTTACTGTATACGTATTTTTTCTTCTTCAGCTGAAGTGCTTTTCTGGCCATTTCTTGCTGGCTTATTACGACAGGTGTGTCACATAAGATCAGGCTGAGACAGGGGAAGCGACATGAAATAATCTCTGCAGTAGCCTCTATAACGCGAAGACATACCGCCTCTCCTGAAACATCATTTACTTATGTTAAAGTCCAACTGTGCTTTGCGTGCAAACACAGGTGAGTCAGGCGGTTGATGTTGATGCACAGTGCAGGGTGGATGGAAGTACATAGGCCAGTTCATGTTGATGTCTCCTCACACAGCATTACCTTTTAATTACTTCCATGGCTGTCCAGCCAGGCAATCAGCCCCTGCTGAAACACACACCATGCCTGGCCTTACCAATATATCAGAGTTCACACACACAGTCAGACAGGCCAGTACGGGAATTATTTGTTAGTCTCTAATGAAATGTTGGTCTATCTAAAACCGGCTTTGTTCAGGCCTAGAGATTATTCTGTTTTAAGTTCTATTTACACTGTTAATTGACTGTCACTTTTTTTTTCACGTGGAAGGACCTTGGATTCAGAAATAGATCTCCTTAATAGATCACAGTGTATTGCTAGGATCTTGATAAAAATAAGCCCAAACTATATAATGAAGTGACTGTATGAATATATCTAATTTTAATATGGTACCACCCACCTTAATCAAGTGAAGAAATGTCAGGTACTGTAACAACTTTGCCTAATCAACGACTCTCTTAAAGTTAGATTTTTAGAGGTCACATTGGTTCATTGTATTATTATTTATGAGCGTACACTCTGTATTACTACACGTCTATACTATGCAGAAGAGCAGTTGGATTCATATGATATAATCTGCATGTCTGTTGTTTGTGCAGCCCTCCCTTTCTCACTGATCGGCACAGGCATGCACGTGACTTCTCTTGTCCAATAAGAAGAGCAGAATGGAGATTAGCATAGTGAGTGTGTGATATAACATGTTCAACACAGATACACAGTATTGAACACTATATAATTCTATGGCAAGTCTGTCATTATTCCGCAAGGGGTCCCATTGTGCTTTCCATCTCAGAGAAGTAAGCAGGGTGTTCTAGATGAGTGACTTTGGGAGGGGTCTTGAGTGACACTTGGCAGCGGAGTGGAACGGCTTGTTAGAAGCATTAAGGAGGGTAACTGGAGCTGTGTTCCACTGCCTGGCAAAACACGCTTGCTTAGCATGTGTTAGAAACTGGATGCATATCTGATTGGATGTGGGTAAGGGCAGGGGGCGGGGTCACTGCGGTGGAAACTTTTAGTGACACTTGGTTAGAGGTGCAGCAGGCCATTTGAGAGAATTGATGAGCTGAGAAGATTAGGGCTCCCAAGGTATAGGGTAGTGTTGAGCAATGTTCTCCTCGCCTTTCTACCTCTGTAGCACAGCTTTGTCCAAATTCTCTATCTTCATTAGCCTTTCAAATTGGTCATAGCTTATAGAGGTTGTGGGTGAATGAAGGACAGCGATAACGGGGGGTGCCATTATTCAGCGGGAGAGGGATGTTCATGACTGAAAAGATAGTGTGTTCATCTGTAGAATGTGGTGGTGAATAGTATCGGAAACCAACAACAGTGTAGGGGACTCCAGCAAAAAAGCAGTTTACACTACTGTACCGGAATCCTGAAATGGCCCCCTCTCACTTGAAAGGCCAGTTTGGTTGAACTAATACATCAAACACTGTTTTAGTGTTCTGCAATGAACTGTTCTGAAAGACATTCACTGATTTATTCAGCTAAATATTGCCCTAAAACCATTGTCATTTTTACCAACCCGCTTAAAACCTGCATTTCATTACACGATTGTCAGTTCTCACCTAGATCCCTTACTGGTTTTGAAAACATAATTATTTAACTATTGCCTGAAAATTGCAGGTGTTGCCATATACTAAGGGGGATCCCAGTCATTGTGCTTGGCTCACATAAATGTTTGTGCAATTACCAGGTGATGCAATTACCAGGTGATGCCCAAGTGTGGGGAAGCACTGCAAGGCGTGTCCTAATTCTTTTTCCCATTGCAGCCAAGTCTTGCTGAGTCGCAGTTCCTTGTGCAGACTCACTGATTATAAATGATTATTTAATGACAATCGGACTGATGTGGAGCCCAGACAAATCTGTCTCAGATATTATTTTTTCCCCCCGGAGAACTGCCAGGTGGTAGTGTGTGCATCAATTAAAGGTATACTCCTCAATTTCTAGTTGCCCTGTTGTTTGAGGAAAGTAACTTTAAACAAACTAGTTTTGAAATGTAATGCAATGTTGGAGGGGAACGCATCATTTGAAGCTGCCCTAAAATATACCGGTGAAGTTCATATTGAGATAACCTAACCAATACGTTATGGCAGCAACTATGAATGTACAGTGCAGGATTAATGCAATGCCTCTCCATAATTGTAGATTGTCATTGATTTTTATGTTGCTTGGCTTACTTTTCACTGCAGTGGTTTTATTTGTTAAGACTGCGTAAACATCTTCCTGCCCTTTTTAAAAGGCAGTCCTACTATTCTGCCCATACCCAGGTCAATGTACCTTTCTGTGTGCGTTGTGCAAGATACATGCAGTAGACTAGTATCGAATAGGTTATGCCGAGACGCTTTTCACAAACCCCTCGGTGTGCTTACACATTTAAATGGAGTGGAATGCAGAGGGGCAGCTGTCACCCCCGGTCTTACCTAGCTCAGCCTAGCACAGAACGGCACAGTCTGTGTCTCTGGTCCCAATCCACCATACTGTTTGACATTGTGGTCAAGTCCAAGGATAACTGTGGAATGGCCCTGAAAATGATATAACCATTATACAATTATATTACATTACATTATACTTTAAACAACCCTGTCTGCTTCTGTAGGAGCCTACAGTATACTAGTATATTTGCTTGGTTGTAGGCCTTATGCCCTCGTGGAATGTAGTCCGTGTGTATGCAGCAGACTACTATCGTCTTTGTGGCAGTAGTTGAGTTTCATGCGTCTTGTCATGTGTCTTGTCACTGGCTGGGAATGAGCACGCCTCAGAGCCCGTTCCTGGGCAAAGCGTTACCAGTTTTCACTCAGGTCCTCTTACTAAGCTACAATGGGATACTGGTCAGCCTTGGCCACATTGAAGCAAGTAGCAAAACAGACCAAAATAGAGACTTTATGTTGAAGCACATCATTGTCTTCACAACATTTGTAATTTATTTCCATAATGGCAATACAAATAACACACTTAATCTATATAGCACTTTTCAACTACATTTGAATGTATTTGCATAACTACATCTGCTAATAATATTATTTATTATTATATAAATATCCTGTTTTCTATATATATTTTTTTTATACGTACCACATATTGTGTGACTTAAGTATTTGTTGAAAGAAGCAACCCCCCACCCCAGCATACTAATGCCACATTCCCAGGGCCTGATTCGATGGCCATGTAGGGACAGCTGTAATGGGCCATGCCATGCTAATCCGCAGACCAGTGGAGGCCATATATCCAGAATGGACTATGTATATCATGAGAAAAACACAGAGGTCCAGCCCCCTTGTACTCAACAGTGTTCCCTTGCTGTCATTCCACTACTCTTACTATTCTTTGGTCTGTCATTAGCCTATAAAAAGGACCTCCGCTCCCAAGAGGTTAGAGGTCAGGAAAGGTATACCTGGCTACGGTGGTGAATGGGGTGGAACAAGCCTTCCAGGTGGAGACTAAAGCCATCTGATCACAACCTAGCATGGCAGTGAAACGTCATTTGCATATGGATCCCCAGACGGGCTTGGCTAAGCCTGCATTACTTGCCTGCAGCAGGGAGATAGTTCACTGCTGCACGGGCTAGCCAGTGAGATCATAGCTTACAGTGGCCTGGCTGGCCAGCAATCATCCTCAGCTGTTGTCGTCCTTAAACAGCTCAACATCACAGAAAGCCATAGTGCATGTGTGTGGGTTGGGCACTCGCCATAAAGACAGCCTATAGAACTACTGTAGAACTCGTGCCGTTACACTCATTAGTGAGCTTTCAAAGTGTAGAGAGAACAGCGAAGAAACGTGCTGGAATACTTTATAATAAGATTAATTTGTTTGTTGGATGATTTAATAATATATTGACGTGGTAGTAGACATGATGACATAATGCTGTAACTGTTCTGACAATATGAATATTGGCTGCTTACATTTACCTGTCCAGCGAATGACAAATGTACTACATGTAAGTCGCTTTGGATAAAAGCGTCTGCCAAATGTTGTGAATTTAAATGTAAAATGTGAATGTCATTTGTTTTACCTGTTGAACCGACATATAAAAATGTAGCACACAAGAATCATATTACAAATTCAGATACAGTTTAACATAAGTATGGTTGAAACTCCCATGACAGAAATGTACATGCCCCGTTTCCCTTCATGTGTGATATCGATAATGTCCACCGGCTGTGTTATTCTCCGGCGGCAAAAATGTTGTTGACACGGGATAAAAAGGAAGAGCATATAATGTGCAGCAAGACACCACTCCCTGTGCAGTGAGGGAAAGGCACTGCTTTCTATAGCTCCTTGTAGTGTCTCCAAATAACATAGTAGTGACAGTCTGAATTGCGCACCCTTACTGCTTCATATACATTTGAATAATTACATTATTACATATAGTAAGCCAAATATCTCCTCTTGGTCCAGTAGGTGCCCATTTTCTGTGTCTGCTGAAAGAATATTCCAGTGTTTATACGCAACCCTGGCTCCATAAATAGGAACACAAACAAAGTGGTGCGGACCAACAATATCCTAGCTATGCATTTTCCAATGTGTGGGGCGGAGCTTCTGAGCATTGAAGGGAGAGGTGGTTTAGTTGTTCAAATATCAACAATGACGTGCTATACCTCTAAAAGGTCACTACAGTTTGTATATGGACTAATTTGTGGTTAAAACCACAAATATAAAATGGTTTTAGCTCTCTATGCGGGGAATGGGTTCCTGGCACTCCTCTCTGCCAATCCCATTAGTGACCTACACTTTTTAAAACATAAATGGTGAATTTCAGTTCTGGGAACTCTGTGACACAATTGAAAAAAAAAAGTGTTTTTTTTTTTCCAAACATTTTAACAGAGAAAACTTAAAAAAGGTCCATACAGCAGAAGAGAAATGAAATGAAAGTAACACAGACCCAGCATGCGTGTCTTGATAGAGTGTGCACATGGAAACCTAGAGACCAGACATGCTGCCCTGGGAATAGTCTGTTCTGGTGAATCATTTATCAGGCATAACCAGAATCACCTCTCCCCTCTCCCTTATGCTCTGCGCCTCCTCCTCATCCTCTTTTCCTTACCTTGAGCCTGTCCCCTCACACCCAAACCTCACCCATCCCCCAACAAGCTGGGACGCCAGTGCAGCGATGATCTGTGGACATCAAGACACCAAGACCAGCGTCATAATTGGGTCTTTGAGCTGTGTTCAATGATGCAGATGGGGGGGGGGGGGGAGAGAGAGAGAGAGAGAGAGAGAGAGAGAGAGAGAGAGAGTGTCAAGCCTTCGCTGCATAAACAAGAAAGAACGAATGAGGAAGGCAACTGATGACAGAGACGTGGGGAGAAAGAGACAGATGTGAAGAAACTGTTTTATGAGAAGCAGAGCTTTTCCTCAGGATAGAGATGGAGGGCATTGTGAAAACACGATAGAAGAAAACACTGAAGATGGGGAGGGGGAGGGGGGTAGACAAAAACAACAGATGAAGGAAACCGAAGAGATGGAGGAGCAATACTGTGCTGTCGTTTCTCAACATCCCTGTCAAGTTATTAGTCAGGACATGGAACGGGAGCGACGCTTGAGAAGGCATCTGGGCCTAGCAGCCATGAACTTAAAGGGCATCTGTCAACGCACTTTACAGCACAGCTCTTATGTGTAAATTAGAACAACGGCTCCGATGTTTCGATGTAAACATCCTCTCCTCAACCCTTTCACAACGGGAACTAAATGTGTCAGGACTGGGTGGTAAAAGGCATTCGGTTTCTCGTGGTCAAAACTAGGGAGGTATTCCTTCAGCTCTCACCACGGTTTACATTAATGTTTTATTTTAATTATATTCTGGCTCCCCAAGAAGAGTTTATTTTGACATACAGTAGGCCCACTGCAACATATGGAACAACCCCACCAGCAATTGGCTCGCAACCCTTTTCCGGTAGTGACCCGCAACAATCCAGCCCGGTTTCAGATGCCAGACAGATCGTTACTGTACTCGTTTTGCACCTTGGTGAAAAACTGCAGGAGGACAAATGACTCTGCAGTACATCACCGTCCACCCCGCAGGGACGGCATGGGTCAAGGCTAGTCAGGTCTCCCCGACTGGCTGTACAAGCTGAGCAGGGGTGGAAGCACAGGCTGGGAGACGCTAAGCTAATGACTTTTACAGCCACTGAGCCTGTTAGTCAGAAAGCGACCTCCCTCTCCCTCTCTCTCTCTCTCTCTCTCTCTCTCAGAATAAACGGTTGACACTGTCTTAAGATACTTTACCCCCTTAATGAAAACGTGTTTACCTTGCACACACAAATTTAGATAACATGTTAATTGTGATTTCCTGTTTTATGTATTACTGTAACAATAGAATCTAATTCAAGAGTTCACTTTTTTCCCCTCAGACATTTTCCAAACCAAAGACAAAAATACAATCAAACACTCGTGCACGCACGCACGCCCGCCTTGGCTTGCTGTGTACAAAGGAAGATGTTTGGAATAAGGCGGTAGATCGCGACATTACTTCCATATGCGAAGGGATGAAGCCCAGACGAATTAAACAGAAATCTGAAAACAGTTTACTTGTCAGGTTTCACCAGCCAATCACTCCAGCTGCAATTTCACACAGATACTTTGAGGGCCGTGTGCGTTTCTGCGTGTATTTCTGTGTGTGTGTGTGTGTGTGTGTGTACTACATGAACAAGAGAAAAATAGATCCTTTTATCTAATGAACCTAATCTAGAGGATCATATAACACATGGAAAAATATAGAGAAACATCCGTGTTTGCGTGCGCACACACACACACACACCATTAACTGAAATCACGTGTAGACTCCGTTTGCTCTCAGAGTGCCCATTTCTCCACCTTAGTTTGACATTACGTAAGGCTGGCTCTGCGAGACTATTGCTGAGGTTACATTAGATGGCCATAAGGGGGTGAGCAAGTATCTTAACCGCTCCCAGTGGCCAGGTGGCGCCATCACCATCTGTGTATGAATGTGCGTGTGTGAATGGATGAATGTGAGGCAATACTGTGGCCGGAAGGTTAGAAAAGCGCTATATAAATGTAGTGTAAAATTCTAGGTGCCCATATGCTTTGTGCTCTTAAAATGAAACAATCTGGTGTTACTACACATGCACAGGCTCTGTAAACACAACACAAACAAAGTGGTGCAGACCGCACCTCACAACACCATCCCAGGTTTGGTAATGTGTGTTCAATGTGGGGGGTGGAGTTTCTGAGGGTGCACCCTATGGCACTGACGGGGGAGGTGTTGGTTTTGATGGTTGACGTTAACATTTTTTTCTCTGGCAGAATCGCTGACTCATCCTTTAACGCCATTAGTGGTTTCCAGCGTGCCGGTGGCTCAAAGCGGTGTTCACGATTGCCTCACATTCACACACACATTCATGTTAGCCATGCAAGGTGCCATCCAACCATCGGGACCAGTTAGGGTTAGGTGTCTTGCTCAGGGGCATCTCTTGACACGTGGTGAGTCGGCAACAGTATTTAAACCAGTGACTTCATTTGTCAGTCCAAATGATTGAGGCATTTGTTTAACTCTGTACATTCCTTTCCTCCATATTACTTGCTTGGGTTGATGTTTGCCATAAATGAATGGCTTGATTGCAGTAAATTACTCCAGTCAATGGAACTGGAGCTGGAATTACTCCAGTTTGTTGTTTTCTAAATTAATGTATAAACACATCATTTTTTTTTATATCAAAAATGTAAATATATATATATTAATTTAAACAATATGACTATTTTCTCTCCAAACATGAGTTACATTGTACAAACTATCATTAGAGACCGTGACCATGTTTGAAGGCATGTGGAAGATGTCCGTCCACACTCCAAAATACTGATCCTGTTATGGTCTGTGAATAATCAGTCTTCACGTCAACCGAGTGAGCTGATGACATTCAGGTGCGAGCAGATGATTGGGCCAGCTATAACGAGTCAAGAGCAACCACCATGTAATGACTTTTCAACACAATCCCTTCTTGCCCGATTCTACGGCGTCATTCTGGCCAACCAAAAACGTTTATTTTATTTCTCTTTTTCTTCTTCTGCTGTTTCCAGACTGACACCGTTACGCTCGCCATCTCGGGGGGCGGCACTGTTACGCTCGCCACTCAGAACAGCTAGCCACGTCCAGCTGAACCGTTTACTGCGAGCCCATCGGCCTACAACCCAGAGACGCGAGTCAAGGTCACGGCAAGGACTAAAGAGAGCGGCGGGCGGGGCCCATCACAAGCTATTAATACAGCGGCGGCGGTGGTTGCCGACGAGGCGCACAATGGCAGCGACTGTACCATCTGTGACTACGTGACCTTTTCATTAGTGCCTGAGTGACGTTGAGGCAAGGCAGCTGGGGCAGGGGCAAGAAAATGAGCACTCAGGCGATGAATAGACCCTTGTATCTTGTCTTCGGCCCAGCAACCTGCAGTCTTATAGGTATGGTCAGCTATTGCAAGCGAAATGGAAGCTAATACACTTCAAGTCAAATGAACCAAATATCTCCTCGTATTTCGCTAGTTTACCGTTCTCCGTGCGTGTTGAAAAAATAATCCCATACTTCTACACAGCACACCCTGTGTCCACATAGCACACTTTTCTGAGCGCCAGCGAGTCTTCTTTTAATTGTTCCCAACGGGGAATAGAGCGTATGCGACCGCATGCGACAGTCGAGGGAAAAAGGGCAGCGCCCAGCGTCTTTTTTCAGACACACTCCGACTTTATTGTGCGGTCGCCCTGAGCACAAATACTTTCCGGAACTTTCCGGAATGGCGCTGGTGTCATCACTGCAGCTTTTTTTCGGGCAACCAATCGGGGAGAGCGGGAAGTCAAGTGGAGAGGAGAAGTTCGCTTTGGCCATAGCCCCCATCTAACGTGACCTGCATGTCGACATCTCACAATTAATATCACACCAGAGAAATAAAATCGAATGTGCATAAGCATGTATGGTTCACACTGAATGTTGCTAGTGCTTTTTATCACCGTATGAAAGCTCGTTTTTTATGTTTTATGTTTATGGTTATGTTGACATTCAAGATATTGTCATAGAAACAAAAATTGTGCACAGTGCTTTTTAATTAAATGTAATGAGTTATTTGGACGAAACGGGCACCCCCGTTCGTCTATGCCCTCTCCGTGCTCCCATTCGACCGCTCGGGATCTGAGGGTTGCTCTGCGAGAGAGCCAATGCATCGGAATGCCGAATGAGAGCGCCCGCTGCCGAGAAAACAAGGCATGTTTTCCTTGAGCCCCGTCGTTTAATCAGTCACACGTGAGGAGATGGTCGCCGGGGCAACAACAGAGGAGAGGACGGGAGGGACACCCTGGGCCAAAGCCTTTGATGATCTGTCCAACTGTAGGGAAGATGCTGGGTGCTGCCTAACAGGGACTCTGTTTACATACTCATAAGCCCCTATCATTCGCAATATGGCAACAGTACAAACTCCGAATAGGTGAACAGTCTGGAATAGAGGTGTAATATGAGTGTGCACGTCAAATACTGTTGACATGCACACTAATATTCTACCATTACTTTATTTTGATCTCATATTGTTGCCAGATTTAGAAAGGGCGGCGGGGGGGGGGGGGCGGTTATACTGTATGATTTCATGCAAACACAGCTAGTGGATGTTCCCCAAAAAAAAAAAAAAAAAAAAAAAAATATTAAAGAAAGAAAAAAATGGAACCCAAAAAAAAAAAAAAAAAGAAAATTATGGGAGAAATTACTTTCACAGCATCTCAAAAAAGACTGGAGTCTTAGTTCTACCTACAATATGATCATTTGAATACATGTTAATTACATTATAATAAATATATCTGAAATATTGTAAATATACACTACACTGCAAGAAAGTGAGTAGAAGTCACCATGACAGAAGGCAATAAAAACCTAAATTAGTCTAAATGTATTCAAAATGTTACTTTTGTTTTTTTCCTTGTCCATGTGGAAATGTGCCACTTCATACAACAATGGTATTCTAGTATTCATTCCCTCCTGTGCATGCAGGCACGCACACACGCACACAAATACCAATCCCTGTGGCAGTTTTTAAGATGGTTTACTATAAATCCAGTTCACCGCAGGAAATCACATCAGTGTTCTACTATACATATTCCTGTTTGGCTCGCTCTCCTTGCTTACAGGTATATATCCCTTCCCAAGGCCACCGCTGCAAAAACCTACAAGCATATCAAATTCCTAAAATAAACATTTCAAGAAACCTCACTTGCTTTATGGCAATACATACCTATTTCATACGTTTTCCTTTATAGTGCATCTGAGAAAACTGTCAACAGATTTCCTCCTAATTATTCCTGTGGCTGAAATCATTATTGCTGCATATACTACATTACCCACTCAAGGCATTTGACATCCTGGTTTCGTCTTTAGGGTTATAATTAAAATAAACCCTGGAAGCATTTGAATCTATTGAGGTCATGCTGGTTACATGAATCAGAAACAACTATCACATTCTGAAGGTCACAACTGTTTCAGCGGTAGCTAGCCATATGACATCCATAATCAAAACAAGGATTATAAAGTATTACAATCCAATTGCAACTGGGGATATAGCACTCACAATAGTGCATCAAAATGGTGAAACTATGAGACATGTTTTTGCATGGTGGAATAGCTTGAGGTGTGGTTTCCCAGACCACAAAATGTAGGCAGCCAACCTGAACATATCTTATTCTGACCAATTTAAAGAAAATCTGAAATTAATCTGAAATGCAAAACGGTATAAATAATTTAATAGTTTTCTCCAATGGCCTTATGTTTCTGTATTTCCAAACCTTACAGTTTAATCGCTGTTGATTCAACTGCCAGTTTTAATGAGCAACTCACCACCTTAGTGGGAAAAGCAAGTAGGTATCAACTTGGAGCCCACAACTAACCACTGGCCAGTGTTAACCGTACCCTGGACTCGCACCATTAGCTTTCATCAAGTGAAAAACTCCTAAAAGGCTGTGTTGCTAAATTATGGTAAGGCAATTAAAGCTTGTGAAGCTTTGCCAACCTCATTTGAGGCAGCTGGCCTTGACCTCCTCCCTACTTAGCCTCTCCGTGGAGATCTCCCACACTCAATTCAATTAGCCGTGCCTCGCCACAGAATCCCATTTCCCCCCCGCTCTTACAGTTATAGCCGTTCTGCATCGGGCATATGGTGTATGTTAACACTAAAGCCTGTTGATAGCATTCCGCTAAATACATGCTATCTGTGTTTTCATAATGTTCTTAAGTCTCTCAGTCAACACTATGAAAACATGAGGTTAAATGCTACACTGCAATACAGTTACTCAATAGAACATCTACAGTCTTTATTGTTGCATTTATGGGAACATTGACTTGTACTGTATATCCAGCATTATAAAAGACCTTTTATCCTTATTTTTGTTTCCAGTAATATGCAGGCTTTGGAACACTTGTGGTTTTAACAGCTGACAAGAACAACAAGCTGTTGCCTGCAGACAAATTAGGTTCTATGGTAGGGCACGCTCTAGTGCGCACCATTTCTTGTGCACCATTTCTTTACAATATTTCTCAAAGTACAAGACAGTCGAACAAAGACAGAAACCACCAACACAACCACCCCCTTTTTTGCTGTTGTGCAAAGTCTTGTGACTAACAACGCCGTTACAGTGGAAAAAGGAAATAATAATAATAAATAAATAAAATACATATAAGCTTGCAAAAACATAGATGGAAGAGGATCTATAGACAGACACGACAAACGTGCGTGCGCGCACACACGCACACAAACGTAAAGACAATTCACTCTGGATTCTTTGTGCTTGGTTCGAGTTGTCGGGTCATTCTGTGGTGAGCACACAAGCCATTCCCACATCTACGCCAAATGTATCTGCCAAACCGCCGAGAGAAACGGATCGCCTTGATGAAGGCACAAGAGCATTGCACTGTCTGGCTGACCTATGCAGGGAACTCGCACACACAAGAGCCGAGTGTCTAACGCACTGGTTGGGAGAGCAGGAGAGAGCTCCGTGCTCGGTGACACGTGCAGTAGAAACCAGACTCGTGTGTCATGACAGTCCCTGTGTAATGGACACCCAATCATGCAGTCGTCCGTGAGGCTACCTCTTTTCATACATCCCACTGGAAGAACCGAGCCATTTAAAAAACAGATCTCATTATTTATTGTTCCTTTGCCGTTGCCAGATTCTACAAAGTTCCTTCGAAAAGGCGTTTGGTTCCCCCACATATTGGGTGATATAGATTTGTGGCAGGCAAACACAGCTAGGTAGTTAGGCAGTAAAAATTGCGCCAACGCTTCCAGAGTGAGTGGTGCATGTTGCTCCAAGGACCCCACTCCCATTTCTCCGCGGTTCTGATTGCGTGCTGGCTCTCGTCTGGTCCGGCTAGCCTAGCCAATGCACAATATATTTTATGCTCCACGTGTGCGTGTCAACAAGATATACTACATTTAACCGTTGCTATAATATACCTGCATGAATGCCATAAAATCTCTCCCTCGCCTTCTCAGCTTTCCATTTCACTCCAAGTCAATGAGAGGTGTGATAGAGCGCTGCTGGTTCCAACTATCGGGGAGTCCCCAGTCCTCCGTCAACTCTAATAAAGACCGAGCATGGGAGAAAAAGGGCTACTAAACTTTTACAGGCCGACAATAGCCTGGTTTCCACGGCAAGTAGGTCAAGTCGGGCTGTAATCCGTGGCATGGCGTCCGTAAAAGGTTCCACAGCAGGGAACAAACCATGTAGGTCCAGATGTTTTTAAATTAATCATCTTATCCTCTGGCCTAAAGTTGTGCAGGTCAGATTAGGAAGATACCGCTAAGACACCCGTTAACGTCCAAGCCTGGGACCAAACACAAAGCCATGTGCAGCTCTCACACCACGAACAGAGCTAAAACAGCTCAATCCCTCCTCTCACTAGAAGTGACTGCTTTATGCTTGAGCCCCGTTGGTAATGCCTGCTAATGTGCCACTACAGTAGCACTGCTATAAAACAAGCTGGCTAAAGCTGCGGTCTGAATGGCCAGGGTTGTGGAAATAAGTCTCGCTAAAGCTGATTTCTTTTTTCCCCCCTCTTAACAGCGCTGGTAGCCTTCTGTCCAACTCGCTCCCGTACGCCCAGGGCCGGGCTCGGCGTTGAGCCGGTTGGGATTGCAGGGTTTATGGATGCACACGGTCATTATCGCAGCGGGCTTTTAGCAGACACAGTCACCCGGGGTGAGAAGGGAAGAATTAGCAGAGATTACTGGGAAATAGTACTGTATGGCCGTTTACTGATTTATGTATATTAAACAGTGATGCAGGACACTGTCTATCCATATCCACGCCTTTGTCCACACCATAAATGTATGCATTTGCCTTCATACCCCCCACCCCACTCTCCCTGTGCATTGCCATTTTATTGAAATTATTCATATGGCTTTAATAATGTGAAATGGTGTTTCAAGAAGGCTGTAGTTGGCTGTAACCCGATGGGAAATAAATCAATGGCGGAGCAGAGGAGGGCCCGAGGGAGACAGACGTGGGTAAAAGGGGGGTAGAGGAAACCAGGGAGAGAGAGAGGTACAGATCAATCATGAACCTTTACACAACAGCAGGGTGAGCTGACGGTTACGGTCGCCTAACCGAAAGTCTAATCGGTACGGCGCCCTGCTGCTAAATGCAAACGGGATTTCCCTTCAAAGAAAGGAGCCCAGAGGAAATAAAGCGTCTAGAAACAGAAATCTCATAAAAAAGAGACAGCCAGCGCCTCCTTTCGTTGCAACGCGCGCTGCAACGTTTACAAGCTGCCGTGGCGCGAGCTGAGAATGTGGGTGAGAGATGGGTGAGAAAGTGAGGCGTGAGAGCAAGGACCACACATGCAGAAGGCGCTATGGCACACGTCGAATCAAGTCGAATCAAATTGAATCAGCATCAGGTCTGCGCTGAAGACAACATTCCATTGCTGCACATTCATTATTCTGACATAATGGCCTGTTGGAAGAAGTGTGTCACTTAGGAGGCACAACAAATAAAATAGAAAATAAAAAGATGTTTTCACAAATGTGTTTTTTTTCATGTTTAAACTGCATGAACCTCCCCGCAGTCTGAGAATCAATGTATCATAACACACAACATAACACACAACACAGAACCCGCAACACACAACACGCAACACACAATACAACACACAACACACCACAGCACAACACACAACACACTAACATCTACTAATCAAATCCAAGCACTCATTTAAACCCTTTGGGGCTCTGGGGTAACACAATCGAGAAGCACACAAGTGTTGGGGAGGCTGCAAAATAATAAGTGAACACACACCTGTGACCTGCCCTTAAATAACCCAACCTCCCATGTTGAGAAGCATCTAATATAGCCAATCTGATTCGACTGTTCCCCACTTTGGTCCCCGAACAAACATACTCTCAAACTCTGCTGCCCCCCCCCCCTCCCCTGCAAATGGGACATGCTTTCCTGGTAAGCAGGCATCCATGAGTGTGCGCATTGCTGCGGCACGGTTGCTTGCACGAGTGTTTTCGCATCAACGTCGTGCAATTAATACGTGCCTGCTTCTGAGCACGCCTGCGTCGAGCTATAAAATGTGCACTGGGTTGTAACTGTGGCCGGTTACTGCTAATGTGCGTTGGTGCATGGGTAAAGCATCGCATTCCGGTGCGGTTGGTTGTGACTGAAGAATGGGCGGAGTGAGGGGGAGAGAGAGAGAGAGGTCTCATCAATCCTGACTCCCTGTAATCATACAGTAGGCTCCACCGCGGAGAGAGAGGTAAAGAGAGAAAGAGAGGTAGAGAGATGTAGAGAGAAATAGAGAGCGAGAGAGAGATCATTAATGAATGAATGAACGAACAAAGGAACATGCATGGCGTTCTGTGAACTAGAGCAGGTTTATGGAGGAAGCCTGCAGGCAGCTCAGGGCCAAAAACAGAATGTGCATGTTGGCGGTGTGCACGAGGAGCCAATGGCTGGACGACAAGATACTGCACTCAACAACGATATGGTAACAGCTGGAACGTTAACTTCACCACCACCACCACCACCCCCCCAACCCACACACACCCCTCCCTGTCTCCCTGTCTGAGTCCTGTGACCTACCCTATACTGTAGCCTCAGGCCTGCTGCTTTGATTGGCATCTGGCTAATAAGGCTATGCTAAGTTCACCTGTATACTTTTGTGCCTGTGTGTATGCGTGCGTGTGTGCGTCTCAATACTGAAACATGCTTTACTTTATACAATATATACACATATGAAGGCCTACATTGCAAGTGATTTGTGTCTAAGGAAAGGAGCCAGTATGGGCTCTTACTTAAGAGGATTATTTCACTCCCCTCTGACTTTAGACATCCATCATCTCCATATGTTGCCTGTATGTGGTTTCAACGTACTTAGGAAACATAGCCACGATGATACAAGCAACAAAAATGTGGCTGCCGTCACCTCGTAAAAAACCTTGCGCTCTATTTCATAGTGTATTTGACTCTTTGTGCGTGATTGGCTGGAAAGCTAAAAAAAAAAAACACAATCAAAACCTCCCAAATGCAATGTTGATTCATTGCTATTATTTTGTTAGATGATGTTTGCCAAAAAAAAAAAAAAAAAAAAAAAAAAAAAAAAAGAATATGACCTTTGTGTCTTTATACATTGTCGTATGTATTGTGGTTGTGGCTGACCTGATACTTGGGCCAATCATGGAGGTATTTACTGCCTTGCTGAGCTTCTATTGGCCTCTGCCCCTGCTAGAGGTGATAAGAGTAGCTACCTAGATATCACTTTGTGTCGATGCTTTGGATTCCTCTGGTATCTCCACCATCTCTTCCACACTCAAGAATAGAGTCCTTCTGTTCCATGTTACTGTATCTTATCTCAGTTAGACTCCTTGTCTATTTAGTGCTTCTTGTATTAGCATGTTAGCATTCAGCCACTAACTCAGTGTCTGAATTTTGTTTAATACAGTACATTGATTCTGTTTCCACTTCATGTATCAACCATGTTTTATTCCTTTCCCCTCTCCATCTATCATCCCATCATCCCTTTGGGGAAACCCTCACTGTTATCATTCCTTCACCTCCCACCCTGATAAAACCCCAGCAGAACCCAACAGCAACATTCTTGCTTGTTTTACAACCCTCTCTCTGCTAATGGCTCATTATTCAGCTCCCTTCGAATGGAGCCTGTCATTTTCACCCTCTCAAACAGCAAGCACACTTGCATGCACGCTTGTGCGCACGCACACACGCACACACACACACACAAACACCATTACAGAACAAAAGAAGTAGAAATTAAACACCCTTACACAATCTGTCTCTGTCTTGCGGTTTATGTATCTACCTCCCTGCCTCTTTTCCTTGGCAAGGCCATTTCATATTAATTGGCGGGTTGGGGTTTTCTGCAAGTGTGCAGATGGGAAAAAATGGCTAAGTTTAATCACAGCGCAGAAAACACCATTTATCTGTACGGCTTTACATCTGGGAGGAATAATGCAATTTATAGTAGTCTGGACAACATAAGCCACTTTACTCAAATACACACGCAGACAGATTTGTAAAGGCTCATCTACCCAAGGCTTTTACAATATCTAAGACCCAAGATTATTAATTGGTGATGTCACCAATTACCTTCATTCATTATCAGATGAGCTAGACTGCTCATATGAAAATGAACACAAGCTGCCAACTCACACAGTGACGCATGACAACATATCTTGCATATCAAAACATCATCTAGATATGGCTCACATTTAGAGCGGAACTTTTAAGATTGGATTTAGAAGCATTTCAATGGGCGTTACCCCTCAACATATGACCTTTCCCACACACACACACACACACACACACACACACACACACACAGACAACATATGCGCGATGCATGCAGAATGTTAAAAAATTTCTTAAAATGTTATTATGGCTCATTAATGTTTGTATGTTTATGCTATGAAGCGCTATTCCACTATTCCACACAAACCCTCAGTGTGAAAGAAGCACCCTGTAATTACGAAGACAGGACACAACAGGACGGACTGCATCCTCAACAGACAAACTATTGGTACTGTCACTCGATCCCCAAACATGAATACCAAAATCACAGATGCGTGTACCTAGCGCGTGCCATGGACGGGGACACACACACACACACGTCAAATTACACTATGTACCCTAACCACAGTTTCAATACTGTAGCCTACCGCTCCCTCAAACAATAGAAAGAAGGACAATCATATGACACATTTTAAAGTTAAAACAATACACTAACTAGACATAAAAATAGATTTTTATTTAGAATTATTTATTTTTTAAATCAGTTTGGCAAACATTTTGAACTTCTTGATCCAAAGCTCTTTTCTGTGTGCAAACAATCTTTGTTTTTAAAATAAGCCAATAAGACATAGTATCATCAATGCCATTTTCCCCTAACCTGACATGCCAGAGGAATTGTTGTCACAAGTCCATCTGGGAAGCCGTACATTGAGACTGTTTGTGAATGGCTGTACTTTCAAAAAAATACTTTGCAGTTGATTGGATGAACCATCTGGTCGTTTTCGCTGTCGGCACCATTGTCAGCACACCTAAACCACGCCCGTATCGCTATCAACACGACGCTGATTGGAAAGATCAGTTGCTACTCGGACACATTCAAAATGATTCTTTCCAGACTGATTCTCACGGCGAAATTAAACTGAAGCGAGACCATCCTGATCTCGCGAGGCAAGTTTCCCTTATCTGAGTTCATCAAACACAGCAAAACATAAAATGCTTATCAAACATATCACACCACAGAAACTGAAACTTGTATAATGTCACCACCATAAACAAACTTTACTAACTAACATTAAAGGCCAGGTTAGTCATTCTTGAGAAGGCTTGATAACTTTGAGCTCAAATCAAAACAAACTCCCTAAGAAGCTCTGCCCGACACAAGTGTCATTGTTGCTGTGAGCGGTGTTGGCCACCTAGATTATGTTCCCATTCAAGAAGTCAGGGCTGTGTGGAAGTACTGTAATATTATTTCAGCATGCACAGAGAACGATAAGCTAGTTAAATGCAAGGATATATTGGAATTTGGTAGTATATTAGCTTACAATCAACTTGAAATAGTTGATTATACCTTTAATACAATTATTTAACATCCTCCAAGAAGAGCATCCAACAAGAGAATGTACACCCTTCAAAATAATGAAGGTCATAGCGCTCCACAAACGCACATGCGCACATACACAGTTACACACAGACCATATAGACAAAGAGTCTATTGAATATGGTGTGATGGAGTTTTTCATAATAAAAAAAGAGCTGGAGTTGGCTGAGAGGACAATCATACATCCCCATCCACAGATATAGTGAAAGCAGACATTTGATAGCAGCTTGTGCTCTGAAACCGTGACATCGATAGCGTCTAATAAAACAGCCGGGTCAAAAAAGGTCGCCCACGAGCAATGACGGACAGATGGACACAACCGCAGATGAGGGGTATGGAAACCACTCATTAGTCACGCCCCAAAATTCTAGCTGACCTAAGGAAGGCAAAAAGCTATTTCAGTTCGAAGTGGCTCTCGACGCACGTCTCCTATACCCGCCCACCCCACAAACAGTTTGACCAAACACGCTGCTGTTAGGCCCGTGCTTTTCATTTGCAAAGCCTTTTATATACTTTACACTTCATTTAGCATTAGGCCCCGAGACCACAGCCACATCCAACTGTAATGGAAAAACACAGCAATGAAATGCTAATAGTGTTAGGAGCCGTAGGATGAGAGCCTTTAGCAGCCCCACCACTTCACACAGAAAGGGAATGGGTGGAAGGAGAGAGAGAGAGAGATGTGTGCGCGTGCGTGATGGAGGGGGGAAGGGAGGAAGAGGGGTGATCTTGTGTGCCGAGTTTACCATCTTCTCTACTTCGCTGGCAGGGAGGTGGAAAATCCCTTCTCAGGGGTCGACAAAATTACTCCCAGATTTCAGCTGGGTTAACGCACACACACACACACACACCTCCATACTGTAGTCTGTTTGGAGGGGCTTTGTTATACTCATCCCCATTCCCTGGCTAAGCCCTGACAATATACCGTACATCTCATGAACGATTATGTGGAGCTCGGACGGATCAAGCCTGGAATGCCGACAAGGGTGGAGATTGCAGCCAAGAATCACATCTTCCTCTATAAAGCATTCTGCCAGAGCGTTATACGAGAATGCTAACTCGATTAGCCTACTTTGCCACGCAGATAAATAATTGTGCGGCCTGGCGAGTTTGTTTAAAACATCCAAATAAATAGAAAATTATTTAGTTAAACAAATTCTCTGGAGAAACACATGATCATGCCACTTGGAATAAACAAATCATTAAATCAAAATAATTTCTACTGAAGTCATCTATGATTAAACATTTAACAGCAGATTAAGGAGGCAGTTAACGTGAAAAAGATTAACTACTTGATACCTTTCACAGATAATTTGTTGTCATATGTTATATTATTTGAGTAAATCGGCAGATTTGCGTGACAAGCGAAAAGTGTTAAGAGAAACAACATTTGCCCTGCCAACCTTCCGCACATAAGTTCACACACAGTCACACACGCGCATACACAAATGTTATGTCAGTGACGCATGGACGACGGATGCCGCAGTGAGCTCAGCGAGGGTCTTGGTTCAGGTGAAGTGTTTGGCGAGAGACAATACATTGTCCTTTGATAAGGCAGACATGATATATAGAGAGGGGAAGAGGGTATTTAGGAGTCAGTAGCATTTCCCGCCGGGAGTTGTTGCTGGTCTCCTCGGTGGAAGGAGAATTGACGAGGATTCACGCGTCTACCTGATGTCGGCTCAGGTAGACGCGTTGAAACATCCATTTAAACTTTTAAGTTGACATACAAACATTTGTTTTAGGATAAGGCAAATATGTTACCGACAGTGTGTAATACTGTTTGTATCACATTTGTAATCATCCAAAAACAAACGATTGGCGCATAAAGACATCTGTGATGTTAACCATGAGCGTCTTATTCCCCGTTAAAGCCCCCGCTCCTCCAACACGCACTATAACTACAGGCCTGCGAGGACGTCCTCTGCAGTCACACAGCAGGAGATCAGAGAGATGAGCACATTAGGCAAGGGCAAGCTTTCATGCTACCACTCAGGGTCAGATGTGTGCATTTTATCACTGTTTCATCTCCGCGCACACCGAGACAAGTCCAGGCAGAAGCCTAAAGAATGACTCGTTGTCAGCATTTACCCCCACTGTGCAGACACGCACATACAGCAAATGGGCCAGGCTAAAAGAGACTAGCATTGTCTTCCTCAACATGTGTTCAAAAACAAATATATATATAAATAATAATAAAAACAACACAAGCAGTGTTTTTCTTTTTCTTCCCCTTCATGTATTGCCCAGACGCCATTACAGGCCTTGCGAACAGAGCTGTGCGGTGCCCTGCTTTCAATTCTCTGCGCGTTTTAATCGCCTGTCAGCAACACTGTCCGTGAGGCTACCAAACGCCATGTCGGCAGAGTGGCAGATTAAGTGGCCATGTGCTACAGTATACCGCCGCGCTGGGAATGCCTTTGCCATCTTCTAAAGCTACATGTTTTTTTGGCTATGCTACATGCCTGTAGCTCAGGGCATTCTACTGTAAAAGGTTCATTAGAGCGGGTTGTGGGTTCAAGAGGGGGACCGTTAACTGCATCATTTAGCCCCGGCGATGCCACCCCCCCCTTCCATCATACAGATGGAGTTACAGGGCCTTTTTTCCTCCGGAGCTGGTTAGGGTCAAGGAGCATCTGTTTGCAAGCAAGCTGTGGAACAGGCGTGCAGGCAGAGCTTGAAAGCAGAACTGGGGTCTGATCAGTTAGAGGCTAATTACTACCGGATCCCGCGCTAGCTAACATGTGGCGCGAGGAGGGATGGGATCACTGTACTGTAAGATGATGGGGGTGGTAAAAGAGGAGAAGGAGAGAACAATGGCAGGGATTTAATGGATACAATGAATGGGAGGACAGGAGAAGAATGAAAGAAAAAAAAAACGTAACTATAGTAAATTATAGACTATTGGGGGTCAAAATGCTAATATTTATTATTTATATTTTTAATCTATTGACCTACTGCTGACAATAGGGACATTTGTGGTGCCGTGAGGTGTTAAAAGGTATTGTGCTACAGTATAAACAGCATAAACTCAAATACCGTTTATATTTATAAATAAGTGATGTTGGCGGTGTCAACAAATGTGTCAAGTGTCTACAACTTCTAATGAACAAAAAACTAGATGAAATCAAGTTAGCACAAATGATGCTCGTCTGCTA